>JAHWFO010078668.1:271055-283990 GCA_023313115.1 Rhysida immarginata | reverse complement strand
GTATATGCAAACTTTTTCTGAAAGCAGTTTATAAATGCTTTTATTAAGTGATAGCCTAGTCCTCTTAAGTCCTAATTAGTCTTAATATGCATCCAGCGAAAGGATCCGAAATCCGGATCCGATATCCGAGATCCGAAATCCGGATATTTTCAGATCCGGATCAGAGATCCGGATCCAACGGACATCACTACTTAATAGTATAACAATCAAACATATTGTTAATATGAGGGTCAGTCAAATGAAAAGAAATGGCAGCAAGAATATGCGCGTGGAGGTGCGTTGTAGCATACCGGCGCATGCGTACACGTTTTAGGTAATCAGGCGAGTCATTAGTGTTCATAGAAACTTGGTTGTATGCGGTTCGCAAAGCAAAACTTGAGATAGATTAATGGCATTCGCCATCCAAAACGCAAGGAAGGAGGAACAGTGCGCGGTGTGGAAAGGACCTCTTCTCATTGAGTTCACGCCTAAGGGCAATACCGTTAATACAGATCGATAGAGCGAAACTCTGCAACGTTTGTGAATGGCCATCAAGAACAACGCTGACCGCTGGAGTAACCCTCCTTCATGAAAACGCCACGACTCATACGGCCAACAGGACAACGGAGCAACTGATGAGGATGCATGGAATGTCCTAGAGCATTCTCCCGACAGTCGTGACATGCCACCTTGCGATTATAACGTTTTCGGACCGTTGAAACGACATTTGAAAGGACGACGATGATGTACTTCGGAAAGATCAGTTTGGCTTTCGTGCCGCCCACTCTTGTCAGATGCAGATATGGAGGCTCGTAGAAGACCTGAGCACCCCTTTGAATCTTTCCAGGTACTGCGGAGTGGTATTCCTCGATGTCAGTAAAGCTTTTGACCAAGTGTGGCATGGGGGCCTTGTCTACAAGATGATTAGAGACGGGTTTACTCCCGATTTGATTTTGATGGTGAAATCCTTTCTCACCGACAGGTCCTACCAAGCTGAAGTTGGTGAAAATCTATCCACATCCCTCAAGGTTCTGTCCTCGGGCCCGTGCTATTTAATTATCTTCTGCATGATTTCCCGAACCCTGAAAATTGTAATCTATATTTCTATGCTGACGATACTGCACGCCTTGAAGATGTTCGAAGACTGGTTTAACTGCTTGAAGTTGAACCTTAACGTCGGAAAGTGCAAGGCGTCCCTAGATTCTCTTGTTCTATTCAATAAGAACCCGGACTGGGTAGACAACTGCAAATATCTTGGCGTTATCATCGACTCAAGACTCTGGTGGAATCGTCACGTGACCTACGTTCTGAACAAAGCGAAGAGGGCTAAGTACAGTCTCATATCTCTCCTGGGCCTCAACAGCATTATTGACAACAAGCTACTTCTTCACAAGTCGATTATTCGGACCATACTGCTCTATGGCATGCCTGCGTGGGCGACTATCTGTAGAAGCAGATGGAGCGAGCTACAGTCATTCCAGAATGTTATTGCTCAGCTTGACAGAAGGACGGTGAAAAACCAATCCAACCACTTGGATTTAAACATGGCCCATATCGGAAAATTTATACAGGATCTCCTTTTGATTATGGTGCAGAAGATGAAGTGGCATATAAAGTATCGAAAATCGAGGCACATTCTTGACATCAACTTTGAAGACATCAGCAACGTCTCTTTCCCGGACTACTGGAAGATGTGATAATCTTCTTTCTCGTTGTTCTTTTTATTTCGTTTGTACAACCCTAGCGTCAATGAACTTCGGACACCTACAGAATTTTGGACCGTTTATTGCACATTACCACTGAGTGGCGTCACCTTTCCGACGAATGACGCTCCAAAGTCGTCGAGGCATGCTGGACACTAACTTCTGCGTTGTTTCTACTGGAATTTTGTCCCACTCTTCGGAAATACACGCCCGCAACTGCTGCAGTGTTCGAGGCTTCCGCTGTCTGACTTTTCGCTTTAAAATGCGCCATACATTTTCAATGGGTGACAGATCTGGGCTGCAGGCAGGCCAGTCAAGCACCATGAAACGCTGCTGTTGTGGCCAAGCCTTGGTGTTCCGAGCAGCACGAGGCTTCGCGTTGTTCTGCTAAAAGATGCTTGGTCTTCTATTGAACAACTTTTGGTGGGATGGACGCAGATGCTGTTGAAGAATGTTTATATAGGCAGCAGAGTTAATAGTGCCCTCGCAAAAGTGAAGCGATCCTGTCCCGGCTGCACTCACGCAGCCCCACACCATCAACGATGCAGGCTTCTGAATTTTCCTCTGGCAACAGTCGGGATGATTACTTTCGTGCTTGGTCCTTAGCACCTTGCGACCGTTGTTGCCATACATCACTGCAAAGGTGGACTCATCGGACCACAGAACTTATTCTACTGGGCAAGGGTCCACTTTAGATGGGTTCTGGCTCATAATACCCGGCGACGCTTAGCTACAGTGCTCATAAATGGCTTCCTCTTTGTAGCGTATAAGTAATAGTTGTAACGGCGGACTGTGCTTTCGGATATGGGTGTATGAAAATACTCTCGAGCCCAAACAGTCATTTCACTTATGGGAGCATGCCTGTTTTTCACAATGTAACGTTGAAATACTCTTAGGTCCCTAACATTCAATAATCGCTGCTTGCCTGGTGCAGTCCCTGGTTCTGTTTTCCCGATTTCTCTGAAACGCTTGCTGATCCCATTAAGAGTAGAGAGAGAGTGGAACTGATAATTCATGGGCAATAGCTCGCTGGGATTTGTTATTCTGGAACTGCTGTATACACGTTTCTACTGGCTTACCACGTCCCATGGTTCAAAACAACACGAATACTGTGCTCTGTCGCGTGGACGGTGCTTTTAAAGCCTGATGCAAAGCATTGTGGGCGTTTCTACAGCCTTCAGGAAAGTTCTATATGCTGGCGACCCCTTGTGTACGAAGTTCTTTGAAACCTGTTGACAACGCAATTTTACATAAATTTGAATAAATTATTTCACACCATTAAATCGATTCTAAATGGATGTTGATATTGTTCCATGTACACTGAGTAAATCTATTTTCATTAGCCTGCAATCCTCTGTATGCACTTTTCACAGTGTTTTTAGCCAAATTACTTGGTGTCCGAAGTTTATTGACGCTAGGGTTGTACAAATCTTATCAAAGTTGAATTACTTAAACGAGCCGCACAAAGGGTTCTTGTGTAAAATGAAATTTTCGATAAAGATTCATTAGTGCTTTATATTAAGGATTACGAAATTGAGGAGTGAGAGTATTTCCCGGAGGCGAGGATTGGCTGTATTGTGTGTCCGTTCTGAGCAACGGCTTGAGGGGAGCGACGCGAAGGTTATCGATTGGGGAAGAAGGACAGCAAGTGAAAATCAATTAGCGAAACAAATGGTTCTCCAGGGACAATCATCGGCGACTCCTTCATGAACAAACGAATCTATTAACCAGATTATCAAACCTTGTTATTCTTCCTTTCGTGGAACCAGTTGCCCCTGTAATGAAATGCGATATCTCCCATTGAATAGGACCTTGCCAAACGAACCGTTTTACTGCCCCTAATGATGACGGACACTCTACCTAACTCTTCGAGCGGACAATAAAAATGGTGAGAAACGAAGCTTTAACGATGGTCATAAAGAGGTTTCCATCGTGGAAAAGGTCGTGATAAAGTGATTTATTCTTGGCCCGGTGGTTTCACCAGGTAATCAAAGCGACGTCGGCTCTGGAATCCCTTCATCATTTCCATTGTACTTTCACCTTTTGAAAGCCACTTGCACCGATATATATAGATTCTCATGTCCTCGCGCAAACTTTGAACCTAAATTGCCACTAAATAGCGTTTCTAAAGGAATTTTCACTTTTAGCGCCACTTGAAACGAAAACCCGACTTTTGTGTCCGCTTTATTAAAAAGTTCGATGAATCATACATGAAGCTTAAGAATTCATTTTGGTTAAGATGAATTGCATGATATCACCGGGGAACTAAATTTCAAAAAGTTCATGCTTCCGAAATGAGAATAGTCATTTCTTAATGAAGTCAATGTGCTGAACACGAATATGACTAAGGTTGAATTGCCTACAGTTTCATAGTAGTAATGTGATACTTGAATACAGGTACTTGAATGTTGGTCCTGTATGGTTTTTACTAGTGATGTCAAGATCCGGATAATTCAAGACCGAGGTCCGAGATCCGGATGTTGGTCAGAAATCCGAGATCCGGAACTTGGATCCGAGATCTCTGATCCGGATCTTGGATGCGAGATCTGAGATCCGGATCTTGGATCCGAGATCCGAAAATCGGATCCTAGACAGGAAATTGTGTATATGCAAACTTTTTCTGAAAGCAGTTTATAAAAGCTTTTATTAAGTGATAGCCTAGTCCTCTTAAGTCCTAATTAGTCTTAATACGCATCCAGCGAAAGGATCCGAAATTCGGATCCGATATCCGAGATCCGAAATCCGGATCTGATATCCGATATCCGAAATCTGGATCCGATATCAGAGATCCGGATCCAACGGACATCACTAGTTTTTACTAAATTTTTTATAAGGCCGAGCTTCATGTGCAAAAGAGGAATGATGATTTTTGTGTGGTTCTGCCAATAGTAGGTGCGTAAAAGCTTAAAAGAATTTCTCAGGAATATGGTTTCTGGAGGCATTGAAGCACTATCAAAACTGTGATAGCTCACCCCTCTGGTTTGTAACAGTCAGCATTATTGGTAGGGGAAGACCGTCTAATTTGGACCACTGCTTAAATTGGACCACTGTTAAATCTGCTGAAATAATTCTCTTGTACGTCGCCAGGAGGGCTTAGAATATGTTTAGTTTTACTCGTTAACGAAAACCGAAAGTTCTTCGCCAGCAAACAAAAGCACCACGAGCTGAAAACGAAAATTTCATCAATCTGATCTAATTTTTACACCTGATTGGACGATTGATAGATTGGACCATAATTCATTGCGGTAAGTTCTCTTTAGTAATATCAAATCTGCCATTAAGAAATGCTGTTTTAAAATGAAAGTTAATCACTACCGATCCATACCTGCTGCATACTGTTAAGCAAAACGTAGAAAGTGAAGGGTTTGCTTAATTTGGACTATGCATGTATGCCTATAATGAACCAGTGGTCCAATTTAAGCAAATTAAAAGATCTGATGAGAATGAATTTTTCTTTTAGGTAGGAATGTCAAAAAAAGAGGAAAGTATGGATTGTGGTGATTCAGCAAACTTCCCAGTATCTTTGTCACGTTATCAATGACACGTTATTAGGAAGGTAGCTGTAACATCTTGTTCATTCAGTTTATTACTTATCGACTCTCCAGGATCTTTTGATGTAGTTCTTGAAAAAATACTAATGGCAGGAGGAGATGATGATGGAAAGGGCTCTCTCAGCATTCAGGAATGGAGATTTCGGGTTGAATGAAGCAGCAAGGATGTATGGAGTTCCAAAGGCCACTTTGAAGAAGCGGTTAGATGACAGAAAAAAGAAAGCCTTAGAACACAAGAAGGCGTTTGGAAGAGATCCAGGTCTGCTGTTTTCCCCATTTTGCTCAGCTTGAGTACCTGCAGCATGGAATGAGCATGTACCTCACATGATTGCATTCATTTGCATATCACAATCGTTTCTGATCTGTGACCCCGCTTTACATATCAGTACAGTAATTCATCACGGGTTTCTAATTCATTGGCCAGTGTGTGTAGAAAGAGTGGGTACTCCGTGACTGCATTCGGAGCATATGCAACGAATAGAGAGATAGAGACCGTTTCACTATCTAAAGCCTCATGGTACGAATATCAGGAATCCTGTTCCACATAATAGAAGAAGCTCCATACCATGACACTACCACGAGAACATGGAGTTTACTTAATAAGGCATGCAATACTGATAAATGGTATTCCTGGACCATATCTGGCAGAATCGTATTCAGGAATTGAAGCAGATGAACCACCTCGGTAGTCGTATTCCCATATGAAAATCCCTGGTTTCTGCAATGAACATGAAGATTCGTCTTTCTTTTATTTAAAAAGTAATAAAAACTTATTAAAAATAACTGAGCCGAGTGTTTAGGGTGTTGCCCTCTGATGACCTGGGTGCGGGTTTGAATCTCACCCCGGGCTTTGTTTTTCCTATCAAAATCACGTCTTCAGGCTTAAGTTAATATCGTATAATTAAATAAAATAAAAATAAAGTTGTTTCTAAATGGAAAAACGTTTTTCTTAACTCTTAAACTTCTTTTTTTGAAATTTCATAGCTGTTTAATTAGACCTTGAGTGGACCCCCAAAACCTTGCTCTATTATCGTAATGGGGTATTAATATATAATAAGCGAATAACTCCCGAGCCAGTATGATTGAGAGAACTCAGATGACCCCGGTAATCGATCAAAATTTCAGCCCGACAGTTCAATTAAAATCGGGCTGAAATTATTAGCAAGGGAAGAAAAGCACGGACATGCGCCGTCTCGCCAGCGGCGGTTGAGTGAGGGAAATGCCGCCGGGAGGAAGGCGCATGTCCGTGGTCGAGCTTCTGCCTACTCGAATTTTGACTAATTTTGACTAAGTCCGTTCGAGCCGGAAAGACTAAAAAGTCAGTGTTCTAAAAAGAGTTTTCCGCTTTTTTTAAAAAAACTCTACTGAGCTCTATGTTTAACCAGATAAGGAGATAACCTTGATATCGATTTCCCTTGAATAGGGGGAAAAAATTATCATTACAAGATTGAATGGCATTCTGTTCATTCTCATATTAATGTATTCTCCCCTTCCACCACGTAATTAATTTGATGGCACCGCGTAACAACAAAAGCAAGTGCCTCGTCTGGAAACTGCCACGTTTAACAAAAGCCTCGTTGCATGAAATTGACAGGGGGGATAGAGAAAAAGAGACAAAAATCTGACCATTGATCAGTTTTATCTTCAAAAAGCTCTTCCATTAGACTCCATTATCGAATGGAAATACGCGTCGTCTGGGAGCTCATGTCTAGTCCACCGAGACAGACTGCCGGACGGACTTTTGTGTGACGTCAACGCTCTTTTTTTTTTTTTTTTTTTTTCTTCTTTCTAATCAAGATGTTGTAATGGAAATGTTGCTATGAGAATATGGACATCTGGTTACAATAAAATCGATTTCCTAATCTTTTGTGTTTATTTTGAAATTATAGTTGGCGTGAGTAATTTGTATTATCTACCTCGTGAGTTTGTTTGCTTACATAAAAAGGAGTACTCGGTTTTAAAGAAGAAAATTTTGAGTTTTTGCCATTACAGTACAGTAGACCCACATTTTAGGTCCAATCCGTTCCTAACGCAATTTCCCATAGGATCTCATTATAAAAAATTTATCAGAAAAAAGTAAAAAACCGGGGAGCGTAAAAAAGCACGGACATGCGCCGTCTCGCCAGCGGCGGTTGAGTGAGGGAAATGCCGCCGGGGTGAAGGCGCATGTCCGTGGTCGAGCTTCTGCCTACTCGAATTTTGACTAAGTACGTCCGAGCCGGAAAGACTAATACGTGACAACTAATCCACCCCTGTCTATATGTTATTAATACAGTACAGTACAATAAAATCTAAATTATCACAAGTACAAACTATTTGCATGTTATCGACATGGAAAGTTATTATATTGAATGTATAGTGTCAGAAACCAGTTCAGAAGGATAAAACATTTAAAAAGTCAAAGTGAAGGCTTTTAAAAAGAATGTCGTAATTTGAATAAACAATTCGAGTATGAAAGTTCCTTACGTTCCCCTGGTCTAAAATACAGTGCTGGAAAATGAATTAGCAAATGAAGTCCTCCTGTCCATACCAAACAAAGGAAACTACTTACAGTGGGAAAAAGAATTTATTTGGAATCAAGGGCATCTTGAAAGATTTCCTACAAAAAAAATAACATCAACATCACTTTATTAACTTTATTATTATGTAAAGACATAAACTCAGAGGAAAGTGGCAAAATCATGGCCTATAGAGAATGTGGATTGAAATTACAGGAAATTTCAGCCAAAACTGGACGTTCAGTGAGTGCAATATCACGACACATAAAAAAAATTGAATCTGGACAGAATAAAAAGCATGGAGGATCAAAATCCAAATTATCAGAACGTGACAAGAGACACATCATCCTTCTAGCCAAGATGAGTTCGGGTGAAATTGTTAGACAAAGGAATCAAATGTGTGTGCTCGAACCATCCGTAATGTTTTGAAAGCCAATACCCATTTAGTTTGGACTAAAACTAAAAGAAAACCTGCAATGAAAAACAGACATTTTGATGCACGACTGATGTGGGCCAAGGAGCATGAATCCTGGAATCTGGAGTGGACACAAGTTGTATTCACTGATGAGAAACGCTTCACATTGGATGGTCCGGACTCAAAATGTACTGGCATGACCTCAGAGGTGATGAAAAAGAATATCTAATGCACCGTCAGAGTGGAGGAGGAGGAGGAGTCATGGTATGGGCTAGTTTTGGATACTATGGCACAACACAAATTGTGATTGTTGATGGTCAAATTAATCAATATCAATACCAAGATCTTATTGGAGACCATTTGCTGCCTATTGGACGCCTTCTTGCTCATGGAGAGTGGATTATGCAACAGGATAATGCAGCTGCATCAACAATTGAGTGGTTTCGAGTGAACGAAGTGAATGTTTTGAAGTGGCCAAGCCTTAGCCCTGATCTCAATCCACAGGAAAACCTGTGGGCATCTTTATTCAGGGTGTGTATGGAAAAGGGGAGCAGTATCACACAAAAAGTGAGTTGATTGCTGCTGTCAAAGAATGTTGGGCTGAAATTCCACAGAACGTGTTAGAAATTGGTTAGGTGACTATATAAGGTAGGTTTCCGCTATGCTAAAACCATATCACTTATTGCTGCAATGGGTAAGAAACGTGATTTATCAGATCTGGAAAAGGGGATGATAATCTGCTTCCGGGCCAAGGGTGGCAGTATTTCGGAAACCGCGCACTTTGTGAACTGTTCTCGTGCTGCTGTAGTTAAAGTGTACATGACTGGGAAAATGGGACCGTTCAGAATAAACGAGAGAGGTAAACGTCGGCTGCGAAGGTATGTGAAGGCCAACCGAAGAGCTACAGAGGACCAACTTACCGCTCAAACCAACGAGGGTGCTACAAGAACCAGACATGTGTCTAAAACCACAGTACAGAGGACCCTGCTACGTATGGGCCTCCGCAGCAGACGGATGGTCACTGTGCACATGCTGACGAAGGTTCATCGCCAAAAACGGCTTCAATTAGCCCAACAGTACAGAAATTGGACCACTTCTGACTGGAAAAAGGTTGCCTTCTCTGATGAGTCACGATTTCTGCTCCACATAAGTGACGGCCGTTGGCGGGTGAGGCGAGGAACCTCCGAGAACAAGCATTCTGCAACCATTGTTGGACGAATCCAGGCTGGTGTGGGGAATGGTAAACAGCCCATCTCCATCTCTTTAGTTAAAAATCTATTCGCTTGTCTTGTTGTTTATTGTTGTCATTGCTAATTGTTTATGTAAAATGTAAATGTTTCAGCCTGTCTCAGTCCACTGCAGGGCATAGGCCTCCCCCACTGGGGTATTGGGTCTAATCTCCAGCGCTGTCCAGATGAGTTGGTAGATGCATTTTTGAGCTTCTGCCTGCTTTTTACGACTGCTATAAGGTGGTAGTAACAGCCGGGACCGACGGCTTAACATGCCCTCCTGGTTCTAGGCCGACCCCTTGGTCTCTTACCCACCGGCTTGGAAAATAACAACTGCCTAGGAAGACTAATTTGCGGCATCCGTATCACGTGGTCATAGCAACGCAACTGAGTTCTCTAATTCGGAGAACTAGCGGCTGTATGGCCACGTGATGCGGATGCCGCAAATTGGTCTTCCTTAAAACTTATTTAAAGACTCCCTTATTGTGCTGCTGTGCACTCTGTCTAGTAGGGTAAAACTTGCCAGAAATCAGAATTATTTAACTTTCTCTTAGTACAAATGCGTCATCTGTGAGAAGCTGTCGAAACTGCCTCATGAAGGTCCCCCATTGAACAATCCTCCTAGTATCTTCTTATTTCTAAGAGAGCGCAGCAATACAAAAACAATCCCGGATCAATCCCATAACAAAGGATTTAGCCACAATTTCACAACCTGGGGTGCTAGTAACCTCTTAAACACTTTCTTGGGAGTGTGAGGAAAATAAAAGTGATTGTAATAATAATGATTAAGGGAGGAGCCGTCATGTAAATCGAACCGTCGTGTATTTTGGACCGTCGTGTAAATCGAACCAGCCTTATTTTGCACAATTGCACGTTAGATGACGCCACTTAATATTCACAGTGCGCTAATAAACACAAGTTGAAACAAAGTTTCTGCTATTACTCGGCCTATTGTTGTAATTGGATCACCACCTGGTTCAATTTACACTACCCGTTGTGTAATTCGGACCGAATGCAAAGAATTTTAAATTTCATAAGAAACCCAAATCATTATAGTAGTCCATATAAATAGTACACCAAAAGATAGCCCGGAATGTCCACTATATACCTACGTTTGAAAATTGGAGCTACGTCATTTTGAATAGAAGTTACAGCCCTTTTCCTTAAGTGGTCCAAATTACACATCCCTCCCTTAATCCCTTCTGCCCTGATACTTCCAAATGGAATCACTAACTTCTCTCTTCTTTTTTATGTAAATCAATTTATTATTCAATATTTTCATAAATGGGGCGATACTCTCTAGTTTAGCCTTCCTCCGGTGATTTCATCCAATGATAGGGATAGATAGGTCAGGTGATAGTTCCTTGGTGTCTATCGATTGGGAAACGATCATTCAACAAACCAGTTGGTTAGATATTTGCGTTTGTGATGAGACTCAGTCGTGATACAAGCATTTGAGGTAGGTGGTTTTGCATACATAAAACTGTAATAAAGGTAAAAATTTAAGAAAATATAAGTGCTTACTTATTTAAGGTTACGTGTTTGGATTTAGCTCGTGAGATAATAACTTCCCGAGTCATTCAGTGCAACTTTTGAGTCATTAACGTTTTTTATCGCATCTCTCCAAGAATATTGTTCCCATTCCAATCAGTAATTTCCACGTCTTTACTAGGTCGAGGAAACCCGGTAGCTAAATTATTTAATTTAATTTTCTTTTTTTTTTTTTGTTTAAATTATTTTATTAAATTTTAATGCAAGAAATGTGTCTCTACATCGTTCCTTTGTTTAAATTGTGAATGCATTCCTTTCCGCGAACACCTTGAGAAGGCTTTCCCAATGAGATCATCATCATCGTCACTGACTATGCAGCTGAGTGTCCTATGTAGTCTGCGGCGGCGTTTCATGAGAATTGAGTGCCCGGGTTCCTCGAAATGATAGGGTTCACCAGCAATCGATTGGGGCAGTCTACGTTACACCTGGTCGGTTTGAAGAAAGGGGAGGTGAGAAATGAGGTTTAGGTGCAATCTTCTCAGTGAAGAATATGCGGAGGAATTCTAAGGAAAAAAAATATAGAAATTTATAAAAAAAAAAAGTATTTTCAGTTTAAAGAAATGTTTTGTTCTATATAATAGCAATTGTTGGAACAGTAAGAAATAAGGAAAAGGAAAAAAAAAAGAAAGCAATGCATCGGCCGGGAATCGAACCCGGGCCGCCCGCGTGGCAGGCGAGCATTCTACCACTGAACCACCGATGCAACTGAAAGATTAGCTAAATATAGATTATTAAGAACAATTGCTTTATTTTATTTTATTAATGTTTTTATATTATATTTTTATAATAATATTAAAAACTAAGCATAACAAATGTATAATGTTAAAAAAAGATCGACATCTTAGCTATTCTCGCGATACTTGACGAGAGTGGTTTATTCGACCTGATGTTACTAGAACGTCATTTGTTGTATTCTGTTTCGTTTCGTAGTGAACTTAATCGCCATCTACCGTCAAAATATTCTTTAATAGAACTAGTGATTAAATTTAATAAAAGAGCAATCCTTATGCTTGTATATTTCCAAACGTTTTTCAAATCGCAACCCCTTTCAAATCTCCCCCCCCCCCCCGCCATCTTGCGCTGTAATTAAAAAATTAAAAAAATTAAAAAATAAATAAATAAAAAAATAATAAAATATAAATGTAAAATATAAATAGAATAAAAATACTACCAGAGATACCATAAAACATAATATTAAGTTTGGGTAATATTTAAAAATTATTAAACCTAGGTCCGAGATCCGAGATCCGAGATCCGAAATTCGGATCCTCTATCAGGAAATTGTGTATATGCAAATTTTGTTTATATATAACCTTATAACGTGTCTCAAAGTCAAAACTCAATACTAAAGCAGGACAACGTGTAAAAGAGCTAATTTGATAATCCGGATTTTCCGGATGTTCGAGACTTGTTGTAAAAGAAGCATACAATTTGAAAAATTTAAATTTTATAATAAGAGAAAACACATTTAGGGCATTTGCCAGCGAATCTGATAACACCTGACCAGTGGAAACGGGAAATTTGAATTTTTTTTTTTAACTTCATGGAAGCAAAGTAGGTTTATGTTGAGAAATGGAATGAAATTCTCTCTCTTTTTCTTATTTTTTTCTTCTCCCCAAATTTCTCTTTTTATATCCTTCAATAAACGGTGAGGTCGGTTTCCACTTGCCGCCCTTGAATAATCTCGGTGAAACGGCCGCGTTTATGGTTGTCTATATGTATCCCTGGGCTTTCAAATAGAGTGTAAAAGAGGGATAAGGAATAGAGAGCTGCCTTTCCTAGATCGTTCTTTGCATTCCAAGCAAATGGTTCGAATTCTACGAAGGAAATGGACGGCTTTCTCGGTTGGTCGGTTGGAAGCGGCAGCTGGCGAACATTGCGAACATTCAATGAGCCGAACAACCATCCCCCTAATATTTAGTTTTTGTTTTCTTATTTTACAATCCATCTCCTTTTCTCACTTCTTTTTCTCCAGCCGTGGAAATTAGGAGACGAAATTTCATTCCAAC
>JAHWFO010078668.1:221185-246055 GCA_023313115.1 Rhysida immarginata | reverse complement strand
GAAGAACATCCAGAGTTTATCGGAAGAACAGGTGAGTTATTATCATTTAAGTCGTTTAGTCGTACACCTATGGCTCATTGCTGCTATACAAGCTACAATACTCATTTCGAAAAAAGTTGGGACAGTGCAAAATATATAGAAAAAACAAAAAGGGATGATGTAACAAAACTTTCTCGCGAATACAAAATAGCAGATACATTTATGAAATGCCATAAACATAGTGTGTGCACCAAAACATTTTGTATCGTGGCCGGGACGTTCATTTTGAATGGGGGTGTTGCAACACGTTCCAAAATAGTAGGGACATACGTTGTAGAAAGCGCCGTTAGTAGTGGAACCTTCCGAATTGTTCGGGAATAATGTAGAATGATGACGTCGTATAAATAACAGTTGCTATCCGTCGTTCAGGTAACTTATTCGGAACGATGGGTCGAGGCAAGCCAGTTAGCGAAGATCTTCGTGTTCGAATCATTCAAGAATTCACAAACAATGTTTCTCAGCGTGCAATAGCCAGAAGATTTAACCTGTCATCATCTACAGTACATAATATTATCGAGCGCTACCGAGATAGTGGTGAGATCACAGTTCGGAAAGGCCAAGGCAGAAAACCTATTCTGAATGCCCGAGCTCTTCGGATCCTCCGACGTCACTGCGTCATGCATAGGAATGCTGCGATTACGGACATAGCCACGTGGGCCCGCGATTTTTTCGGGAAGCCATTATCGTCGAATACTGTACGCCGGTGCATTCACAAATGCAAACTTAAGTTATACTGTGCACGACGGAAGCCATACATCAACAAACGACAGCAACGTCGCTGTCTGATGTGGGCTCGAGCCCATCGCAATTGGTCCCAAGCACGCTGGAAGAACTTATTGTGGTCCGACGAATCAACCTTTACGATTGTTTACGGAAATAATGGACGCCGTACACTCCGGACCAAAGACGAAAAGGATATTCCCGCGTGCTACAGGCGTTCGGTACAGAAACCACAGTCTGTCACGGTCTGGGGCTGTATTAGTGGCCACGGAATGGGAGACTTGCACATCTGCAATGGCACCGTCAATGCTGAAGCGTATACACAGATCCTGGAACAAGCTATGGTGCCATCTAAGAGGCGCCTGTTTGGACGACGTCAGTGTATATTTCAACAAGACAACGCCAGACCGCATGCAGCGCGCATAACTTCTGCATGGCTACGTCGGCACCGCATTCGTATGTTGGATCGGCCCCCTTGCAGCCCGGATCTGTCGCCTATAGAAAACGTTTGGCGTATTATTAAACGAAAACTACGACAGCAATGACCCCGGACAGTTGAACAGCTGAAAACCTATATCCAAGAGGAATGGGACAGAATTCCGGTTACGATGTTAGAAAGATTGGTGTCATCGATGCCCAGAAGATTACAGTGTGTCATCAAGAGGAGAGGTGACGCCACACCGTGGTAAACGCCGTGCTGTCCCAACTTTTTTGGGAGTGTGTTGCACGTGCCAAACAGGAAAAGCACCTGTATCTTTCTTTAAGCATATGAGATATGTGACCCCATGCCTAATTTATCGTTTATGTATTGTAATGCGTTGAAATAAACGACAATACAATAATCCAAACAAATGTGTTGGAGTTCTTATATGTTGCACTGTCCCAACTTTTTTGGAAATGAGTATTGTAAGTTCACGAGTTTATTTCGGGTTGATAATCCATTTTGGTCAGGAGATTTCGACTTCGGAAATCCTAAAATCCTCGTATATTTGCCGTCTTATACTGACTTCTCACCTTACTTTCTCACATTAGAAACTTGAGTTGCGTTCGAAAAAATTTAATTTGCCACCAACCGAAGATGAGCGGAAGAAAGCACGTGCCCTACGGTTTGGTATTAGCTCCGACAGGAAGGTTCTTCGAAATTCGTCGTTAACAGGAAACGTTGTAAGTACTATCGTAAAAGTGAAATTGATTTGATAACGTATTGTTAACTTGAATTGGAGTTAAGATGAACGTTTCTCTCGCAGAACAGTGACAAAGACGTACTTATCAAACGAGCTCAGCGTTTTGGAATGCCCTTACCGAAATCTGCACAACAAGTAAGGCAGTGTTAGAGTTTTAAAATGGGGTTGCGGGCTTGTCGGGTGTTTGTTGGGATTGGTCATGTCCAGAATTTTTGTAAATTTTTGACATGGTGGAATTGTGTAAGTTTCTCTGGGATTTTGAAGCTCGGTAGCTCATAGGTCGAGTCGTGTGAATGGAAGGGCAGGCTTTGCTACTCCATGGGCTGACTTCAATATCCCAGAGGTACTTATGCATCGTGCTTTATATTGATAAGAAAAAGTATTCGTATTACCTGAATATAACACGAGTCCTCGTCTATTTTTCTTCGTATTCTCACTTATGGTCATGAGTATTGGATAATGACCAAGAGAGTGCGATTGTGGGTCAAGCGTCCACAATCCTTAGGTATGCTGTGCTAGTCAGATGTTGTTTCACACGAATTAAACGAGCCAAATCATGCCCCAACCATAACACTGCCCCCACCAGCTTGAAGGGTTGTTCTCAAGCATGTGGGGTCCAGGCTTTCATGCTGTTTCTGCCAAGTTATCACTCTGTCATCTGCATGATGCAACTGGAAATGTGATTCATCGGAGCACATGACTATCCAATCCTTGTGTCCTTGTGCAAAAATGTTTGAACAGTGCGTTCAGAGATCATTTTAGAGAATGCCCTTCTGTTTAGATGAAGGAAGGATGCCACTTTTCCACAA
This sequence comes from Rhysida immarginata, assembly GCA_023313115.1. Taxonomy (NCBI): domain Eukaryota; kingdom Metazoa; phylum Arthropoda; class Chilopoda; order Scolopendromorpha; family Scolopendridae; genus Rhysida; species Rhysida immarginata. The sequence goes on along the minus strand of JAHWFO010078668.1, from coordinate 243,303 downwards.
AAGAGTTTTAATAATCTTCATAAATGTATACATTTCAACTACCAGGTACTCATCATCAGTATGAGTCGAGGTAATAAACAAGGAGAAGGTTTATATAGGAGTAAGAAGCCAATAGGGCGCAAAAGAAATTGCCACTCAAGAGTGGTTGGTCCAACTTAGCGGACTTAGGAGAGAGCTCTACAGAGTTTTAACAGAAAATACAGAAGAAAAATCCAAAAAAGAAAAGGAAGGGGAAAAAGAGAAAAGGGGCCAAGAAAACCGTTATTTAGCATGGGCTAACAATGTGTCCCATCGTAATAGATCAAGAGGTCCAGCATCGTGATTCAGGAGTTTTTGTTCTTCGCACCTCATAATCTCCAGGGACTCCAAGAAATTAAGTCTTTTGTAGTCATCAGCCGGGGGGTGGCCGTGGCCTGGTTGTCTCGTCGGTTGGCTTGCCAATCGATGGAGTTCAGCAACTTCAGGCGCGGCCAGCTGCTGGTTGGGTGACGGCCAGGGCTTGAGGGCCAATGCTGGCGGGACAGCTATTTGGGGCGCGGCTGTTGGGGGACTTCGGTCTGACCCAGTTGCCGATTGACCATAGCTGGTTTTCCAGCAGTTGGTGACAGCCTCTGGTTTGTTTATCCCCAGCAGCTCTTCCATCAGGAAACCCCCCGTGCTTCGGAGGGCACGTTAAGCCGTCGGTCCCGGCTGCTACTGTCAACTCGTAGCAGTCGTTATTTACTGGGATGGCGCAAAACTCCCTTGTAGGAGTAGGTGTTCATCTGTACTAGATACTAGTCATCAGCCGCATGTAGAATTTTGAAGTTTTCTGTCTTCATAACGTGTCCAGTATTAATTATATGTTCAGCATAAGCTGATTTTTCCGAGGCGGGTTCTTTATCTTAGCGGCTTCGTCAGCCGGCTGACATTGGCACCAGGTGATGACGTCATATCATTGTTTCAGCCTAGCGTTCTTCTTGATTTTCCATCCGATGACGTCATTTTTGGGTGTCTCTACCAGCCGGCTAGCAAATCCGGCTAAGATAAAGAACCTGCCTCTGGTCTATGGTTTCTTACGTAGTCGAAATGTTCCTTCATTCTGGTTTCAATTCTTCTGCGGGTTTGTCCGATATATTTGTGGTCACAAGTGCCACACGTGATTTCGTATATCCCGGATTTCTCTGTTGTCTGGATTTTATCCTTGGTATTACCTAAGAGTCTTCTCAACGTTTGGCTACTTCTGTAAGCCACCTGAAGACCAAACAATCCTAGGATTTTCTCCAGGCCTCTAGTTAACCTCCTGTTATATGGGAGGCAAAAATATTTCTTTCTGTCCCGAGTTCCGTGAGTAAGGGTTGTGGCTTCCATAAGTTTAATATGAAGTTATGCCTCTTAATTAATTTATCAACAGTTTCATTATTGAAACCATTGGCGGCAGCAGCTTCTTTGATCAAGCGGAATTCCATGTTCCTTTTCTCTCGCGTCATAGGGATGTTCAATGCTCGGTGAATCATGTGGTTATATGCAGCCAGCAAAAACTCCTGAATCATAATGCTGGACCTCTTGATCTATCACGATGGGACACATTGTTAGCCCATGCTAATTAATGGTTTTCTTGGCCCCTTTTCTCTTTTTCCTTTTGTTTTTTGGATTTTTCTTCTGTATTTTCTGTAAAAACTCTGTAGAGCTCTCTCCTAGGTCCGCTAAGTTGGACCAACCACTCTTGAGTGGCAATTCCTTTTGCGCCCTATTGGCTTCTTACTCTTATATAAACCTTCTCTTTGTTTGTTACCTCGACTCATACTGATGATGACTACCTGGTAGTTGAAATGTATACATTTATGAAGATTATTAAAATTCTTTTGTGGAAAAGTGGCATCCTTCCTTAATCTATACACAAGTATCCACAGATCATAAGGTCAGTTATATTTTATATATTTTCCCTTCTGTTGTCCAGCACCAGAGGTGAATTTAGGAAGGTAGCCGGCTCGCTATGACTAGACGTATCGCCTCCTAGCCGTAGCATATTTGAACGATCTACGGCCCACTGCTACACTAGGGCCTAGCCATCGAAAATCGAAATCGAAGAAAAACAATGAAGGGGTGAAAAAAATAGGAAAGAATAAAAAATTTCTGCTTTATTTTGATTAATTTCTATTGCAAGCTCTAATTGTTCATTAATTCAATAATCAAATCAACAACAAGTTAATTATCTCAAAATAAAAGTTAAACATTTTATTAGTCATGCAGAAGTAAGAAAATGTTCAATAATACAATCTCTCCTTGTAAATATCTCGTCGGTGTTGTGTAAAATAAATTCATGTCCGTTGACAATGACTTGTGTTTCGAACGTACCGTAATTTCACGAGCATTTGCTTCAATGGGCACAGCCATCTTGAAAATAACCAATGAAGCCAGCTTTTGAGAAGCTCGCTTAAAAACCTAGCCGACTACAGACGGGCGGAGCTAGCGTAGCCTAGCGAACGCATTCAGGAAAAAGGGTAGGGTAGCCTATCTTATAAAAAAGGTTAGGTCTTTCTTAACTACCATTATGGCCGTCATTGTCCATGGAGCCCTTTTTTGGTCTTCAACATCTACAGCTAATGTCATAAGCCTAACAGTTGCATATAACAGAATTATACGACGGACAGCTTTTAAAATGAATAGGACTCCGTTACCAATATGTGTTCTCGCCATAATGTTACGACTATTATGGTTATTTATAAGGTTGGGCTGATTTCTGAGTTAGCGAGCGCTATTCGTGATGAAAACCATCCAGCTGCCTTCGTAAAAGAATGGTTCAAGATAGGCAGCAGTGTTCGAGAAACAAGAAGGTTCCTGTTTGAGATCCCTTTTAGAATGTCAGGGTTCGAATCTAAATGTTTCCCCTATTGCCCTTTGGAACGATCTGCCTTAGAATATCTGTAACGCAGTCCTGCAGTGTACCTTGCTCGTCAAATGATGGCTTATTTTGTTCTCTTTACAAAGCATTATTCACTTTTCAACATAGTCCCCATCTCTGTCCACACACTTTTGACAACGTGACATCCCGTCGGAGAAGAAGTCCTTTGGTTGTTTTCGACACCAGGATCGAATCGCGTGTTTCAGCTCGTCATCAGAGCTGAATCGATGTCCTTTAAGCGATTCTTTAAGCTTTGGGAACAAGTGAAAATCGCTGGGAGCGAGGTCAGGGCTGTATGGCAGATGCGGTAGAACCTCCACGAACTTCAGTCGCTGCAACCCTTCTTGCGTTTCTCGACTCGTGTGCGGACGTGCATTGCCATGCTGCAGAATAAGTTCCATACCCTTCCGAAATCGGAGCAACCGGGCGCAAAGCTTCTAGCGTTTGCACATACTGTTTTGAGTCGATCGTGGTTCCTGGTTCCAAGAAGTCAAGGTGGACAACACCCTGGAACTCCCAAAAGATGGTCGACATGACTTTTCCTGCTGACTCGACAACCCTGAACTTTTTGGGACGTGGAGATGTTGCATGGCGATGTTCCGATGATTGTCGTTTGTTCTCTTGGTCAAAACGATGTGCCCACGATTCATCCCCCGTGAGAATGCGCTGCAGAAAAGCCTCACCCTAACGCTCGTACCGGGCCAACAGATCCTGGCAAACGTTCTTTCTCTTCTCTTTGAGTTCAGGAGCGAGCATGTGCGGTACCCTCGGTTATGATAACGTGTACTCTCTCCTTGGAAATTTGGAACTCTGTAGCGACGTCATATTGCTTAATTCGGCGGTTGGAACGAATCATTTGATCGCCACGAACTCGATGTTGCTCGTCTGTTGCTGTGATTGGTTGTCCACTGCGGGGTCGATCAGCTAGGCTAGAGCTTGCCGGGTTTCGTTCTTTCGCAAATCTTGCCCATCTTCTCACTGTACTGACGTCAAAAGTTGCATTGCCATATACAGCTGTCATTCGGTGATGAATTTGGACGGGATCGCAACCTTCAGCTGTCAAAAACTTGATCTGAACTAAACTAAGCATTTAACAACGAATGCAGCTGTTTTGCTGATACTCGCTCCATGGCTCCGAGCGCCGACCATGTTATATTCTGGTAAATACGATAATCTGTAAAAAGGGGAGCACGAATTCCTGATTTTGCTCCCGTAGACGAACATGCGAGTCACGATCAAAAAGTTCCGGGATTGTTCATTTAAGTACATGGACACAGTGTCCCGTTCAAAATAGTCCCCTTGCGAAGCCGTACAATGAGTCCCGTGTTCCTGCAACTACATGAATGCGTCCTGGAAGTCTTTTTGCCGAAACGAATCAATTCGCACTGGGTCTGCTCAGTTGTATCAAAACTTCAAGGATGGCAAAGTCTGCAGGAGCCAAATCATGTTGTTTTTCGCAAGAAACTCGTGTGCGAGAGAGCTCAGTGAGAGGGTGCATTGTCGTGGTGGAGCATCTTAGATGGGCTACCAGTCCCTGAACTTCATGATCGCACCTCGTAAAATGTGACTTGTTCGTGACTGGTTGAATTTTATATGAGGGGCGATTGATAATTAAGGTCTCCACGGCTGTAACTTTTGTATTTGTTAACCGATTTTCAAAATTCTTTTTGTATCTTATACTCACATTTGTCCTCTATGTAATGCACTATTCACTTTTTGACATAGTCCCCATCCCTTTCCACGCCTTGTACCAACGCGTGATCAGTCGGGTGAACCCGTCGGAGAGGAATTCCGGAGTTGTTGTCGACACGAGGATTGAATGGCAGCTTTGGACCCTCTTCTGGAGTACGATAACGTCCGCCCGCACACGAGTCACTACACTTCAAAGATGAAAGACTTGCACATTGCGACTTTCACCACTTCCCAAAGAAGAAAGAGCCCCTTAAGGGACATGAGTCGGTTCTGACGGCGAGGTAAACGCTGCCTTTCAATCCTGGTGTCGACAACAACTGCGGAATTCCCCTCCGACGGGTTCACCCAACTGGTCGCGCGTTGGTACAATGCATGGAAAGGGATGGGGACTATGTCGAAAAGGGAGTAGTGCATTACAGCCATGGAGACCTTATTTATCAATCGTCCCTCGTAGATCTAGATATGTTTTTAGGTTAAGTTTAAACATACACAGAGTGGCCACTTTCTTAGTTCTTAGCCACGTCGAAGTTACCGCGCAACTTGTAAAAGAGCATTGTATCTTAAGTGGGCATGAATTCTATCACGGAAATCCTCTTTTGCCTGCAAATTGGTAGTTGCTGTTTCATGCAAACGAGATTACGCAGGTCGTCGAAGTATGGCAAGCACTTGGTCATTGTTGTGCTGAAAGATGGACATGGTAATGTAGCATTCAGGGTGCTGTCTATATGCAAAGCGGGATCTAATGTCCCCCATATGCCTATAAGGTGATGCCACAGAATGGTTCCGTCACTGCACGTTTCAGTCATCCATGGTTTTTGCCTGTCTTGGTCGACTACGACATACCAGGTGGTAGAAGTCGTCGTCTTAATAAGAAACTGGTCACTCAAGGCAATTCCTGCTGGGACACATTTTGGGAGTAGATTCCTGCAAGACAAGGAACACGTAGATGCTCGTAGCGACTCCCACTGATGTCAGTGCACGCATGGCATAACGCACCGAATGTTTAGGACTGTATCCGAATAGCACTCCCATGGTCTGCGACAGCTTTCAAATGCCTCTCTTGACCGACCCAGCCACGGGAGACTGTTTTTGTTCCTTGCCTTGCCAGGAATCGACTCCCAGACACCTGTCCCCGTTTCTTTGCAACGAGCGAGCATGGCATAAATTGATTTGAGTTTTCTGTGTGGCGTAGAAAATTGACCAAGAAAAAATACGCTTAAGGGCCGAACGTTTTGGACCCGGTCTGGTGAAAACGTCTAATGCTGTAAGTTAGGCATTGGGAGTATGATGATAATTCAATATTGTTTTCCTGCGAATTCATCGTCGCTAATATTGATGTTTTGTTACTCATTTGTTGTTGTTGTTGTTTTAAGGATGACCGAGTCCAATTAGCGAAGAGAAAAGAAAGGTTTGGAGCTACAAAACTTGAAGATGAGATAGAGGTATGATCAGCGCGCGTTAAAACATTGCGTAGTCTATTTTACGGTATTGAACTGAGTAGCCAAAAGTCATGGGAAGGTACTGAGGAGAGATAATGATCCGTGCATCTTGCATTGCTACCGCAATTGGTCTTGTGTAGATGGTGCTGGGTTCATCGAGTGTACACTGGTATCTACAGCATCCCATAAATGCTCGATTGAGTGATCTGTTGAAACATGGCATCTGCATCAGGGTACTCTATGTGCCAGAAAAGGAGCAGATGGTCTTGGATAACTGGCAAAAACTGTGGACACCAATATACAATATCGGAATAAAAGGAAAACACAAATCCACCAAAAAAAATTTTAATGACTCAGATGTACATTTCGGAGTTCATAATTCCTTCATCAGTGAGTGATTTTACAGAACGAAAAGACCATTGCAATCTGGGGAACGTAGAGGCCAAATCATTGTCGTGAAGTCGGTAGCATGTTCCTCCAGCCACTACCGTGTCATGAGGGCTGTTTGTGGAGACGCATTACCTTGCTGAAAGATGCTGTTGCCTGCGGGGTAAAAACAGTTCACGAAGGGGTGCAGGTGGTCCCCAAGCAGATCGACGTAAGAAGTAGCACGAAGTGGATGTCACATGCACCAGTGGAAAGCAGCCCAGCCTCAGCCTGCCTGAGTGGTCCCCACCTGAATTCCAACCGCAGACACGGATACAGCTGAAATCGTGACTCGTCAGATCAGGCAACCCTTTGCCAGCCCTCAGCATGCAGTGTCAAATGTTGGTCAGCCTAGGCTAGGCTTTCAAGAGTGGCACCCGTCTTGGCTTCCTGCTCCCAAAGCCTGCAGCTGACAAGGTTCGCTGAATTGTCTTCACGGACACAGTTGTGGGACGTCCCTGGTTGTACCGCACGGTGATCTGGCCCGCTGTCGCCCTTCGGTCACCAGTTGCAAGCCGGGTGACCCGGCGAACACCACTGACTGACATGGGTTGTAATCCCTCGTCGAGTGTATTCTCGATAGACGCTTGCAATGGTTGTGCGGGAAAATTGCAGGGTATTGGCTACATCTGATATTGAGGTACCCATCTGTCTGGCACAACCCTTCCTGTGACTTTTGACTACTCAGTATACGAGGCCTGTGAGAAATATATCCGATATTTTTTTTTGCGAAAACCTGATGGATTTGGATCGCGTGCGCTTGCATGAGCCGACCTCGAACGTTTGTGCGTATGCATGAATTTTTTCCCGCCTCTCAATAGCGTCAGTTGCTGGCAATCAGCATTAGAGGGAGGTAGTGTGTTGTGCTGCCGTCGGTTTTTGATTTGAAGGAAAATGACGGAACGACTGGAGCAGCGTTACTGCATCAAATTTTGCTTTCAGAAACTGGGCGACAGCCAGGTGGAAACCATCCAGAAGATTCAGACGGCTTTCGGTGACGATGCTACGGGCATCACACAGATTAAGGACTTGTACAACCGGTCGGCCATCAGCATGCCGAAATGACCAGGTCATTGCCAAAGCGTTTTCGTGTTGACACGCTGGCCTCTGCAAACTTCATGAACACCATAATCACTGGTGACGAGTCCTGGGCGTACGGGTACGACCATAGCATTGTCACCGAAAGCCTCCAAATCAAAAACCGACGAGAGCACAACACACTACGTCCCTCTAATGCTGATTGCCAGCAACTGACGCTATTGAGAGGCGGGAAAAAATTCACGCATACGCACAAAGGTTCAAGGTCGGCTCGTGCAAGCGCGCGCGATCCAAATCCGTTAGGTTTTTGCAAAAAAAAATAAGGTCGGATACTTTTCTCACAGGCCTCGTATAACTGATTTTTTTTCTGCAAAACACACAACGTTTAATGTAAATCTTTCATTTGGGTTCTCTCCGCAGGAAAAGAAACGAAAACGAGCTGAACGGTTTGGTCTAATTTAATTGTTAAACTTTTTTTTTTTTACTTTCTGTAATATTTTATATGAACTATCTTGAAATGATTGTAAACAATAAGAAATAAACGACTGCTTTTAGAACGACCATTTCTTTCTTCTTATTTCAAAGACAAGCGACAAGATTTTTCATTTCAGAAGATCATTCACACTTTACGGAAATGATTTTGTTTTTTGAAATTTACCGTAAATCCTCTACTATAATGCGAATTTTTTTGGCCTAAAAAGGCAGCTAAATTTGCTGGGTCGTATTATACAAGAGGATAAATATCAGCCCTCCAACGACGACTGCTGCCGGAGGGGATTTTGTCCTGGTGAAATTACCGTATAATATACATTAAATTTATTGCATATACAATGTCCAGTTCATTATACAGAAGTGCTTCCTCTGTAGCCTTTCCATTCTTTCTCAATAGTCTGCTAAATCTCCATTATCTCCCGTTACTGATCATTTTTAAAGATTTGCAAGAAATTGTTAGGTATTCATTTTTCATTTGAATTTCTTGTCGCCAACATGTAATACAAAAATACCTCCTCCCAAAGATCGCTACTTCCAAATATAGACCATCAATATTGATGGTCTCTGATTCCGAACTACTGTCCTAATGAAATTCACAACGAAATTACCGTATGTTATACGAGGTCTGTTCAAAAAATATGTAGACTGTTTGAATTGCGCGGGCCCTGTTGGTCCCAATCAAAATCGCTTGGTGTCGCCATCTTCTGACAGATCCGCTGATTACAAGGCAGTTTTTTGATTGCAAATATCAGTATTGCTTGATTAGCTACGCGGTTGTTTGTGAAGTGTGTTTTTTTTCGTTTGGCGGATTTTTAGAACGAGTGACTTGAACGAGCAAAGAGTTGCTGTGAAATTTTGTGTTAAACTCGGAAAAACTGCCACTGGACGAGCGGAAAAGGCCAGAAACGTGGACGAGAGGTGACTGGTTGTTTCGTCACGACAACGCTCCAGCCCATTCAGCCCTCAGAACTCGAGAGTTTTTGGCCAAACACTCGATCACTGTTCTTCCCCACCCACCCTACTCACCTGACCTCGCTCCTTGCGACTTCTTGTTTCCCAAACTCAAAAGACCTTTGAAAGGAAGGAGATTTGAGACGATTCCCGACATAAAGGCAAATGCGACGAAGGCGCCTGAGGACATCACAAAAGAAGCGTTGCAGGACTGTTTCCAAAAGTGGAAATACCGTTGGGATAAGTGTGTGCGTCGGGGAGGAGAGTACTTTGAAGGGGACCCAGATGTATAACTTCTGAATAAAGTATATTTTGTTTTATGACGTCAGTCTACGTATTTTTTGAACAGACCTCGTAGATCAATTATACAGCATATACAGTGTCCAGTTCATTATACGAGGGTGGGCTGAAAAGTAATGCCTCCATGGCTGTAACTTTTCGACATAGTCCCCATCCCTTTCCACGTATCGTACCAATGCGTGACTAGTCGGGTGAACGCTTCTGAGAGGAATTCCAACGCGTCGGGTGACAACCCCGGAATTCCTCTCCGACGGGTTCACCCGACTAGTCACGCGTTGGTACAATGCGTGGAAAGAGATGGGGACTATGTCCAAAAGTGAATAGTGCATTACATACAGGGTTGTGCATAACCTTTTGCTAGGGGTCTGGAAAATAAACAAAACTAAGTGGAATGTTCTGCAGTTGATAATCAAAAAGTACGTTTATTTCTGCTTTTATCACATCAATATTTAGTGTGGCCACCACCTGCTTCTCGAACGGCATGCATCCGTTTCGGGTAGGAGCGGAGGAGTGTCTCAAACAGAGCAGTATCGTACTCCATGTCCTTCAGCACAGATGTCAGGTGTCCCATTAGAAGGTCTCGAGAATACCGATTTTCACCAAGTTCTTGAATCATTAAAGATTCCACTGCGTCTTTTAACATGGCTCCAAAATGTTCAGCAACGTTTAGGTCAGGGGATGCACCGGGCCATTCGTTTGATGAGAAGAAATAGATAGCACTTTCTCTTAGGATTTGCTGTGTTGCATTAGCCTTATCGTGCAAAAAACAAACTTCATGTGGGTCGATAGTGTTGTTTGGATCTCGAAAAAACGGAAAAACATCGTTTGTTAGCAAATTCCGAAAATAATCACCATTCCATGACTCACCCTGCTCCTCGAATCTCCACATCATTCGCTTGGCGGTGAAACACACGAAGATGCCAATGCAGTCAGGCTTCTTGGACAGCTCTCGATAGTGTTCATCGTCAGAAATATCTGTAATCGATAAGCTCCAGACCTATCGTTTTGGTAATTCGGACGTCTCATAGTCCACACAAAGAACTCGTCGCTCGGGGCAAGGTGCACGAAGTCGTCTTCCACCCGATCCCGCAGGTAGTCGCAAAACCAGAGCCGGTCTTCGACATTTGATGCGGTCTTCATCGGTTTCGGAATAACATGGAATGGCTTGATGTTTGCACGCTGACGATGTCTTTGAACCGTTGAACGAGAAATTGTTTTTCCACACTTGGCTTTAATTTCTTGCGCAACGTCGACACAGCTGCGACGTCTTTTGCCACTGTTATTAGCAACGATGTTTTTGCTTTCCTGTGATAATTTCTCTGGCCTACCCTCAGCAAATTTGGCATGGCAGTTATCATAACCTTTCTTCCAATTGTCCGTCACCCATCTATCCGATCGGTTTAACTTGTTCGCAACCCATTTGCGATTAATAAAAGACGCATCTGCTTCCATTGCCTCTCGATATGCATTTGCACGAACTCTATCCATGAAACGCTGCTCTTCACTGTCGTTTATTAAACCAGCCATATTTGTTAGTTTGATACCAATAGACGCACAATGAACTACTCTCTGCCGAAGCGTCATAAGAGTGTGCTACAACGCTGCAGTTTAAGTCATAGCCCCCTAGCAAAAGGTTATGCACAACCCCGTAGATTAATCATACAGCAAATACAGTGGCCAGTTCAGTATACAATAAATTATTTCACTTTCTATTTGAATTTTTAATGAGATTGGCGAGGCATTGTCGTAGGTCAATTGCGAGTGGACGAAAAGCTTTCTTTGAAAAAAAAAATGACGAATTGCGCAACAGATCAATACCCTGTCGCTCGCAAATTTACATATTGGACGTCTCCATTCAGCATCTGACGGTAGTTCTTTAAACTTTTGAGACGCACCTTAGCAATGAGTAGTGGTTCCTGTCTGGTATCCGTTTAAAAGTTTGCGTGGTGATCGGCCACTACTTTTGACTGTAGATCCTTAACAAATTAAGTAATTGGAGTCGGGAGGAGCATTTATAAAAAATATTTATTAAACGTCCCTTAACTACTACAACAATAACCTAGCTTCATTAATTCAATGATGAGTAACGTGTGCGAAGTAACTTGTGATTTTTGTGAAATTCTACCCGATTATGTTTTAGTTAATTGCATTGTTTGTGTCTTGTGTTAATATCTGCTGAAAATTTAAGTTGGCATCGATTTGTCAATTGATATCGATGTTATCTTCATTTAGACGTCGCCTGCAGTAACTCCTGAACTTCTGCCCATGCCTTATCAACCTGTAAAGAAATAAATAAGATGAAAAACTGAAATGGTAAACAGTCCCTGTTGCAGTACGAGGCGGCGATCATAAAGTCATTACAATCAACATGAAAGAACGATCGCTTTCTGGGACTAGTCGGGTGAACCTGTCGGAGGGGAATTCCGGGTTGTCGTCGACACCGAGACCGAACGGCAGGTTTCACCTCGTCGTCAGAACGCAACTCGTGCCCCTTAAGGTGCTCTTTCCTCTTTGGGAAGTGGTGAAAGTCGCAAGGTGCAAAGTCTTTCGTTTTTGAACTGCAGTTTTTCATCTTTGAACTGTAGGCGCTGCAACCCCCGCTGATGTGTGGCGATCGTGTGCGGACAAGCATTATCGTGCTGCAGAAGAGGATCCAAAGCTGCCATTCGATCCTCGTGTCGACGACAACCCCGGAATTCCTCTCCGACAGGTTCACCCGACTAGTCACCCTCGTACATTATGACCACCTCTCCTACAGTGATGTACCAAGTTTTGCAAAAGCTCTGTTACACCTGCGGATGCGTCGATATCGGGGGGTGGAAGCATCCACGGAACAAGCGCTGTTGAAGACGTGGGCGATCTCTGTGCAGGCCACAACAAGTCTGACGTCACTAAGCAGCTCAACGTCAGCCGGAAGACCCTCCACAGAGTCGCAGAGAGGGTGAAAAAGGGGAAGACCTTGCGTTATCAATCCTGTGGGTATCAGAAAAGCCTTCGTAGGTGACCAGACTCTCAAAATGGCCACGGGTCCAGAGTCATCAAGGACGAGGGTGGAAAGACCTCTGCTGACGGATGGCATGCGAGAAAAACGTCGGGAGCGCTGTTGTCGCTTTCTCAAAAAACCTTCACAGTCGAGTCGGTCGTCAACAAGCAGAACGACCCACAGTCAGCTTCGGTCAGGGCATCTCTGAGGTCCGCTATGTGCCTACAATCAAACACCCGGCATCAGTGATGTCGAATGGCATGAAATGCCGCCAATCTGGTTCTCGAGCAGTTACAGGCTCACTGCACCTGACTACAAGAACAATTTGATCAAGAACATTCTGCCCTGGGTGAAAAAGGTGACGACCAGGGCAGACCATTCAAGAGTGGTTGGGGTCAGACATGAATTTCTAGGCGAAGGACTTTTGGCCTCCTTAGTCGCCCGACCTCAACCCTTTTGACTACGTGTGGGTGCAATACGAGAGCAAGGCCATCTGCGAACCGCCATGAAGAAAGACTATCCGTATCGTTTGTCGAGCCTTTAGACCGCGCCTACAGCATGTGCTTACCGCCGATGGCGTTTACATCGATTAATATGCATTGTGTACACGTAATGTCGCACCTCGCAGGGGTCCTCACATGTGTAACAGAACCTTTGCAAACGCTGGCAGTAACGTTAGAACATTGCATTGAGGTTCACCTGTTTCCGAGTAAATTCTGGTTCCCACATTGTGCAAAGCACAATATCGGCATTCCGCACTCTCTCCTTGTTGGATATTTGGGAATCTATCCTCTGTTGAGCTTGCTCTTCGCTAAGCTGATTGCGATCCTTAAGTCTCTTAATTGCCTGAAAATAAAGTTAGCGTTTTACGTCTTTTATTCGCAGTCGTCAGCCCTCTAGCAGCCAATGACTCAAGCTTCCAATATGGCCGCCGAAAGGGGGAGGTGAGCAGCAGTCGATACCTCACAGCATGGCAGCTAGTGATGCAGATCAAGATAGCGATGAAGATAGCGATCAATGCATTCAGCCACAATCACAAAAGGACAGAGAAACATATCTGATGTTATCAGGAATCAACTGGTTAAGCTTGACAACTCCCCCCCCCCCCCCCGACTCAAATCAAGTTTTGTCTGCCAAATAGTTCGTTAATCACTAAATATGTGCAGTCGATAAGAGAACGAATCTGAGTGAAGGCCGGTTCCCACTAACAGTTAAAACCGCACAGCGGTAATTCCGCCGATCAGTTCCCACTATCGCGGCACGTTACACTGTAGGCCAAGGGTCTCTTCGATCGCTTATTGTTTAGCTAAGTCTCTTCGATTAGTTAGCGTTTTAAGTCTTTGCAAATATACAAAAATGGACGAAGCAAGCTAAGATTGCTGCGCTCCAAAACGACACTATCCAAACGCGTCGCCATCTTGGAGATTGTCAACGTCACATGAAATGGTCTATTTCATTGGCGGACGATACCTCAACGGATTTTTACTGTCACGGTAAAGTTGAATCCATCTCAACTCTAGATGGTAGCGGCTTTACGCCGCGGTATGACGTCAAATCCGCTCTGCTTACATCACGCACGGTATTTCCGCCGCGGTTCCGTGGGGTGACCCCTTCTTTCGTTGCGCGAGCTATAATGTTTTGATTAGTACCTTTATATGATCAGTACCCTGGCAAGAGTTGATAATGGGTTTATCTCATGTGAGGTGGAACTAACACTGCTACTCAGCACAAGGACTATTTTGTGTATTGAAGGCGAAGATGCGATACTGTTTCTCAAGCCTTCGGAGCTTGAGTCATTGGCTGCTAGAGGGCTGACGACTGCGAATAGACAATCCAACCTAGACTAATGGTTGCATCTTGGACTAATTTGCTGAATAAATAAAAGGAGTTGATTAGCAAATTGGTAATTGACTTTAATAAAGCTACGCGTTTCGTGGTAACCACATCATCGGGGTAGGACACAAGTACATTCTGTCAAGGATTAAGGCCTGTATTTATGGCCATACCCCTCCAATCAGAAACAAGTTCCAATAGAGGGGTTTACATGAAGTACTATACATCCATTGGTCACCAACAAGCATAAAATAATTCGAACAATAAGATGAACCGTTACAATTCGTTGATAAAAAGAATACAAGGATAATAGAAATCATATACAATACTCATTTCCAAAAAAGTTGGGACAGTGCAATATATATCGAAAAAACAAAAAGGGATGATGTAACAAAACTTTCTCGCGAATACACCAAAACATTTTGTATCGTGGCCGGGACGTTCGTTTTGAATTGGGGTGTTGCAACACGTTCCAAAATAGTAGGCACATACGTTGTAGAAAGCGCCTTTAGTAGTGGAACCTTCCGAATTGTTCGGGAATAATCTAGAATGATGACATCTTACTACATTCCGTATAAATAACAGTTGCCATCCGTCGTTCAGGTAACTTATTCGGAACGATGGGTCGAGGCAAGCCAGTTAGCCAAGATCTTCGTGTTCGAATCCTTCAAGAATTCACAAACAACGTTTCTCAGCGTGCAATAGCCAGAAGATTTAACCTGTCATCATCTACAGTACATAATATTATCAAGCGCTACCGAGATAGTGGTGAGATCACAGTTCGGAAAGGCCAAGGTAGAAAACCTATTCCGAATGCTCGAGCTCTTCGGATCCTCCGACGTCACTGCGTCACGCATAGGAATGCTGCGATTACGGACGTAGCCACGTGGGCCCGCGATTTCTTCGGGAAGCCATTATCGTCGAATACTGTACGCCGGTGTATCCACAAATGCAAACTTAAGTTATACTGTGCACGACGGAAGCCATACATCGACAAACGACAGCAACGTCGCCGTCTGATGTGGGCTCGAGCCCATCGCAATCGGTCCCAAGCACGCTGGAAGAACATATTGTGGTCCGATGAATCGACCTTTACGATTGTTTACGGAAATAATGGACGCCGTACGCTCCGGACCAAAGACAAAAAGGATATTCCCACGTGGTACATGCGTTCGGTACAGAAACCACCGTCTGTCACGGTCTGGGGCTGTAATAGTGGCCATGGAATGGGAGACTTGCACATCTGCAATGGCACCGTCAATGCTGAAGCGTATATACAGCTCCTGGAACAAGCTATGGTGCCATCTAATAGGGGCCTGTTTGGACGACGTCAGTGTATATTTCGACAAGACAACGCCAGACCGCATGCAGCGCGCATAACTTCTGCATGGCTACGTCGGCAGCGCATTCGTATGTTGGATTGGCCCCCTTGCAGCCCGGATCTGGCGCCTATAGAAAACGTTTGGCGTATTATTAAACGAAAACTACGACAGCGACGACCCCGGACAGTTGAACAGCTGAAAACCTATATCCAACAGGAATGGGACAGAATTCCGGTTACGGTGTTAGAAAGACTGGTGTCATCGATGCCCAGAAGATTACAGTGTGTCGTCAAGAGGAGAGGTGACGCCACACTGTGGTAAACGCCGTGCTGTCCCAACTTTTTTGGGAGTGTGTTGCACGTGCCAAACAGGAAAACTACCTGTATCTTTGTTTAAGCATATAAGAAGATATGTGATCCCATGCCTAATTTATCGTTTATGTATTGTAATGCTTTGAAATAAACGGCAATACAATAATCCAAACAAATGTGTTGGAGTACTTCTTATATGTTGCACTGTCCCAACTTTTTTGGAAATGAGTATTGTAAATTATACAAAAATAAACCAATAAAAACATCTAAAACATAAAAAGTTTCTAGCCTGCCCTAATGTATCTTCTAATTTCCAAGGCCTCAAAGGTCAGGATCCGTTTCTGGTCGCGCTCCTTCCTGACAATAGTCATTATGTCTTCGATGGCGCCGAATCGATGTTTGTTTCTCATGGGGTCTCCAATTAGTGTGATGATATCTGAGGAGTTCCTCCAAGAACTAGAAGACAAACACGTCACGCCACTCATTGAACAGCGTAAAATAGTTTTTTATGCGAGATACGTTGATGATCCTTTGGTAGTTATTGATACCGCAAAGATTTCTGCTGATGAGATCTTACGAGGGTTGTACGAAAAGTAAGGTTCCCAATGAGCTACAGCCTCGAGGGAAGGTGCTAGGCTAAATCCGACAACAGTGCCGTGCGCAGTGGTTCCCGCACTCTCGAGCGATTCGCTACGGCGCTCAGTGTTCGCTTGGCAGCCGTCAGAGATGGAAGTGTCGATCGCCGCTCCCGCCAAGTGCGAGGTTCGAGCAGTAATCCGGTTTCTCCACGCAAGGAAGTTACCGCCCGTGGAGATTCATCGGCAACTGACTGAGGTTTATGGTGAAAAGTGCATGTCCATTCAGCACGTCCGAAAATGGTGCAGGGCTTTTGCTTAGTGTTGCACGGAAGTTCACGATGAAGAACGGAGTGGAAGACCACCGGTTTCGGATTCGATTGCCCAGAAGATCGACAGTGAGCTGCTGAAAAATCGTCACTGTCCGTGAACTTGTCGAAAGCATTCCTGAAGGTTCCCACGGCACGCGCTTCCTCGACGGATTGGCGGGAGACTGCTTCGACTTAGGAATACAAAAGCTGGAGCACCGTCTTCAAAAGTGTGTCGAAAAAAATGGAGACTATGTTGAAAAATAGACAACAGTGTAAGCTTTTCAACGATGTAGAAATTAATAACAATAAATTTCCTGGACCTCACGATTACAAAGAGGATGGATATGAAACGTGTGGAATACAGTGTTTTTCGGAAGCCAACGACTACGGGCACCATCATAGGATATGACTCGAACCATCCCCACATTATCAAAGTGCGGCTATTAGCTACTATTTTAACAGGGCACTTAGTTACCCCATTACGACTAAGGACAAGAAAGAGGAGATACGCCTTACTTTCGACGTGGCAAGAAGAAACTCGTTTCCAGATGCGGTTATTTCGTCCATATTAAATAACACAACAAACCAAAAGACGACAGCAACTACAAGTATGCAGTATTCACTTACACGGGACCTGAAGTGACAAGGATCAGCAATTTATTTCGTAGCAAAGGTATCAAAATTGTGCACAAGACGAACAACAAGTGCAGATATACACTATATGATCAAAAATATCCAGACACCCCTCACAGATCATCGATTGGCCCAATATCACATGATAATGACTTGCACATCATTTAAATAGCTTCCCACACCTTCAGACACAACTCTGCTTGGACATTGGCGAGAATGGGTCGTTCGGCACAGCTCAGTGAGTTCCGACATGGAGCCATCGTTGGATGCCACCTATGCGGCAAGTCCGTGCGTGACATTACCAGCCTTCTTCAGATACCCAAGTCAACAGTAGGCGATGTCATTATGAAATGGAAGACCCGGGAATCAACAACAGTTCAACAATGAACCGGTAGACCCAAGAAACTAACGGGCAGAGACCGTCGAGTGCTTTGTCATGTCACCCGCAGCAACCGGAAGTCCTCGGCGGAAAAAATTGCCACAGAGTTTCGAAACGCCTCTGCAAACAATGCCAGTACCGTGACAATTCGTTGGGAACTGCACACGATGGGATTCCGTGGCCGTGCTGCTGCCCACAAGCCCCACATCAGCAGGGTTGACGCCAAACGACGTCTGGAGTGGTGGAAAGCCCACAGAAAATGGACAATGGACTGATGGAAACGTGTAATGTGGACAGACAAATCTCGCTACACACTCTGGCAATCCGACGGACGAGTTTGGGTTTGGCGCATACCTGGAGAACGCTTCTTACCCGAGTGCACAGAGCCCACAGTCAAGTTCGGAGGAGGAGGAGTCACGGTGTGGGGCTCATTTTCACGGTACGGACTGGGCCAGCTCGTTCCTGTGCAAGGAATCTTGAACTCTGACCGTTATCTGAATGTTTTGGACAACTGTGCACTTCCAACGTTGTGGCAATTTTTCGGAAACGGGCCATTTCTCTACCGACACGACAATGCTCCGTGCC
Source organism: Rhysida immarginata (assembly GCA_023313115.1). NCBI lineage: Eukaryota > Metazoa > Arthropoda > Chilopoda > Scolopendromorpha > Scolopendridae > Rhysida > Rhysida immarginata. The sequence continues at coordinate 225,149 of JAHWFO010078668.1, read as the reverse complement.
ACAAAGCGAGGCGTGTACAGCAGTGGTTTGCGGACTCGGGGGTCGAAGAAATGGGTTGGCCGGCACAAAGTCCCGACCTCAATCCTATAGAGAGTCTGTGGGATGAATTGGAAAGACGCTTGCGGGCCAGATCACATGGACCAACTTCTGTACCTGAACTGATTCTCGCTCTTCGGGAGGAATGGAGGAACATTCCGGAAAGTACCTACCAACATTTGGTAGAAAGTCTTCCTCGAAGGGTGGAAGCTGTGATTCGGGCAAAGGGATGTGCAACGCCCTATTGATTTCCATGAAATGGTGGCTAGAGTGCAAACGTGCATGTGTCCGGATATTTGTGATCATATAGTGTAGTTGTGTCCTACCCTGATGATGTGGTTACCACGAAACGTGTAGGTTTATTAAAATCAGTTACCAATTTGCTAATCAAGTCCTTTTATTTATTCAGTCAACCTAGACTGCCTGACCAAAAAAAAAGTTGCAAAGCCGTTTGATATTATTTGACCCATTTTTGCTTTTATGATCAACAAGTTCGTGGATCTCTCCAAGTCTATTTTGTCCCAGCAATGCAGAGAATAGCACATCTTAGTTTACCCGTCAATAAATAGGTACGGCCAAACTTTAGAACTACGTGGCTAGACTACATGGAGAGTCTGGGCCCACGACCCTAACGGATAAGTGGGTTGAAAAAGTAAATAAGAATAATCAACAGCAACGTTTTTCTTTGGCCGGGCAGTGTACGTGGGATAATTGCAAGGGTGTTAGATCACGGTGATAAACTTATACCTCAGCTTTTGGAATGAGCGTCACCCAGACTTCATGTACAGTTTCGGCCATTCCCGCTTCGATTAACAGTGGAATCTCAAGTACAACAATGGAATGACCTTGTTTGTAGAAGTCGTCCACCTTAATTTTAATTTGGGTTTTCACCTCGGGCCAAACTATAGAATTAAGGAGTTCACGTTTCTCCTTCGGGAAAAGAAAGCGTTATACTTGATTACGATTAAGTAGACAATAAACGGAATAGAAATGTTTTCCAAACGTTCTTACAGGACATGCAAACACCAATGCACCCAATGCTGTACGATTGATATCTCCGTTGGTCGTCAATACACGTTCGCCAAATTCAGCAATGATTTGATTGTAAGCGTCGGTTCCTCTTGTATATGTCGAATGCGCCAGTTCGTCCGAGTGGATAACTGCTGCTCCTAGTTTTTGTAAGTGCTTCGTCACAGATGTTTTCCCGCTGGCTATTCCTCCTGTTAAACCGATTAAATACGGTCGAGGAGGGAGATCTTTTACCTGACGTAATTAAAACATAATACAATAAATATGAACTAATTGCGGCAAAGTCCTGAGCAAAACTCATGGGATAGTCACCTAATATCTGATTGAGCCCCTCCGTAGCAATACGGCATGGAAGTGAGTCTGCAAGGCAGATGACACCAACTGTGGTCTATTCATACGTGGAGGATCCAGTATGCAAAACCTGACTTCAACGGCATCCCAGATATCCTCAATAGGGTTCATATCAGGGCTTCGAAGTGGCCACTCCAGTCGTCGGACCTTCCCTGCATGCTCTTCGAACCATTATCGTGTGACATTGGAGCAATATGGCAGCACATAGTCATGTTGGAAGGCCAAAAACAGGTGGAGATGGTCTTCAAGCAGTTGACGATACTGCAGGAAAGACCATGAATGATGCCCCACCGCACCCATACGGTGCCTTCCATCACCATAGAACAGTTGATACTGTGACTTGTCCAACCATATGACGTTACGCCACTATTGCAGTGTTCGTCAAATGTGATTGGTTGCAAGTGCACACCTAAGTGTCTAATGACGTTTCTAGCTTGCCCGACATTGAATTGGTTCGTAATTTGTCGCAAAGTGGCCCTTCTGTCTCTGTTGTTGACCATTCGTCCCAAGTGTTGCCTGTATAGTATCTGTTGTGGACTGTTACACTTTTTCTCCAAGCATTGTCGGTACACCCTAGACACAGTTGCCGAAATTGAACTGCCCATGCATTGGGTACTCATCACCATGCCCTGTTTGAATGCCGTCAACTCACAAGGACGTTTCACAATGCATTTCACATGAATCAAACACACAGCCACTTTCGACAAGGTCTCACACAATTGCTATCCAATTAGTTTTGCTCAGCCAGTGTATATGCAGAATAAAACATAAGCTAAGAAATCCAAAGGGGGGGGGGGGGGCCCCAAAAAGTGCATAAAAACATTAGGAAGAGTAAATAGAGTAAAATAGATTTACTAGTGAAGAGTCCTGAGTGCCGTTTCTATCAATAAAATTGGTAGAGACCTTACGACACAATAAAGGGAGAACAGAATTTCCGACTAGTTTCGCCATTTGTGAAGGATAACGCGCTAGAGGCTACATGCCCTTACATGTACAAAGGTGGGCATTTCGTATCTGATACTCCCATTTCTCCTCTATGTAATGCACTATTCACTTTTCGACATAGTCCCCATCCCTTTCCACGCATTGTACCAACGCGTGACTAGTCGGGTGAACCCGTCGGAGAGGAATTCCGGGGTTGTCGTCGACACGAGGATCAAATGGCAGCTTTGGATCCTCTTCTGCAGCACGATAATGCCTGTCCGCACACAATCGCCACACATCAGAGGGGGTTGCAGCGCATACAGTTCAGAGATGAAAAACTGCAGTTCAAAAACGAAAGACTTTGCACCTTGCGACTTTCACCACTTCCCAAAGAGGAAAGAGCACCTTAAGGGGCATGAGTTGCCGTTCGGTCTTGGTGTTAACAACAACCCCGGACTAGTTCACCTGGACGGTTCACCCGACTAGTCACGTGTTGATACAATGCGTGGAAAGGGATGGGGACTATGTCGAAAAGTGAATAGTGCATTACATAGAGGAGAAACGTGAGTATCAGATACAAAAAGAATTTTGAAAATCGGTTAAAAAATAAAAAAGTTACAGCCATGGAGGCATTACTTTTCAGCCCATCCTCGTACTATTGTGCACTTGCTTCCACAGGTGATTTTCTTCTCTTAGAAGTGAAAGGCAATCAAGATCGTCATGATTGCATAAAGCAGATGAAGGAGAAAGTAGTTCCCTGGATGAAAGCACTGGAAAAATCACATTTCAAGAAAGAAAAATTAACTTATCAACTGGATGGTGCGAGAATTCACACAGCCCATGACACAATGAGCTACTTTCAGTCTGGCAATGTTCAAGTTCTTGCCTGGCCACCTTACAGCATGGATTTAAACATTGTTGAGAATGTCTGGTCGATGCTTACTGACATTGTTTATGTACATGGAGCATTTGAAAACTTTGATAATCTTCGAACTGCCATTGTGAACGCAGCTGAAAAACTACATTCAACTGATCGACAAAAATTAAAAAATTTATTCACAGACATGAAAAAAAGGTGCCTGGAAGTCATGAATGCAAAAGGAGCAAAAATTAAGCACTAAATTAATTAATAATGGCAAGGTATGGATTTTACTGTCACAAGTGTTGCAGTGTTTTTTGAGTTTTTTTCTCATATTTTGTAAACAAAAAAGAAAATGTTAAAAACTTTTTGTATGAAGATTATACAGGGTGGTCATAAATTATTAAGCACATTTTGACAGTGAATATTTTATTAACCAAGAAATGTAGACACTTCTTGTGAACATCATTGAAAAGTACAACTCAAACAGTTTGTCAGGTGTCACTATCACCACCAGGCGGCAGCACTGTTTGGCGTAGGAACACAAAACGCGAAAATTGCGACCGTGCAGCAGAAAGCAATGTGCGTTCTTTGGTTTCACGAGCAGAAATCCGTGATAGCAGTTCGACGGCAATTCCGCTTGGAATATGGACAACCTGCTCCTGGAAAGGATTCCATAAAGCGGTGGTATCAGCAGTTTAAGGACACTGGAAGCGTAGCCCACAAGAAAGGTGCTGGTAGGCCTACCGTCAGTGAGGAAGTCAT
>JAHWFO010078668.1:204800-221175 GCA_023313115.1 Rhysida immarginata | reverse complement strand
TTCTTGGATAAAGTGGCTTTCTCAGATGAGTCAACATTTCATGTTTCCGGGCGTGTGAACAGACAACTGTCGCATTTGGGGATCAGAGAACCCTCGTGAAGTCCGTGAACATGTTAGAGACAGTCCAAAGGTCAATGTGTGGTGCGCGTTGACTGTCAATGAAGTGATTGGACCATTCTTCTTCACAGAGCAGTCGGTGAATAGCATCACGTACCTTGACATGCTGCAATGTCATGCTATACCGCAGCTTGAACAACGACAACCAGATGTTATTTTTCAACAGGATGGTGCACCACCACACTGGGGAACGATTGTGCGGCGATACCTGGATGAACAATTTCCTGGTCGTTGGATTGGCCGCGGGGGGCCGATTTCATAGCCTCCGCGATCTCCTGACATCACACCACTCGATTTTTTCTTGTGGGGATATGTAAAGGACCGCGTGTACTCCAGCAAAGTGCGTGATCATGATGAATTGAAGGAAAGGATTGTGGCCGTCATTGCAACAGTGACACCTGAAATGCTGCGGAATACATGGCGTGAAATCGAATATCGAATGGATATTCTATGAGTCACTGCAGGAGCACACGTGGAAGTGCTGTAACTTCGGAATATTACGGAAAAAAACTGTTTGAGTTGTACTTTTCAATGATGTTCACAAGAAGTGTGTACATAAAATATTCACTGTCAAAATGTGCTTAATAATTTATGACCACCCTGTATATCACAATTCGAGATGCCTTGGTGACGCTTTTCAATAATTAATTTTCTAACATCGCTCGACGCTGGCAGGCATGTCTTAACCATGTTGAAAATCATGAGTTATTTGGTCATAAAAATCTTTCCGTGCAAAGAAGGTGATCCCATTATCATTTGTGGGGTAAGTAATATTTTAAAGAGTTGTTTAATGATAAGAATTAATATTATTATTGCGTAAAATCATTATTAATTGCAGGGTTGCAGAGACTTTTGTCACAATATTGACGTGTTGCAGTACTTTTCTCACACATTTGCTTTTTCATTTCTTCTTAAAATGTTTATTTTTCCTTCTTATTTTCTTCCTATGTAACAATAGTCGTAGAATCCTTTCAATATAGTTTCAAAGTCGTAACCCTAACATACCGTATAGATGCGCTTTGACCGGCATGCCGTATATCATCGAGGATGACCAGGGGGCTGTAAAACCCCGTTTTATACGGCATGCCGGAGAATTCGAGACAGAAAATTGAGTTTCCCCTCACTAGTAGGTGCTTGTTGTTTCTTCAGTTTGACAATGGCGGATGATTTAAATTCTGGGGCAACTATCAGTAACCCTTCTACTGATAAAAATGACGACAACAGGACAGACTGGAACTTGACAGACTGTGAAATTAGTGATACTGATCGTCAGATGACGAGTAACTTTTCCTGTTTTTATTTTCATTTTCTTTTTTGTTTGGATTGCTTGCTTATGTCAAGCGTGTTCTCATTGTATTTAGCATTGTTTTCTCATTTTCATAATGTTCCTTCTGTTTGACTAAATTTGTAATATTTGTAAGCTGCATATCAACGCAGCTAATATTATACGAGGTCTGTTCAAAAAATACGTAGAATGTTTGAATTGCGCGGGCCCTGTTGGTCCCAATCAATATCGCTTGGTGTCGCCATCTTCTGACAGATCCGGTGATTACAAGGCAGTTTTTTGATTGCCAATATCAGTATTGGTTGATTAGCTACGCGGTTGTTTGTGAAGTGTGTTTTTTTTCGTTTGGCGGATGTTTAGAACGAGTGACTTGAACGAGCAAAGATTTGCTGTGAAATTTTGTGTTAAACTCGGAAAAACTGCCACTGGACAAGTGGAAAAGGCCAGAAATGTGGACGAGAGGTGACTGGCTGTTTCATCACGACAACGCTCCAGCCCATTCAGCCCTCAGAACTCGAGAGTTTTTGGCCAAACGCTCGATCGCTGTTCTTCCTCACCCACCCTACTCACCTGACCTCGCTCCTTGTGACTTCTTCTTGTTTCCCAAACTCAAAAGACCTTTGAAAGGAAGGAGATTTTAGACGATTCCCGACATAAAGGCAAATGCGACGAAGGTGCTGAAGGACATCACAAAAGAAGCGTTCCAGGACTGTTTCCAAAAGTGGAAACACCGTTGGGATAAGTGTGTGCGTCGGGGAGGAGAGTACTTTGAAGGGGACCCAGATGTGTAACTTCTGAATAAAGTACATTTTGTTTTATGACGTCAGTCTACGTATTTTTTGAACAGACCTCGTATATGCCCATAAACTTTTAATATAATCATCCTACCTTCGACCTAAACAAGAATAAACTTCGTAATTTAACGTTACTTTGCAACGCAACACTTTGTTTATAAACACAATGTAATTAATAATTATCGAAAAAATATTCACATTTTGCGACCCTCTTCACTTTTTTCCGGCATGCCGGTTTAGAAACCAGAAAAAGGAGACAGGAAATTTGGTGAACCTCAGATTTTCCGGCATGCCGGTAAAAGCGCGTCTATACGGTATAATTTATAACTATCGCTTAAATGCAGAAGCGCGCGCACAAAATCGAATGTTTCAGGATTTTTGTCATGAGGTTGTATTTGTAACGTGAAAATGAAGGTGAGTGGACTTCAGAAGAGCAGGACCTTGTGAAACCAAACCATGATTGTTTATTTCGAAGATATATGCAAAAAAAACGATCGAGAAGGGGTGGTTGCTTGTATAGTGCATAGACATCAATAGAAACAAACCACCCCAGCAGTTGTGCAACTTCCCAGTTGCCGAATGCGTTGCTCTTGATTTTCTGAGCAACCTCAGGTGACTAACGGGTTATGAAACCACGTGCATATACGATAACTATCCTAGTTATGTCACGAGGTTGCTAGTAACCAGTTGCCAGTGTGTAAGACTATGTTCGCACTACGAAACTAGTTACAAATACAGTAAAACCCTGTTACAACGTACCTCACTTTAACGTACATTTCAGAATAACGTACTAATTTTACATCCCCTTGGTTAAATTATCCCTTCAGTACAACGTACATCGTTCACATGTCTTGCACTAATTGGTCAATGCAGCCCAAGCGAAAGTTGCAAATAGGCCAATGGGCTAATTAAGTCGAGTTCATTTCTTTGATTGGTCAGTATAGCATATATAAACCCGGAAATCTCTGCATGCTACTCACTCTAGCATGTTCGATTGTCGATTGTTGCATGCTACTCAGTCGGGATCCAATGATGGGACAAAAGCAAAATGAAATTTATAGTGATCAGGAAGACGAAGATGAAAATGTCCATTTAGAACCAGAGGTAACGCCCGTCTCAACTTTGGTAGCAATGGAGGCTATAAAAAAAAAGCTTACGAAACTATTTTGCATATCATAGTGGTGCACCAGAAACATTTAACTTCACAATGTCAGATATGGAGGACTTTTTGGGGAGGCAAGTTGTAGAAAGAAAGCAGACGGCCATTACAGATTTTTTTTTTTTAATTAATGTAATGCTACATATTGTATATACTATAGTGTTTTCGTATTGAATAAAATAAAATGCATTCATGTATTCTTATGTTTTTCTATTAATATATGCATTTTTCACAAGCACCCCCCTCCCAGTTTCAGTATAACGTACACCTCAGAATAACGTACAAATTTCCAGGTCCCTTGAAGTACGTTGTAACGGGGTTTTACTGTAAAACTAGTTTCTTTTCTGGTTCCAGGTGAACCAGTTCTAATTGAACACTAGTTTTATCATCCTCCTGTTCGCACTGGAAATCCTGTTTGGAGGTGGAAATCCAGTTCCAGACACAACAAATAGAGCGTGCCCTGGAATGATTAATGCTTCTTCATCGTTATTTAAAGATGGCGCTTTTTGTTTTCCAAATTTAGTTTCGCCATCTTTCCACTTTTCTTGATTTGTTTGAGATTGAGAACACTGTTGTTCAGTAGCCATTATGTATTTTTAATCAGTGATCGTATCGCTATTCGTGAAGACTTAAGGGAAAACTACCCAGAAGTCTTTGCATGAACAAGCACTCTCCAGCCCCAGATCCAGTTTGAGAAACTAGGGTTGGAAACTAGTGATGTCTGTTGGATCCGGATCTCTGATTCGGATCTGATAATATCCGGATTTGGATCTAGAAATATCCGGATCCGGATCTCTGATATCGGATCCGGATTTCGGATCTCGGATATCGGATCCTTTCGCTGGATGCGTATTAAGACTAATTAGGACTTAAGAGGACTAGGCTATCACTTAATAAAAGCTTTTCTAAACTGCTTTCAGAAAAAGTTTGCATATACACAATTTCCTGTCTAAAATCCGATTTTCGGATCTCGCATCCAAGATCGGGATCAGAGATCTCGGATCCAAGTTTCGGATCTCGGATTTCTGACCAACATCCGGTTCTCGGATCTAGGTCCGAAAAATAGATCCGGATATCCGGATCTTGAATTATCCGGATCTTGACATCACTACTGGAAATCCCAGTTCCAGAGCTGAAAGAACTAGTTCTTCTTACACCCAGTTTTGTTCGCACTTCACTGATAAAACTAGTACCTCTGATAGAACTAGTTTCTTTTGACTAGTGCGAACGAGCCTTAAGATGCCTTAGGTTGTCTGTGGCTAAACCCGGCTATGATAACAACCCATCAATTTGCAGTCATTGTGGGATGTATTCTTGAGGCATGGGAAGATGTAACTAGTTTCCAACCTTAGCGGAGTTCATGTGTAATCACATACAGTGGACAAGTTCAAACTTAATAGGAACATAGGAAGAAGTACTTGGTTACTTAGGTTAGGTCTGGTCATAAGCATAAAACAAACTGAGGTTGACACAATATAGAAAGCTCATAATAAATTATAAATTTTAAACTTGTCACATAACAATTAATTATTGGTAATTGGAATTTATAAATTGTTTAACACTTTATGAGCATAGTCAATGTAATCAACAACATCTTATTATGTAATCGCGTTTTACTGTAATAATTACTATAATGTGTTGGTTCACTTATATTCAGAAAACCAATTAGATATTGAATTTCATATTCGTTCTTGCTGATCAGGTTCAAAACTCTCAGAAATTTCTGAAAAAAAAAATGATGATCACATTGACTCGCAAGTAAACATGACTCGCAAATTTCCTTCGCTTTTTAACTTATCATTGAAGCTACTGAAACTTATAATCAACCATACATACGGGTAAGACTCATGAGAAGACTATAGCTCGATCCTTAACGAAAAAACGAGCGATCAGGTTTTGTTTTCCATGTATTTCAACATCGAACAGTTCTTCGTATCAAGTAGCGTACAAGATTACGCTCTGCTCATCTCTTGTTTCGGTTTAAAATTCCAAAAGCTTCTCGTTTCAGTTTCGCTTTCGTTCATTCCCCCATTTCTTGCCGATTACGCCGAGCACGTCACATGACCGCGTTCCGCCAATCAGGGGGAATTTACACTTTTACAATGATGGCGGCAAATCCTTCCGTCTTGGCTCGTTTATTTTCCTGAGTGATTGAAGGAGGGCGGCCTCAAAATTAAATGAAATAAATGGCAATTATTATACACTTTTTAAGCACCCATGCAATTCTAATATGGTCATCCAGCAACTTATAGATGAGGTAAGATCCGTCCGAGTGGGGGGAATTGCTTGTAAGTGACCGTCGTTATATCGAGTAAGTAAGTAAAATGGGTAGGAAATGCTGCTTGAATTGTTGTTAGGCTTATGGCTAACTCCTATCACCATCAAGCTTTTTATTATTATTCTCAAGAATTGCTTTCCTATTACGTTTTTAAAAGTTTGATTGTTGCGTTAAGACGTTTGTTCAAATGTCCACCTGTCTTTTTAATTGTAAGATGCGATTATTGCGTTTTGGGAGGAATTGAAATTTTGATGTTGTTAATAATGGGTGCTTATCTTCATTGAACGCTCTCGGAGAAGAGGAGGCGATAGGCTAGATAACAAGATGAAAATCAGGTAAACAGGTAATAAATCGAAATGATATTGTTATCAAGTAAGTTAAAAAAGTGATATGTGAAAGAAAATAAGAAATCCAAAGCGTAATTTGTGATTATCAAACCGATCATCCGCTTTAAGCTTGATGATGACTGGGCATAGTAGTTGTCATGTGTGGATGATTCCAGTCCACGCTTTACGATTTCTCTATTTAAAGTGTAAGTATCTTATTTTTACGTATTCCACAGGTTTTGGTTATATTATTTATGAATAATCAAATGTTTTGACTAATCAAATAATAACGTTGAGATCTTGTTTCCTGGGTTTCTTCCTTTGTAGATTCTGATAAGTGATGAAGAAGTTGATTTATTAAATTGTTATATTGTACCAGTGTTGCCAGATTAGTAATTTTTGACCTCTATAAAAACATTTAGTAATTTCAATTTTTTGGTAAATACTAGTAAAATTGATTACGTTTTAGTAAAGTTTAGGAAAAAATCTTATATCCTAAGCAAAGACCATGCTTGGTTTTAACGAGCCCTCGGAGTTCACGCTTGCTGCGGGCTGTAACTGAACTGTTGTCGAGAATAAAGTTTCAAGTGAAGTGACGTTATTAAGCTAAGTTTCCATGCACGCATTTTTGACGCATTTATAACTGCGTCTCGACGCAGAAAGCAAATGTGCATCTGGACGCACCTAGACGCACATTGCAACAGCTCTTGACGCATTTACCGTAAATATTCTACTATAACGCGAATTTTTTTGGCCTAAAAAAGCATCTAAATTTGCTGGGTCGCGTTATACTAGAGGATAAAAATCAGCCCTCCGACGACTGCGGCCGATCGTCGATAATAACAACATCGATAATAACTTCTCCCAAACATCGAAACTTCTAATTAGGCCTACTTCCAAACTGCCTCAAACCAAAGCCTACAAGAAAATATTATGTAGTGAAAATATTAAACTGAATAAAGATTACTTGTCTCTTTATTAAGAAAATTGATGTACTGTTGTGTTTTTTTGTCGATGTGCAAGTGAGAAAGCTTTCCCTATCAATGTAGGGCTATAAACTTCCAGACTGCCTCGAAGTTGAGGCAGTTGCTTTTGTCGAAGTCGCTTTCTGTGCTGATGACATTCAGACGAATTTCCCGTGTATTATACATTAATTACATTGCATATAATGTCCAGTTCATTATACAATATATTAATTCACTCTTTATTCGAATTACTCGTCGCCAACATCTAACAACATCGATAATAACTTCTCCCAAACATCGAAACTTCTAAGACTTCGAAGACTGGGATACAGATATCAAATTAACTGAGGAAGATTGGAAAGACCTGTTCGAAGACACAGATGAATCAGATTTTGGAGGTTTTTGAATATTAAATATCCAGACTATTTAAAAATAAAGATTTTTTTTCTATATAAGTTCGTATATTTTATTTGAGTGAAAAATGGGGGTCGCGTTATACAAGAGGATAGGATTTTTGCCGATTTTTTGGGCTGAAAAAGTGGAGTCGCGTTATACAAGAGGTCGCATTATAGTAGAATATTTACGGTAATTCGAACGCAAGTATCAGTTTCCATGCATGCATGAAGTCTACGCAGAAAGTTCAACTGCGCGTGAGTCATGAGTTTATGTTTTGCAATTTTTCTCGTTAGAGGGAGAAGCTTCTCTCTAACCATCATGCCACCACCTTGGTGTCTTTCGTATTTCTTAAAATAGCATTATTAATTTCTTGTGTCCGAGCACAGATTCCATCAAATGAAGAAAAGGAATTGATGGAAGGATTCCTCTGCTTTCTTACCGTAGCATGTACAGCATTATTTGTACATGCAAACCTAAATAAAAAAAAACATCGGTACTGGGTTCTAATAAAAATCTTTTTATATCTAAATTTCAATTCATTTGTTTTTACCAATATATCTTTACACTTTTAATTCATCTTTACACAAATGTAAATAGTACAGTGGAAACATTGGCAATTTCATTTATTTTATTTTCACGTCATTTCGGTAATTCTTTGGTCATTTTATATCGTTATCGTCTTTTAGGTTTACATTGTTTTCATTTCATTTTCAATAAAATAACTGATTACAACATTATTTTAAAAGGTACACTCCTGAAAAATTTATATTTTGCAAGCGTATCTAGGAAATACACGCGACCTTTCGCGTTCGTTTAGAGGGCGTGCCCGCTGGAAGGTTAACAAACAATCATGTGATCTAGAAAGATTTGCGACGCATTTACAAGTGCGTCAAGAAGTAGAAAGCCTATCTACTTCACTTTTCTGCATCCAGACGCACATCAACCAAGATTCGGAAACGCAGATATCTGTTTCCATGACACGTGCGTCAAGACGCATCAATTTATGCGTCTAGATGCAGAGACGCGGTTTAAAACGCATGTATGGAAACTAAGCGTTACTTGCTCGCACGTAGCCCGCAAGAAAGACAGGCCTGGGCACTCAAAAGCCCATTGACCAAAGCATGGTCTTTTAATCCTCTGGTCTATGCACTTGTGCAAATTCCATTGTTGGAATCTAACAATTGGACTTTTGTACTTACCATGGTTCATAGATATTCATGGTCATCGAGCTTCGGCCATTTTCCATTGTTTCGAGAAGCTAAGGAATAGTGCGAGCATAGATCGCACTATTCCCGACCGCAACCTGCGATAGAGATTTTCATTGAAACTGAATACGAAAGTAAAGTTTCTGTCTGCCGATAGGGTGGCGCTGCAGGCGCAGTTGGGCAGATTGTACATGCAGCGCCATTTTTCAATAGAGTTCCCGACCTACCGGGAGCTAGAAACTTTAGCTTCATTTTAACAATGGAGCTCGATGACCATGAATATCTATAGACCGTGGTACTTACTGAAGAGTCGATTTTTGTCCCCTCTATTGCAAGACTTTGGCTACAGCTCAAACTTAGCAATGTATTTTAAGATTAATAATGCATTACGTGTTCAGCAACAAATACTGAACATTACTGATAGTTTTGTTAGGTTGTTGACTCCAATTGTTGACGCGAGTGCACAGACCAGAGGATTAAAAGACCATGACCAAAGTAGTCTGAGCAACAATCCAATCTTCATTGTTTCCAACAAACGAAAAAAAGACTCTTATTAAAATCTAAGATGGAGACAATTGTTGCTCAGACTATTATGGTCAGGTGACTTTTGAGTGCCCAGGCCTGTCTTTTTCGTCGGCTACGGGTTAGTCAGAAGTGACGTCATTACTTATTACACTAATATATCACGTTTCAGTTCTCACGACCACGTGTACATGTACTCTAGTACACTGTATTATATTACACAGTGTATAGTAGCCACAAGGAAACGACAACCACCATTCAAACACCTTGAGAAATGAGATAGAACAGACGAACTGGCACTAGCGTGAAAGGTTGTACAGTTAATATTTACTTACTAGAATTTTTTCTTCATCTCTTCGACAGAATGGAAAGCGATTCTAATAATCCTGGCAGGCCTCACTGCAGCACTGCTCTCTGTTACAAATTTAAACCAAATTCAACCTGATCTTAATTGTTTTTGTGGAGGAGGAGGATAAAATTTAGTAACTTAAACTTAGTAAAATTTTAGTAATTTTCATTTCTCATTTGGTAATTTTCCATAAATTTGATAATTTTTGCTGGTAATTTCCAACATTTTGATCTGGCAACACTGTATTGTACCAAGCTCCCGACTAACACGAGTTTCATTGGTGTGAATTTGGGTTTACTGCGATTTTATTTTCAAATAAATGCATAACCAAGAGATATTTAAACTGTGACGCCAGGGGTTGGTGGCGTTCACACCCCAACGAAATTAAACAAGAAAGGCATAGAGCCAAGGGTTAAAATGATTCCCAGACGTTCACGTACAGGCTTTTATTGCACAAGATATAGAAATTCTGAATAAATAGTTTTATTTACAAACTAGCTGTTGCCCGCGACTTTGTCCGCGTTAAAGTCGAAATTGATAAAATCGCATGCAAGTATAGATTTCTTATTTCCTGAGATTTCGTGATGAGTCAGTGAGGGGCATTTCCCTTTTATATTAAGACTCTGTCCCAAAGAAATCGAGTTCAGGAAAGAAAAATTAAATTACGACTAGATTTTAAGGTTGCATAGAATTAACATGAAGGCCAGAAAATTATGAAAAGGCTTCATTATTGGCCTACCAGTCTCTAAGAGTGAAGGCCTATGCGTTCTTTTCAAAAGAAGATGAAAATGTTGTATAGCACTTTGTCTGGAAACGATTCATTTACGCGATACAGCCAACTAAGCCCGTGGCTCCAAATTACAGGAATTGTTCAAAGTGCCCGCCACCAACTCGCACGCACGCTTCGGCTCGTTGCATGAGCGACCGTCTGATGTCATGGAAGAGTTCGTCGCCAGCATTACGAACGGTTTGGCATGCATTTTCAATTCGTTGTTGTAGATCCATAATGTTTGGAACTTCTGTGCTGTAGACGATCGTTTTCCCCACAGAAAAAAGTCCAAGGGATTAAGGTCGGGTGATCTTGCAGGCCAGGCTACCGGTCCACCTCGACCTATCCACCGATTCGTGTATGCAGCATTAAGGTGGGCTCGCACAACATGGCTGAAATGTGCTGGAGCGCCATCATGCATGAACCGCATGTTAGATCTTATCAAAAGAGGAACATCTTCCAGTAATTCTGGCAATGCATTCTGCAGAAACAAAAGATACGTTCGCCCAGTCAATCGTGGCGGCAACACATAAGGGCCAATTAAGTTATTTCCGACAATTCCAAACCAAATGTTCACGGAGAAACGCTCTTGATGCGCTCGAGCTCTGGTAACGTGCGGGTTAGCATCTGCCCAATGGTGCTGGTTGTGAGAATTTACGATTCCTGACCGGGTGAAGGTTGCTTCGTCCGTGAAAAGTATCTGGCTGAGACGACTAGGGTCTGCAGCATGACGACGTCGTATCCATTGGCAAAATTGTTGTCTGTGTGGATAGTCCGTTGGGTTCAGTGCCTGAACCAGTTGCAGGTGGTATGGATGCAAAAGGTGACGGTGAAGAATGCGCCAAACAGATGAGTTCGGAGTGTGTACCATGGAAGAAATACGACGGGTGCTTGTCTGTGGTTCATCATGTATGATGTCAATTATCACATCCTCCTCATCCGGAGAATGTGCTACGGGCCTCCCTTGTCCTGTTTGACGGCCAAAGGAACCACGCTCCCTCAAATGTCTGTCGACAGATACAAATGTTCGGTTATTTGTCAAACATCTATTCGGAAAGCGTTCTTGGTAGAGTCTTCTTGCTTCCACAGCATTTTCATCCGCAAGAGCATACATTAGGTGCATGTCAGTGTATTCTGCACTGGAATACGTGTACGTGACTTTTTTTTTACGTAAATCGTAATGCGTATGTCAAAGCACGCAAACGTTCTGAAATTGATATTTCTAGTGGATGTACAGTAATGTAAACAACCGTACACAACTAATGGAACAACCCTAAAGTAGGTTTAAATGGAAGAAACCACTCAACCTTGTGTTGGGTCCGCTAACTACTGTGTTTCTTTACTGTATGATATTGGATTACTCACAAACAAATCGTTTCCAAACAAAGTGCTATAGAACATTTTCGTCTTCTTTTGATCTGAAGAATATGTCAGTAAATTTATTGTACATAATTTTGAAACACCCTGTATATACTTAGAGGGTACCCTAAATTGTGCCTTAGCTTATATTTTATGTCAATTGTGTAATCCTTTTTCAAGATATTAAATTTTTTGGCTGTAGCGTTCACACCAGCGAACCAAACTCAATAAACTCGACATGTACGTACTCCTCTCATTAAGGCAAATTTTTTTTTATACATGACTTGTTTGGCTGTGATGAGCCGCTTTGAAGTTACTGGCTATCTCCTTCCCCCCAGACCCGACCCCTCATCAATTTTTTTTCTTTATTTTTTAAAGTAATTCTCACTTAGAGGGGTCCTAAAACTATGCATTGACACATTTTTTTATGGAAATGGGCTAAACCTTTTCAGAGAAATTAATTTTTTGGTAAAAATGAAGAAATGGCAGAAGCATTCATTTTTTCACTCCAAACACAATGAAAACGACATTAACAGCTTTTCCTCTTATTGAAAAACACAATTTTCTTTTTTGAATCCGTATCGTTTTCTCGTGGTTGGCCTGTGCGAATGTATCATTCTGCCATACCAACTTATTTGTTTTTACGTTCGTTGTTTTACCTTTGGGAGTCAAAATAAATGGAGAGGTGACACGAGAGCAAGCTGTAGTTGTCAATTAATATATACAAACTCGAGGATTACAAAATATGGTCTGCTCACAAAGTACTCGACATATAAAGCTCTATATACAGGGTTGTGCATAACCTTTTGCTAGGGGTCTGGAAAATAAACCAAACTAAGTGGAATGTTCTGCGGTTGATAATCAAAAAGTACGTTTATTTCTGCTTTTATCACATCAAGATTTAGTGTGGCCACCACCTGCTTCTCGAACAGCACGCATCCGTTTCGGGTAGGAGTGGAGGAGTGTCTCAAACAGAGCAGTATCGTACTCCATGTCCTTCAGCACAGATGTCAGGTGTCCCATTAGAAAGTCTCGAGAATACCGATTTTCACCACGTTCTTGAATCATTAAAGATTCCACTGCGTGTTTTAACACGGCTCCAAAATGTTCAGCAACGTTTAGGTCAGGGGATGCACCGGGCCATTCGTTTGATGATAAGAAATCGAGAGCACTTTCTCTTAGGATTTGCTGTGTTGCATTAGCCTTAAAGCAAGGTGCCTTATCGTGCAAAAAACAAACTTCATGCGGGTGGATAGTGTTGTTTGGATCTCGAAGAAACAGAAAAACATCGGTTTAACTTGTTCGCAACCCATTTGCGATTAATAAAAGACGCACCTGCTTCCATTGCCTCTCGATGTGCATTTGCACGAACTCTATCTATGAAACGCTGTTCTTCACTGTCATTTATTAAACCAGCCATATTTGTTTGATACCAATAGACGCACAATGAACTACTCTCTGCCGAAGCGTCATAAGAGTGTGCTACTTGCTGTGGTTTAAGTCGCAGCCCCCTAGCAAAAGGTTATGCACAACCCCGTACACTTTTATATAGAGCTTTATCGACATATGCATCTTGGCGACATCTGTTGGGGAATGAAACTTTTTCCCGCAGAAAAAAATATCCTATACGAGCCCTGTGAGAAAAGTATCCGACCTTATTATTTTTTGCGAAAACCTGATGGATTTGGATCGCGCGCTCTTGCATGAGCTGACCTTGAACCTTTGTGCGTATGCGTGAATTTTTTCCCGCCTCTCAATAGCGTCAGTTGCTGGCAATCAGCATTAGTCGCAACCAGTCTAAGCCCATCACAAAGCTCATTTTAGAGCCACCAGTGACTGACTCGAAATTTTGACTATGTTCGATCGACACGGGAACAATGCAGGCATACGTAGCTGGCTTTATTCGTTTTAAATTTTCTCCCGATTCGGATGACCCTTGATTCATAATGCAACCAGTCGCGCTAATTGCGACCGGTAATTCAAAGCCTATTGCGATTAGCGCGACCAGTCGCATTACAAATCGAGGGTCATCCGAATTGGGAGAAAATTTAAAACGAATAAAGCCAGCTACGTATGCCTGCATCGTTCCCGTGTCGATGGAACATAGTCAAAATTTCGAGTCAGTCACTGGTGGCTCCAAATGAGCGTTATGACGAGCTCAACAATGACTGAACTTTTGGCTCCAAAATTTCGTGACCGGTCGGACATTTTAGACACACTCTTAAAGAATTTCAATACTGTGGGAGTACATATAGTTCAGTTTTTGATTTAAAATTTTTTTTTTGTTGAAATACTTGCAAATTTTGAGGGGTCGTCTTAGATTCAGGTAAATACGATAGATATCGATAGAGATAGAGAGGTGAAGAGATAGTAAAATTTTTAATTTGCACAACTCGTAAGAAATTGTTTTACAAGTACTTCTGCATTACTGTATTCATTACTAAAAGACAGACATTTTGCTGGAAGGAACAGCTCGCTGGCTAACAACTCAGCTGTCGATATGCTCAATCTAGAACATGCTTCCACAGGTTCAGTTTCTTCAGTCACGGAAGGGAACAGGCCAGGTTCACTAAGCGAAAGAAAATTGAACGACAAGCATTATTAAAAGTTATTAATAATGGAGACACCATTGATGATAAACAGGTCAGCAATTATATCAATATCCGGTCCGTGGGCTAAATAGGCTTCAGGAAGAGTTACGTTCCAAATCATCAGGCCATGCAATATACAATTAAAAGACCAAAAGAAAGGTAAAAAACAATATATCGAAAGTCAATCAAAGCCAATATGCAATCCGCTTGAATTCACGGTCGAAAAATTCTCATACCATTAGAAATCCAAGGTATGGAAAGTTATCTCGTGACATCGCAGTGAATTCACACTGCCCAAGCCATCATATTGCGGGGCAAGCCATTGCTGAGAATGCAGGGTTTGCTTGCATTGAGATGCAACTTTCAGGGTCATCAACCAATAAATTTAAAAAACTTAACTTGGCGAAGGAATTTATATAAAAGACCCTTACGCAATGAAGGAAGAGAGTGGATGAACCGAGGGGTCTGACACTCAACACAATTATGGCAAAGATTCACGAATCTCGATAATTTGATCAAGATTCAGGGAATTGTTAACGGATTCAAAGATTTGACAGAATACCCTGAATCCTCCAAAGATTCACAGATTCACTATGGGATTCAGAGATTCGTGCAAGAATTACTTAAGATTCAACAATTTTTCAGGGATTCATAGCCAAATGCAGGAACTTTTTGCTTGTCGCGTTTTTTACTAGAATCTGGGTCGCGATATCTGCTGCTAAAGTCAGATTCAGGATTCAAATTCATGGGATTCAGAACAGATTCGGTGAGAATTCGCAGAGATTAGTTTTATCCTTTTCAAAGATTCAGAGTATTATCAGACCCCTCGGCGAGAATTTTTGCTTGTCTCGTTGTTTAATGAGAATCTCATTCGAGATTTCGGCTCGAGAAGTCAGATTGAGGATTCAAAAATTTGTTCGATTCAGAACAAATTCGGCAGGATTCGCTGAGATTCGTTATACCTTTGTCAAAGATTCAGAGTATTGTCAGACCCCTCGGGATGAACGATCCTTCACTTTGGGCCTATGTGGATTATAAACTACCTCATTGAAACTGCTGGAATTTTCATTACTGTGGGAGTATTTTATATGCATAATTTATTTGTTTGTTTGGCCTTAAGAATTTCCATATTTTCCGAGCTACTACGTTTATTATTGTCTTTGGGTTACATTAGAATTTCCATGGTTTCATCAATTTTGCTAAATTTACGACATGTGTGAATGATATGATTACAGTCGAAACCCGTTAATACAAACTCGGTTAATACGAAAAATTTTGCTGGCCCGTCCCCGCGAGTGATATTTACATGTAAATTCATCCTTTTAATACGAACGATTTTTAATTGAAGTCCGGTTAATACGAAGGAAAATTTCGGAAACTTAGTGAGAAAATGGTGATCAGAATAAAAATTCTAATAAGTTTTCGAAGTATGCAATTTTCTAAAATAGAAATTAAATGTTTTCTGATACCACTGACTTCTAAAGAGCCACATGTTCTTTCGGGCGTGACAAACACCACTAATAACGTGGTGTTCACTAATGCGAATCTGATTGGTTCTGTATGAGAGCGCACTTGTTTCATAAGAAATTGAATCACGTGGCAATTTTAAACAGGAATAAATCGGTCTTCTTCGATACAGACTACACTACGTACTGCTACACAGCTGCTACACCATGTCCGACAAAAGGAAAAAGAAACGAAAGGATCTTTCGCTAGAAATTCTAGATGCCGTTGAAAACCCAAATGCAAAAAAGGGCAGATTGCTAAAGAATATGAAATTCCTTTGTCAACGCTAATAAAAAACGCTGAAAAAATAAGACAGCAAGCAGAGACAAGTGGGACACTTAAAAGGAAACGGACGCTCTTATGATTACTGTGATGGACGATCTCAAATCATTTATTTTGTATGGGGAAAATGTTCCTCCATATTTATTTTGTAATGTCATGTAGACATACCAAAATAAGAGATCGGATACAGAAGGGATCATAATACTGTGCTTATTTACAATGTGTGTAGTGGCCTTACAGTATAAGAGATGGACAATAGAATTACCAACTAGTTTCGCCATTTATTCCCGGCTTTGTCAAGGTACACAACAAGAGGCTTGCAGGCCTTATATACATAGGAAATGGTACAGATGGACTAATGAGCGTAAAAATATGATACATAGGAAATGGCCAATAAGAGAAACAAGCGAGATAAGCATAAAATAATTAAAATATAAAACTATAGGAAATGACAAAAGTGGTGCGAAAAAAC
>JAHWFO010078668.1:167496-185896 GCA_023313115.1 Rhysida immarginata | reverse complement strand
AGCAACCAACACTCCCACTCGGGCATAACGTGCAACTTCCTTAAGGAATGCAGTTTCACTCAAGATCTCCTGTCCCTACTGCACTAAATCTTAGTTGTGTCAACCGGACGTTACCATAAAGTTAAAACGTAAATTTTATGTAACTACTAATGTCCATTTCTACTTATGCACTATCTTAATCGGGACCATATGACCTCATGATAACATCTTAATAATGTTTGTTTACGCCGTTCATGTTAATTTCTACGTTAGTCTCTGTGCGACGCGGACAACTGTTCTCTTTAAAAATCTGTAATCAGTTTATTTCCCGTCACTTAACGTTGCACCGAATCTTCGCCTGAATATATATATGCTCACGCAACACAACATAGAACAGACTCACCAAAATGACAGGGTCGTTGCATAGATGGAGAATGGTCATGATTTCACTTTGCTCTTTGGGGGCATGTTTTGTGCGGGCAGAGTGGATCGCGTAGTGTGAATTATTATCTTGTTTCTTGTAGGAGTCCATGTGTTCTTTGAATCGTTTATTGAAATTGCGGGTCGATAGGCCTATATAGTATTTATCGCAAAATCCATTATAGTATTTATGAGGGTGGGCTGAAAAGTAATGCCTCCATGGCTGTAACTTTTTTATTTTTTAACCGATTTTCAAAATTCTTTTTGTATCTGATACTCCCATTTGTCCTCTGTAATGCACTATACACTTTTCGACATAGTCCCCATCCCTTTCCAAGCATTGTACCAACGCGTGAATAGTCGGGTGAACCCGTCGGAGGGGAATTCCGGGGTTGTCGTCGTCACCAAGACCGAAGGGCAGGTTTCACCTCGTCGTCAGAACACAACTCATGCTCCTTAAGGTGCTGTTTCCTCTTTGGGAAGTGGTGAAAGTCGCAAGGTGCAAAGTCTTTCGTTTTTGAACTGCAGTTTTTCATCTTTGAAATGTAGGTGCTGCAACCCCCTCTGACATGTGGCGTTATCGTGCTGCAGAAGAGGATCCAAAGCTGCCATTCGATCCTCGTGTCGACGACAACCCCGGAATTCCTCTCCGACGGGTTCACCCGACTAGTCACGCGTCGGTACAATGCGTGGAAAGGGATGGGACTATGACGAAAAGTGAATAGTGCATTAGATAGAGGACAAATGGGAGTATCAGATACACAAAGAATTTGGAAAATGGGTTAAAAGATAAAAAAGTTACAGCCATGGAGGCATTACTTTTCAGCCCACCCTCGTATTTATTTCCTGTCGGGCCCATGTGACCCCCAAGTGACACGAAATGTCACACAGCAATGACATAGGTATATTGTATGGTCTCATATGTGCATTATGAAATGCGCGTATAGCAATAAAATAGTTGCCATGCAATTTTGTAAGTGACCCTTGTATGTGTGGATACTACAATCTCTGGCTGAGATACGTCTGGGTTCAATGTTATTAACTGCCACGGGGTAGCAATAAGTAGAAACAAAGCAACGTCGGTGTAGTATGTTTGTTTTCTAGTATTCAAAAATAGCTTCTCAGAATACTAATCGACAATAAAAATATTTTTGTAGTTCACAGTTTAGACATAAAATACGAAAGTTTACACATGTATACAAAATTTAACACCTTTATACAGTAGAACCTCGTTTTTACGGATTTCAGGGGACCAATAATACACTATATGATCAAAAATATCCGGACACCCCTCACAGATCATCGATTGGCCCAATGTCACATGATAATGAGTTGCACATCATTTAAATAGCTTCCCACACCTTCAGACACAACTCTGCTTGGACATTGGCAAGAATCTGTCATTCGGCAGAGCTCAGTGAGTACCAACATGGCCCTGGTGACATCAGCAGGGTCAACGCCAAGTGACGTCTGGAGTGGTGCAAAGCCCACAGAAACTGGACAATGGACCAATGGAAGCGTGTAATGTGGACAGACGAATCTCACTACACACTCTGGCAATCCGACGGACGAGTTTAGGTTTGGCGCATACATGGAGAACGCTTCTTACCTGAGTGCACAGAGCCCACAGTCAAGTTCGGAGGAGGAGGAGTCACGGTGTGGGGCTCATTTTCACGGTACGGACTGGGCCAGCTCGTTCCTGTGCAAGGAATCATGAACTCCGACCGTTATCTGAATGTTTTGGACAACTGTGCATTTCCAACGTTATGGCAATTTATCGGAAACGGGCCATTTCTCTACCGACACGACAATGCTGCGTGCCACAAAGCGAGGCGTGTACAGCAGTGGTTTGCGGACTCAGGGGTCGAAGAAATGGGTTGGCCGGCACAAAGTCCCGACCTCAATCCTATAGAGAGTCTGTGGGATGAATTGGAAAGACGCTTGCGGGCCAGATCAGATCGGCCAACTTCTGTACCTGAACTAATTCTCGCTCTTCGGGAGGAATGGAGGAACATTGCGGAAAGTACCTACCAACATTTGGTGGAAAGTCTTCCCCGAAGGGTGGAAGCTGTGATTCGGGCAAAGGGATGTGCAACGCCCTATTGATTTCCATGAAATCGTGGCTAGAGCGCAAACGTGCATGTGTCCGGATATTTGTGATCATATAGTGTAGACATAAAGTGTTTTTGAAAGAGAACAAAATAAGCCATCATTTGAAAAAAATAAGTGTTATGGCCTTGGAGGCATTACTTTTCAGCCCACCCTCGTACCATGTTAAAACTTGACTATATCCTGGGCATCTTGCAACTTCATCCACTTCTGAGTCTTGATGTCTTCGTAAATAATATAGAATTTTTTGAAATCAGATGAATACTTTTGATACACCCAGTAATACTTTGTGAACACCCTACGTACAAACAAATACACTGAACGACCGATTTATTAGAGACGCCCTGCTAATAGCGTGTTGCACCTCCTTTAGCAACGAGAACTGCCTGAATACGTGATGGTTGCGGAGGAAGAGCAGCCCAGGCTGACATCGCTGCGTCCCATCCCACCAAGACCATTCAAGCACGGTGACAGGGACCCTTGTCCTGCTGAAACTGTACGTCACCGCCGGGGTTGTGTGTGTAGAAGTCGAATAGTTCTCTACACTTCATCCCATATGTGCTCAATCGGGTTGAGATCGGGCGACCGAGCTGACCACTGAAGCAGGTGGAAGTCCGTGTCACGTTCCTCGAACCAGTCCAAGACCATTCGAACACAGTGACAGGGAGCATTGTTCGTCACCACCAGGGAACACAGTCGTCATGAACGGGTGCACCTGATCAGCAACAGTGTTCCATTCAGGGATGTGTCTACGATATCAGTGAACCCAGTGTGTCCCAAGAGAAGACACCACACAGCAGCACTCCTCCTCCACCCGCCTGTACGGGCCTTGTGCCATCTGCGCAGTACGCATGATGAAGTAGGAACTGCGATTCTTCGCACCAGGCAACCTTCTTTCCTATTTTGCGGTGACAGCGACGGTAACCTACTAGCCGCCTGTTGTTAAACCCGCACCAAAACGGGTCGGGATGCTCTCTCATTGAACTGCGCTGCACGGATGATTTGTGCCAGTTGCCATTCACAGAATGAATACCCTTGACACTGTTGCACGGGAAACCCCGAGGAGGTTCGCAGTTTGCGAAATGCTCAACTGCTCTCGTCGAGCTCCAACGATCATGCCTCGGTCAAATCCTTGGGTTTATCCATGTTCAGTCCACTTCTGCTGCTGACTGCAACTCGTGATCCAATGCATCCCTTTTATACACCGCGTTGGCCTGTTCTGTTGTTTGGTGTCACTGGGAGGCCGATCAATTTTCCGTAAGAGGTGTCTCTAATAAGTCGGTCGTTAAGTGTACGTATATTTCACTTCTAACGCAATCCTTAATAGCAAATGATTCTTCGACGTTAATAACAGCGTTTTTTTTTTTATTCGTAGGCTTATTATGATCATGCTGCGTGTTTATCATTATTGCTCAAACATGATGTCGATATTCACTCTTTGGATAACAATGGTTGGTTGAGTAGATAACGTTATTGTACAGTGAGTTAGTAGAACTCGTGGGATAGTTACTTAATATCTGCTCGGGCCACCTCTGGCTGAGATAGTTGCTGCCCGTTCGTGGGCGGATGATCCAGTGCCCGGAGCCTGACTTCAACAGCATCCCAGATATGCTCGATGGGATTCATGTCAGGGCTCCGGGCTGGCCAGCTCAGTCGTCGGACCTCTCCTGCACGCTCCTCGAACCATTCGCGGACGACATTGGAGCGATGTGGTGGAGCATTGTCATCTTGAAAGACTGCTACGTCGTCAGGGTGTTGAAATGTCAAAAACGGGTGCAGATGGTCTCCGATGAGTTGACGATACCGTGGAGCATTCAACGTTTGGTCGAGGATAACCAGAGGGCCCGTTCCAAATTAGGAAAATGCACCCCAGACCATCACTGACGCCCCACCACCTGTTGGCATGCGGGATCCATCGTTTCGTGAGGTCTGCGCCACACACGGTGCCTCCCATCAGCGTGGTATAGTTGATATCGTGACTCATCTGACCATATGACGTTACGCCACTGTTGCAGAGTCCAGCCAAGATGGTTGGTGGCAAATGCATGCCGGAGTGTCCGATGACGCTGGGTAAGCATTGGCACCCGTGTAGGGCGACGGCTGCCAAACCCGAGGGCATGCAGATTCCGACGGGTTGTCCACCGAGAGACGTTTCTAGTGCGGCCAGTATTGAACTGGTCTGTGATTTGCTGCACTGTTGCGCTCCTGTCTCTCTGAATCATTCGTCTCAGGTGTCGCAGCCCGGTATGGTACCTGATGTGGACTGTGATGCCTTCATCCCGTGTGTCGGGCACCTACTATCATACCCCGTTCAAAAGACGTCAACTCGCGACGACGTGCCATTTCTGATTAATCACTTATCCAAGCTCTTCCCACAACGTCTAATGATCCATTCCCAGAATCCGTTACCCCTGTGAATTCGTGAGCCATGCCCATCAATCAATGTGCTTGCTATGCCATGAGTTTTGCTAACTCAGTGTTGTTGTTGTTACGTACGTAGTAGTGGTACTAATGAGTTGTTTGATGTGATCTGACCTATTAGATAGAACACCATTAGATCTTGCTGCCTTCCATGGTCATATTGAATGTGTCCGTTTATGCCTTGAATACGGTGCTAGTGTAACAGTACATGACAAAGTTCTTCATCGGACACCCATCCATGCTGCTGCACTAAACGGCCATAAAGAGTGCCTTGAACAAATTCTTACAAGTGGCGGACCCACATGTAGTGATGTCACAGATAATAAAGAAAGGCAAGGCGTTTGTTTGATTATGGTTCGGTGTGTTTTGTTAACGAAGTTTTCGGAGTGTTTTTTAATTTGGTTTCGTATTTTGTTTAGGACTCCCCTAATGTTATCTGTTGCTCATGGCCACATTGAATGTGTTATGCTGCTGCTTAACCACGGAGCCAGCATCAATGCCGTCGATGCGAACAACAGATCAGCTTTATTTCGTGGAGTAAGTTTTGCTCATTCGTGTTGTGTTATAATAAAGTCATTACAATCAGCCAGAAACACTTATGTCGCCATCTGGTACACCTGGCGCTGTGGTGGTCTCGGTAAGACGACGGTCTGCCGTGTGTGGTTATTACAGCCAGGATCCGTCTAGGAAGACTTTCCGCGAGGTTGCGGTGGACAGCTGCAGGTATTCCCTTCCATTCCTCCTTCGATGTGGCATAGAGCCCTGTGTTGGTTTTGGAGCTGTTTGACTATCAACTGGCACTGCAGCTCACCCCACAGATTCTCAGTGGGGTTGAAATCAGGGTTTTGGGCTGGCCAGTTGAGCTCTTGCACCTCCATTTCCTCAAACCAGTCCGTAATATCATGCTGGAACGTGTAAGGGTCATCACTGAATTGGTAACCAGCGGCAACAGTTTTCATGTGAAGTTTTTCCACTCCTCCATTGTCCATCAACAGCGGCGGCGCACGTTTTGACGTGTGAAGTTCGGCTTATGGACGGCCGCTCGTTCACGGAATCTAAGTCCTGACAGTTCTCGGTGAATTGTGCGGGAACTGGCATCACTCCCAGATGCCATCCGGAACTTTGTGGCGATGATGTCCAACGGCTTTAGCCGGTTGCCTCTCGCAATCCGTCAGACACTTCGATGGTCCCTTGTTGGTCAGTATTCAAGGCCTTCCAACACCCTCTCGTTTCCATTTCGCCACAACATCACCGAATGTTGACCGTGGAATCTGGAAGGTGTCCGAATCAGCGGGCACCTATGTTCATGCCTCTTTTCCACTCACGCAACTCTCGATGTCCGTTCATGTTGAGCGATTGTGCTCGTATGATGTTCTTCCGACCATGAGCTGTCGTTTTATCATCACACGAAGCGTAGTTGAGACGTCATGATCAGCTTTCCAGGGGGTGTCTGGTCACTTTTGGCAACTTAGTGTAGGTTGACCCTTCTCCACATTTGCTTCTACCAGGGCCACGCACTTTTCCCAACGATAGGCGACTTGTTGGATGAGGAACTGCTTATGCCGTCCATGAAGCGGGTTCTTCAGAAGTCGCTTGGGGCCAGGTCGGGTGAATATGGCAGATGCGGCAGTATTTTGAACCCCAGCTCCCCCTACACGTCGCGGTTTGGGTAGTACATTCCTGCGAGTATCTGTCTGGCCTTTCCTTCACAATTTTTAGTGTGATGGAGGGGTTCCCGAGGTTCGTCTTGCAGGTTTGTCTGGCTGCACTGAACAGTTGTCGCTATAAACGGACACTAATTCCTCACAGATTTGTTTGGCGTTGTTCCCCGTCAACTGCCGCTCGTATCCTCCAGTACTCGAGGGATGTCACTTCCCAGTGGAACCACGTTTTCTAAAGCGATCGTTCTTTCATGTTGATTGTAAGGACTTTATGATTGTTCCTCGTAAGGTAATGACATTGATGGAAAAGATGGAAATCACGATCTGGATTTGAACCAGGGACCATGAGAATCGCTTTCATTGCCTATACTAATCGGGTTATCAGCTGCGAGCTCAAGATGGAAATCAGTCGCTAGAGGCAAAGAGTGTAGTTTCGAGGTCCGTGGATTGAATCGAGGTCACGGGATTTTTCCTTGTTCCTTTTCCATGAATTTCGTTACCTAACTTCACGGACCCTTTTATCTTGTTTTCCGACGCAACTTTGATTGTACATACGATTACGTTTTGTTAATAGGCTGTCAATGGCCACGAGGAATGCGTAGATGCGCTTCTCAGTGGCGGCGCTGTCGTCGCCCACAAGGATATCAACGGGAAAACACCTTTACATCTTGCTGCTGCTAACGGCCACGTTGGAGTTCTGGGATCGCTGATGCAGGAAACGCTGGCATCGTTGGAGAAGCTAACTGATCATTATGGCTACACTCCACTGCACTGGGCATGCTACAATGGTGAATGAGTCGTCGTCGTCTTTCTGTCGAGGTCGTTGCGATTTCAAGTGTGAAATTATAAGTGAAGTAATGTTGAATGTGCTTTGTACTTGCAGGTCACGATAGCTGTGTGGAATTACTTATAGAACAAAGCAAGCCGTCTGCATTCTTTGGTAATGCTTTCTCTCCTATGCATTGTGCCGTGTAAGTATTATCCCATTGTAAGTCATTGTTTAACGACTTGATTGTAACGCTTATTGAAAAGGTTGATTTAACCGTCTCGTTCTTGAGACTTTGAGTTATTCTTAATACAGTCGATTCCCAAAATTCATGGGGGGGTTACATTCCTAGAGCACCCACAGATTTTGGATGTACCGTATTTACGTCAATATAAGACAACCCTTCAAAATTTCAGTCACTGTTGAGCCCGTCACAATGCTCATTTTGGAGCCACCAAGTAACTGACTCGAAATTTTGACTATCGACGCGGGAACGATGCAGGCATACACGCATTTTAAATTTCCTCCCGATTCGGATGACCCTCGATTCGTAATGCGAGTGGTCGTGCTAATCGCGATCGGCTTTGAATTACCGGTCGCAATTAGTGCCCCGGTTGCGTTACGAATCGAGGGTCGTCTGAATCGAGGGGAAATTTAAAATGAATGAAGCCAGCTGCATATGTTTGCGTCGTTCCCGTGTCGATCGAACATAGTCGAAATTTCGAGTCAGTGGCTCTGAAATGAGCTTTGTGGCGGGCTTAGACTGGTCGCGACCGGTCGGACTTTTTAGACACACCCTATGTTTTTAAGTTGTCGTGCAATCTGTTGTTATTCTTACGAAGCACGTGGAAAACAAGCAATTTCATTGGATGACTCCCTCGGTCTCGTTTTCCTCTAATGGCCGAACGCTAAGACTAATGGGATAGTAACGGCGACTTAAATTAGTATTGCCAACTTCGCAGATTTCCTGACTGCGATAAGAAAGAGCCTTGCAGGTCGGAATTACCACTATCGTCATGAGAGCATGAACGTGTTGGCTCTGCTGGAGCGACAGCTCAGAGCACTAGGTACCCCCGTATCAACTATTCCGAGCTTATCACGCAAGAAGCGCACGGCACCTCCTTTCCTGGACGTGAAGGGGGGGAGGTGCTGGAACCCCTCTTGAGCGGTACCGTGCTTACTATCACGCCAGCCAATGGTGAGCCCGAGTTGCAGTCGTGAGCGTGGGCGTATAATCTTTGCCTTTTTTCTTGCGCTCACAGTTGCCTCCACAACACAATCCTCATTATACGAGAATTCCACTTAATTTGCTGCAGGGCTTTGCTTTCACAGCAGGGTGCTTGTTAGATTAAGATTCTAAACTATTGCAGTAATTATATTTGGCATTTACAAAGCCTCTTCTGTAACATAAACAGTTTATTTGGAGCGGTGCTCAAATCCACCGCATAGGAACCGAGCTGTAATAAAAAAAAAGAGTAATAAATAGAAAAATAGCCAAAAGTGTGGATACCTTAATAAATAAAGAAAAAAACAGAAAACACTACTCCACGTAGAAAAATTTTACTGACTCAGATGTACATTTCGGATTTCAAAAATCCATCTTCAGTGAGTGATTTACAGACGGGCAATACCCATATACAGGGTGTGTCAAAATTATGTACAATAAATTTAGTGACATATTGTTCAGGTCAAAAGAAGACGAAAATGTTCTATAGCACTTTGTCAGGAAACGATTTATTTACGCGATACAGCCTACTAAACCCGTGGCTCCAAATTACAGGAATTGTTCAAAGTGCCCGCCACCAGCTCGCACGCACGCTTCGGCTCGTTGCACGAGCGACCGTCTGATGTCGTGGAAGAATTCGTCGCCAACATTACGAACGGTTTGGCATGCATTTTCAATTCATTGTCGCAGATCCATAATGTTAGGAACTTGTGTGCTGTAGACGATCGTTTTCACATGACCCCACAGAAAAAAGTCCAGGGATTAAGGTCGGGTGATCTTGCAGGCCAGGCTACCGGTCCACCTCGACCTATCCACCGATTCGTGTATGCAGCATTAAGGTGTGCTGGAGCGCCATCATGCATGAACCACATGTTAGATCTTATCGAAAGAGGAACATCTTCCAGTAATTCTGGCAATGCATTCTGCAGAAACAAAAGATACGTTCGCCCAGTCGATCGTGGCGGCAACACATAAGGGCCAATTAAGTTATTTCCGACAATTCCACACAAAATGTTCACGGAGAAACGCTCTTGATGAGCTCGGGCTCTGGTAACGTGCGGGTTAGCATTTGCCCAATGGTGCTGGTTGTGAGAATTTACGATTCCTGTCTGGGTGAAGGTTGCTTCGTCCGTGAAAAGTATCTGGCTGAGACAACTAGGGTCTGCAGCATGATGACGTTGTATCCATTGGCAAAATCGTTGTCGTCGGGTTCAGTGCCTGAACCAGTTGCAGGTGGTATGGATGCAAAAGCTGACGGTGAAGAACGTGCCAAACAGACGAGTGCGGAATGTGTACCGTGGAAGAAATACGACGAGTGCTTGTCTGTGGTTCATCGTGTATGATGTCAATTATCAGATCCTCCTCATCCGGAGAATTTGCTACAGGCCGCCCTTGTCCTGTTTGACGGCCAAAGGAAGCACGCTCCCTCAAATGTCTGTCGACAGATACAAACGTTCGGTTATTTGGCAAACGTCTATTCGGAAAGTGTTCTTGGTAGAGTCTTGTTGCTTCCACAGCATTTCCGTCCGCAAGACCATACATTAGGTGCATGCCAGTGTATTCTGCACTGGAATACGTGTACCTGACTTTTTTTTACGTAAATCATAATGCGTATGTCAAAGCACGCAAATGTTCTGAAATTGCTATTGCTAGTGGATGTAGAGTAATGGAAACAAGCGTACACAACTAATGGAACAACCCTAAAGTAGGTTTAAATGGAACAAACCACTCAACCTATTGTTGGGTCGAAACACTGGAACTGCTAAAATATCGTCCGCTAACTACCGTGCTTCCCTACTCTATCATATTGGATTACTCGCAAACAAATCGTTTCCAGACAAAGTGCTATACAAAATTTTCGTCTTCTTTTGACCTGGAGAATATGTCACTAAATTTATTGTACATAATTTTGAAACACCCTGTATATTCTCTCATCGGACATGACGAGCCTTTAACTGGAACGTCACAATGTCCTCTTGTGTGTATCCTTGATAAAGCCGGCAATAAATGGCGAACCTAGTCAGGAACTCTGTTCTCCTTTTGTTGTGTTGTAAAGTCTCTACCGATCTTATCAACAGCACTGTGGACCCCTTTCTCAAGGATTGGACATAATAATCTAGCGACTCAGTGTATTGTAAGACTCATACATGAGACGTTTGTTTTCCACGAAATAATTTGTGGGCTCTAAAGAAAGATGCGTGAACTCTGAATCGCGATTTCATGGGAATCGACTGTGTTTAGAATGCCCTCGTTTACACTTGAGTTGTATCCGTTTGTTTCCAGTTACCGAGTTGAAGTTAGCAGTGTTCGTTACTGAGTGTTTGTGTACGAGTAGAGGAATGTAAGATATTTAACGAGATTTGAAGTGCCTACAGACATGTATAAGTCGATTAAGATGTCGTCGTCGTTCTTATGCTTGTGAATGAGTGGGAACCTTGATTGAAAATCGGCTGTTACCAGTTAGCTTCCCCCCCTTTTTTTTAAGTAGTTTTCAAAGAGAGACATCATTGGTTAGCGTGTGAGGAAAGATGTTGAGCTGCTAAGTTTGCTAGTCGTTAAGCGATTCCAAAGTTACAAGGACAGAGTTTAATTGTTTGTTCTCCTTTTCTTACATTACGCAATCCTATTGCAGAAGTAATCCGTAAGTAAACCCTTCCTTTTTATCGCTCGTGCTTAATGATTAGTTTAGCTGCACCTTTTCTAAAGTTAGCTAACGACTTTGCGTTGTTGCAAATGGATTGGCACCTTAAATGCTTAGTCTGTAAACATACGTACACCGCTCGACCCACTCTTGAGAAGTCGTAAAGCTTATCTTGTGTTTATATTGCTTTTTTGTTTTGTTGTTTTACGAGCACAATGAGTTTGCGTTGTTGTTGTTATTATTCACAAAAGCCGCTTAGAGCGGAGTCAATAGTTAAGGTCGTAAAAAGAATTCCGCATAATTTAGTCTCGGGCATAATGATAAGAGCTTAGAAGCTTTCGTATTGTTTTAGGATGTTGTGACGTGAAGGCGGGTCCTTATTGTGAGCAAATTTTCTTGTCGTTTCAGATTGCAAGGAAGTGACGCCTGTGCAGAAGCCTTACTTTCTCATTTCGGAAGTTCCGTTGTAAACTTGAGAGATCGTAAGGGAAGGTAATGTAATGTTTATGTGTAAGGTATGTGTGTTCTGAAAGTAATGAGAGTGTACTGGGCGCTCGTCAGGGTTTTGCAAAAGTTCTGTTACGCTCGTGACGACCCTCAAAGAAATGGACACGACGATGTTGACGATGCAGTTAGACATGTTTTTATCGTGCCATCACGTAGAATAACGTTGTAATTAGTCGTTTAATCAATGTAGCCACCATCTGCATCAAGAACCTGCTCCAGACGAGGCCGAAAAGCCTGGCAAACTTTGTGAATGTAATCAGTCCTTCCTCATTCTGGTCCACACACGGTTGACAGATGTTTTCAGCTCGTCGACGTTGCTGTGACACGGACCTTGCAGGCCTTCCCCTCGACATGCGCCCACACGCTGTAGTCGAGTGGATAGAGGTCTGGCGACTGCGGAGGCCAAAAGCCCTTCGACCAGAAGGTCACGTTGGACCCCAACCAGTTTTGCACAGTGTTGGCCGTGTGGGCAGGGGCACCGTCCTGTTGAAAGATGTAGTCCGCATTTCTTCACTTTTGTGGCCAGGATGTCCTTGTAATCAGCCGCCGTTAGCCGGTATCCACTTGGGAACCACACGGGTGGTATTTTCTCGCCATTCGATGCCACGATTCCGAGCATCATCACAGAGGCCGGGTGCTTGGTTGCAGACACGTAGCGGACCTTGGAGATGTCATGGCTGAAGCTTACCACGCAGTCGTTTTGCTTGTTGACGACAGGATCGACCGTGAAGGTCTTTTCGTCAGAGAAAATGACAATTCGCTCGCCATGACTCTTCGAGTCGTTGAGAAGACGGCGACAGCGCTCCCGACGTCGTTCCCGTATCCGATCCGTCAGCAGAGGCCTCACGCTCTTTCCACCTTCTTCTTTGACCGCTCTGGGCACTGTGGACACCGAAATTTTCTTTTTCTTTGCGAGCGCAGTCATTTTGAGCGTCGGGTCTTGTTCGAAGGCTTTTCTCACAGCCAAACGTTTGACGACTTGAGGTCTACCTGATCGAGGTTGATCTTTAAGGTCTCTCCCATTTTTGAGCCTGTCCGTAACTCTGTGGATGGTCGTCCGGCTGACTTTGAGGAGCTTGGCAATCTCGAACTTCGTGGCGGTCCACATGCAGTTCACAGATGCTTTCAGCTGGTCGACGTTGCTGCGACGGATCTTGCAGGCCTTGCTCTCGATATGCACCCACACGCTGTTCGACCCAACTTCTCTTGAACGGTCTTCGCACTGTGGGCCGAGGCACCGTCCTGTTGAAAGACTTAGTCCGCGTTCCTCGTCGCCTTTTTCACCCAGGGCAGAACGTTCTTGGTCAAGATGTCCTTGTAGTTGGCCGCAGTAAGCCTGTAGCCGGTCGGGAACCAGATTGGCGGCATTTTCATGCCGTTTGACGCCACGACGCCGAGCATCATCACTGAGGCCTGGTGCTTGGTTGTAGTCACGTAACGGACTTCAGAGATGTCCTGGCCAAACCGGGTCGGCCGTGAAGGTTTTTTCATCAGAAAAGATGACGATGCAAGTGTCATGGCTCTTCAAGTCGTTGAGAAGGCGATGACAGTGTTCCGGACGTTTCAAACTCCTTCCACCCCTCTTCCTAGATGGCTCTGGAGACGGTGGCCGCAGAAATCATTTTCTTTGGGCACTGCGTCATTTTGAGACGTGGGTCACGTTTGAAGTTTTTCTGACACCCACGCGATTGAGAATGCAAGGTCTGCCTGCACGTGGGCGATCTTCGAGGTCTTCCCCTTTTTACAGCCTCTCTGTGACTCTGTGGACAGTCGTCGATATCAGACTTGTTGTGGCCCGTGCGAAGGAGCACAGAGATCTCTGCTCCATCGCAGTATCCTTGCATCCAAATCGCATTCCTGTATACGTTTACATTATAGTATTGCCCAAGTCTTCAGGAGCACTTTCTCCGTGGATGCTTCGCAGCACTGCTACGACGAGCAGAAAAACCATTGGAACTGTCATTGTTTCACATGGTCGTAATTTCGAAGGTGTAACATTCAGTAGTAAAATTTTTGAATAGATCACTCTCATTACTTTGCAGACATGTCTCGTAGACTCATTAAGACGACATGTGATTTGGTTGTACACTTTCTGAGCTGTACATAGAGATCACCGCTATCTGGCCATTCGTCACCAGACACTTCTCCAGAAACGCACGTGATACAACTTATAAAAGACGTTGATGGGTTAGAATACAGCTACTGCAGTCCATATGAACAGATGAACCTGATCATTGGAGCCCACATATTTGGGCGTTTGATCCGTGAGATTTCCAACAAATTTCAGATATCCCGCTCGACAGTGAGTGATTTTATTTTGAAGTGGAAGCGAGAGGGGGTTATAACATGCCAACCGAGACCCAGTAACTGACGAAATTGACAGGTAGCCACCGTTGATGCTTGAAACGTATGGCTTCGTTAAATAAAAACGTCGGCGTCGTCTAGTGATGCAAGCGATCGTACTTGGTTTTCATGAACGAGCACCAGTTCACAAGGCAAATATCACCGCCCTCAATACAACCCGTCAGTTACAGTGGTGCAAGGAATGCCGACTCCAGAACTGATGAATGCCGCTACCTGTGTGTTGGCTGGTGAATGCCCAATGCTCGATGTTTAGAGGACTGTTCCGCACCCACAGTGAAACTCGCATTAGTTAGCTTCATGGTCTGGTCCTGCTTTTTATATGGTATCGTCTTGTACTCTTGTTTTAGTTCATGGAACCAAATGTCCAAGTGGTTGTTGTAGACGATTCTACGCTACCGACATTACGGGAACACTTTGGTAATGGTTTACTCCTGTTTCAGCGTGACGCTGCTAGCTGTCATGCATTAGGCATTATTAACACGTCCGGTTTAACTTACTGGTAGGGGTATCCGGTGACGAATGGCCAGATAGTGTACACTGAGTTAGCAAAGATCATGGGATAGTTACTTAATATCTGGTCGGGCCACCTTTGGCCCTGTGGAGTGCAGCAATACGGCGGGGTAGTGAGTCTGCAAGTCCCTGGTACACTTCTGGAGGCAGTTGACACCAGATAGTCTGCAGAGCCGAAGATAGTTGCTGCCCGTTCGTGGGCGGATGATCCAGTGCCCGGAGCCTGACTTCAACAGCATCCCAGATATGCTCGATGGGATTCATGTCAGGGCTCCGGGCTGGCCAGCTCAGTCGTTGGACCTCTCCTGCATGCTCCTCGAACCATTCGCGGACGACATTGGAGCGATGTGGTGGAGCATTGACATCTTGAAAGACTGCTATGTCGTCAGGGTGTTGAAATGTTAAAACTGGTGCAGATGGTCTCCAATGAGTTGACGATACAGTGGACCATTCAACGTTTGGTCCAGGATAACCTGAGGGCCCATTCCAAACCAGGAAAATGCACCCCAGACCATCACTGACGCACCACCACCTGTTGGCATGCGGGATCCATCGTTTCGTGAGGTCTGCGCCACACACAGTGCCTCCCATCAGCGTGGTACATTGATATTGTGACTCATCTGACCATATGACGTTACGTCACTGTCGCAGAGTCCAGCCAAGATGGTTGGTGGCAAATGCACGCCGGAGTGTCCGATGATGCTGGGTGAGCATTGGCACCCGTGTAGGGCGACGGCTGCCAAACCCGAGGGCATGCAGATTCCGACGGATTGTCCACCGAGAGACGTTTCTAGTGCGGACTGTATTGAACTGGTATGTGATTTGCTGCACTGTTGCGCTGCTGTCTCGCTGAATCATTCGTCCCAGGTGTCGCAGCTGGACGCCCGGTATGGTGCCTTCATCCAGCCATTCCCGATACCCCGTTCAAAAGACGTCAACTCACGACGACGTGCCATTTCTGATTAATCGCTTATCCGAGCTCTTCTCACAACGTCTAATGGTCCATTCCCAGAATCCGTTACCCCTGTGAATTCGTGAGCCATGCCCATCAATCAATGTGCTTGCTATCCCGTGAGTTTTGCTATATAGGATTACGCAATAGAATGTCCCGTTTAAACGATTTAATGTTTCGTTTCAGAACTCCTTTGCACACAGCAGCGTTTTACAACAACATTGAGTGTGTTCAATTATTGCTCAAATACAAGGCTGACGTCAACTCTGTTGACATCTCAGGGAAGTCTCCACTTATTTTAGCTGCCATGAATGGACAGTGTAATGTGATAGGTAAGAATGCGTAGATGTGCGATTAGTTTGTTATCTCTCGAAACGTTACGAGAAGAAAGCTAATTTGGGAATTTTGTTTTTAGAAATTTTGTTGGAAAGTAATTCCAACGTGAAAATCCAAGACAACGATAAGAATTCTGCCCTTCATTACGCTTGTATCAGAGTAAGATGAATCTCTTTGTTGGATTAATTGGAAAGAGAAGTAAGAATGAATTGTCTTGTGTGTGTGTCTAAATGAATCGTCAAATGTTTTGTTGCTTTTTTCAGAGGAACGATACTGCTGCGTTACTTCTGCTAGAAAGGAGCAAGGCGGAGGAAATTATTCATCTTGTAAATGAAGAAATGAGAATGTAAGTTTGTAATAGACGTGGCTTACTTCTGGAAAAGCCAGGAGTGTACGTGAACGAGGTGCGTTTGGAAAGTATCGAACCTTAGTTTTTCCTGTTGGACTGTGAATTGTTTTTTCGAAAACGACGTAACGGGTCGAGCAGCGATATTGCGCAAGCCCATTCTTTGCATGTAATTCAGACTTCTTTGGTCAACAACAGCGTCTCAGGCTCCCGACTCGTGCGACATGACCCCGTGGGGTTTTTGGCTATTCCCGAAGTTGAAAATCGCGCTGATTTGGATCGAGAGACGATGTCATGTGAAAGGCAATGGCCCAGCTGAACACCATTCTCACAGATGGTGGAACTGCTGCTTTGAGAAATGTGTACTGGGTCCCACATAACCTTTTGGTAGCTGCATGTCCCGTATTTTGTATCACTTCGCAAAGTATAGTTTGGTGTGCATCTGTTGATAGCAAATAAACTTGGCGGGTGTGCAAGTGGATCACGCATAAGCTAAGGTTCTCTGAAAGGTGGGTGACAGATAGTTGGAAGAAAGGTTACGACAGCTGCCATGCGGAATTTGGAGGTGGGAGGCCGGAAATTTTGTTGCAGGAAAATAGCGGCAACAGACGTCGCAGCAGTGCGTGACATTGAGGTTCAGCGCGGGAAAATCGTTTCTTCTGTAAGTGTTCACTGATACCGGGATCGTGCAGGCCTAAAGCCGTTTCATGTTGTTCCTAAACCCAGAACATCTAAGACGGACTTAATTTTGTGATTACCTAAGGGATTCGGATGAAGACGATTTCATGCACTTTGCCCCCATTGGAACCTTTGTGCGTGACTGCTAAACGATTTTGTGGAGGTTTAAGGAGCAAGGTGGATCGTGAGATGGGAAATATTTCCGAAACCTCCTAACTGCAGATGTCTTCCTGCCTTTCCTGCGAGATCTTAACAAGACAGAGGTGAGATCTGCTCTCTCCACAAGGTCTGCTTTAAGGCGAACGCCGCACAAGCAGTAGTGATTTCTTTTCATCCAATGAACGGCCTGGTGCGTCCCCAGATTGAATGCTGCAGAACGTTTTGGAGCCCTTAAACGACGGTGTGGAAACTTTGATGATCCAAGAACATGGGCTGGACCGGTATTCCCGAGATCTGCTCATTGGGCATTTGACAACAGTGCTTGAGAATATGGAGTATGACACAGAGAGACTATTGGGCTCATACTCAGATCGAGTGCGTGCTGTTTGTGAAGCAAATGGCAGACATACGAGTTATTGATATCGTCATACCCATAAATAAAGTAGATTATTGAGACCTTGTATGTTACCAAGGGTCCTACTTTGAAGGAAATACTCCGAAGGGTCGATACTTATTTGAATGCACCTTGTAAGTGTTGAAAAAAGTAGTACACCACAGTTTATTTCTCCTTGTAAGCCTTCTTTTGTTTTGTTTGCTGTAATTTTGTTTTTTGTTTAACTTTTAGGCCACTCCATATTGCCGCCCATAATGGAATGGTAGCTGTGGTTCATAATTTACTAATGAAAGGTGCAAGTGTACTTGCTGAAGATATCAATGGTATGTATGTATGGATGGAGAGTTTAAATTAAGGTATGCTTCGTCAAAACAGTAATGCTTTTTAAGCGTCCGTACGTTGGACCCTAAGAGGTCAAACAGTTTCCACTGCAAGAGGCTGGAACACAGAACAAGATCAATTCATAACCACCCCTGTTGACATGCTTTCCGAAGACCCTCCACTGTTTAAGTAGGCCAAAGCCACAAAAACGCATAGGTGATATGCATCTGGCAACTTGACGAGTATGTCACTGAATGGAATAGTATCTTCTTGCATGCACTTCAGGAACAGGCGAGTTGATGCCTCTTCTTGGTACAGTCATACTTTGTTTATCTCTATACTATGCAAACCAGGGATGTCACAGGTAAATATCAGATTAAAATATTTGTTTGATAGTATATGGGGTTGATGTTGGCCTATGACTTAATTCTGTGTAAAGTTAACTTGCTGTTGTAGCTGTATCCCTCTACGATCATGAAACCTTTGAAAATGTTTCCTTGCATTCACGGTATCATTTTCTGAAGTTCTTAGAAACCCTTGCACAGGTATCTTCCATATACACAAATATGATCACAAATATCCGGACACATGCACGTTTGCGCTCTAGCCAC
>JAHWFO010078668.1:97013-150461 GCA_023313115.1 Rhysida immarginata | reverse complement strand
TTTTTAATTTTTATTTTATTATTTTGCGTATTCCGAAAATTACGGTAATCAAGATAAACATCCCCCAAGGCTGCTCAGTATCATAAAGTGCATTTGCAATGTCGTATCAGGCACACACTTGTAATTTTATAGATATAGATAATGGCTGTGTTCATTTGCAAATACACTATCAAAGAATTATTTTAAAAAAATTTCCGAAGAGTGAATTGGCTTTCCAGGATGTACATAAATTAATGTTTTCCTAACGTCATACCATC
Source organism: Rhysida immarginata (assembly GCA_023313115.1). Taxonomy (NCBI): domain Eukaryota; kingdom Metazoa; phylum Arthropoda; class Chilopoda; order Scolopendromorpha; family Scolopendridae; genus Rhysida; species Rhysida immarginata. Next base: position 150,204 of record JAHWFO010078668.1, on the reverse strand, counting down.
TATAATGCTTTTCTTTGTTAAGAAATGCGAATCGAATCACATGTTAACGGATCACATCATATATATTGCCTCTTAAGTGCCATAAGATAGAAATATATAACAAAATCATTACGAGAGTAAAAGTGGCCAACAACGAGACCAAATTTGCAACAATTCATATCTCGTGACTTCAGATTTGGACGTAATTTATTTGATTATTGTCGATAGAAAAGTTTCAGTATTGTCGTTGAGTAACAAATTTTTATTTGTATAGGAGGTGTTCTTCTGTCGTTCCAACTGTCTTATCCAAGTTCTTGATTCAAAAATAGAACACAAAAATGGATGTTCCAAATATTTGAAGTATTTTTGGAGAATACTGAAATCTCAGGACAAATAAACGGATAGTGATATTTTATTATTTGAACGTACAGCTTCGTCCTTATATTATGTCATTCAGCTTTTTTCTACGTATAAATTCTTTTCTTCATGCATTGCATAAGATTTTATTCCATTCCACGTTTAAATGAAAGTGATAATAATAATATTAATAATAATCAAGGAATATAGTTATTTCCCATTTGACATGCGTACAATTTGTTTGATATTACGATAATTTGAAAATATATAAATTTTTTAATGAATTGAAAATTTTTTAAAGTAATTTTCACAATCTCAAAGGAATATCGTCTGCAAAATTGAAGGTAGCTAATATTTTTCATTATAATGTGCTGTACAAAGTAACTACGATTTTCTGTTTGCTATTTTCTTCCCCGTTCCTACATTAAAACAAATCTGTGATTTTAAAGCTATTTTCGTTATTTCTAAATTTGTAATCGTAAAAGAAGTTTTGTAATTTTTCATTGAATACGAGGCTTGCTCTAATAGTAATGATTCTATTTCCATGAAAACTGAATTCGCAGATGGACTGAATTCGCATCTTCTGTATTTTTGCAAGTATACCCCGCACCCGTGTATTCCCCTCAGGTATCTGATATACATGATCCAAAACGTTTGAACTTTTTGCCTTTGTATTTGCTATGTTTCATGGGCAGAGTTAAGGTGTCGTGGTTTGCCATTTAGCGACTTTTCAGGCGTTATCCAATTTCTGGTCTGATCTGATTGGTCGAGTCACTGCGAACAAATGTTGATTCCTCAAGGTAATGGGAAAAAGGATATCGAAGCCTCCAATCACGTTCACGCTTTGAATTTATTAATATATCATTTCTACTTATAGAAAATCCAGTATCCTTATATTCTCCGCATCCATGGTTGCTGTCACTGGCCATGTATTCTCGCCAGCATTAATTAATGTTGCTCTCGTAACTACTGAAACTTGCCATCCTGTTGCATATTGTGTCTTGTCATCAGACAAGTCTATGAATGTCTACGAGTACAAATTTTTCTACATGGATTAATTCCGTTGCTTACCATTGCATCACCTGTATTTCCGTGTCAGGCACCAATTTCTTAGAATCTGCTGTCTATTGCAAGCAATGAAATTTGTGAGATTTTTAACCGGTACCCTCAGTCACCTTTGTTGTCGTGGGTCAACACAAGAAAAATTGACGAACCTGTTAATTTGAACTAATTTAAACTGAGGTTTGTTCATATTACAGTCAAAACCCGTTAATACGAAATCGTCGGGACCATAAATTTTTTTCGTGTTATCTGGAATTCGTATTATCCATCAACTCCGATAACTTTCGAAATAAGCATAGAAAAATTGAACTACACCGATTCAAAACAAGAAAATGTAGCAAACCCTAAAGAACGTGCAATAGCTTGTTATTTCTGCAGCTTGCTACGGGACAATACAAACGTCTACGAATCAAAATGAATGGGTATAACTGCAGAAGACTACAGTGGAAATTTTTATTTTAGAAAATTGCATACTTCGAAAGCTTACTAGAATTTTTATTCTAAATTCCCGAAACTTTTCTTCGTATTAACCGGACTTTAATTAAAAATCGTTCGTATTAAGAGGACGAATATACATGTAAATATCATACACGGGGACGGGCCAGCAAAATTTTTCGTATTAACCGAGTTTGTATTAATGGGTTTCGACTGTATATGGACTGAATATCAACACACTGAACTTCTGTTATGGAGTTGCCGTGGATATGAATATCATTCGTTTATTCGTACGATTTGCACGATGATGACGTCGATAGTGCGCCCCGTGCAATTACCGTTTAGTGCATTCAGTGCAGTTTCCGTGTCTGTGCACGATCTTTCACCGAACGGTCAGTGCGTTTTGAGCCAAACCAACAATATGGCGATGCCTCAACGACTTCTAAATTTCAAATTTTTAAAGTCTTTTTCACTTTCGAACTTTTTTTTTTTAATCTGTATAAACTCTCTTCATCCACTTGAATGCAAAATTTCGACCATCATCGACAGTGATCGAAATCTGGAGCTTCACTGCATTGGAGGCCGCCATTTGCAATTGTAAAATGCATGAAACGACCCTGCTTCTACCTTCGTGCGCTTCGTTCGCGCACGGACTACACGAAGCGCACGAGAACGAAGTGCACGGAAATCTCCGAACACCTCTCACGGGCCGCACGAGAGCTACTTCGAACGGCTAGTGCGCGCACTCAGTGTAAAAAAAATCACATTGAACGAAAAAACGAATGCGCCTGAAGTACCGTAAATATTCTACTATAACGCGACCTCTTGTATAACGCGACTCCACTTTTTCGGCCCAAAAAATCGGCAAAAATCCTATCCTCTTGTATAACGCGACCCCCATTTTTGACTCCTCGCGAGAAATAAAATGTACGAACTTATACAGAAAAAATTTAATTCGTCTGAAGCAGTTTCCAAGGGAAAGCTTTCTCACTCGCACATCGACAAAAAAACACAACAGTACATCAATTTTCTTAATAAAAAGACAAGTAATCTTTATTCAGTTTAATATTTCACTACATAATATTTTCTTGTAGGCTTTGGTTCGAGGCAGTTTGGAAGTAGGCCTATTTATCAATGTTTGGGAGAAGTTATTATCGATGTTGTTATTATCGACGATCGGCCGCAGTCGTCGGAGGGCTGATTTTTATCCTCTAGTATAACGCGACCCAGCAAATTTAGATGCTTTTTTAGGCCAAAAAAATTCGCGTTATAGTAGAATATTTACGGTAACTCCGAAATTGATAGCGTGTGTTTTGTTGAAATTCTCTGCCATTTATTTTTCCGTAAACGCTAATTCAGCTTGGAAGACCAGGCTGAAGTTCGTTTTAGATTGTTTGGATTTTTCGGATTAACAGGGTCTTACTATATAACATGCGGAGCAGCCTATGTATTTAAATTCTTGACTTCTTTTATATGATAATTTGATTTAATTGATGAATGTAGATAGAATTCTCTCTCAGACTTTGACATTCTTGCCTGCATCGGACTTGAGGCATTTAAACTCGTGGGGCCTTTACTATAAAAATAAAAATTTGGATTTTTTTTTTTTTTTTCTCGTAGATAATAAAAATATTTCTCTAATGTTACAACAAATGTGCCTGAAGCGTTAAGATACCTGAAAGTCATTCCTTGAACAATACCCGGACGATATCATTCCTTGTGCATCTTCCCTTTATTCTTGTTGTATATTGCCGCCTCCTTTCGAGAAAAAGCGAATGGCATGATGTTTGGATGGATCTGAACTGTTTGGTTCATAACGTGGTTTGATACCATTCCTAGTATGTTTAAGCGTCAGTCCTCAGGAAATTTAAGAGTTTATTTTTTTTTTGTCTCGTGTTTACCAAAAAATTTTACGACGATTACGGGGAGGAGTCCGTATTGTACAAAATGTGTATAATTCACTTATAACGATTTGGAATAGATTAATCGGTTTGAATCTGGGATACGATTCCCCGCACATAACAAACGATGTTTGGAACTAGAAATTAAAAGGCGTGGTTTAACGTGTGAATAATATTTTTGTTTCTTGCTTGGAGATGTGGAATTGTTAAATATATTATGCAGTCTACAACAATATTACTACTGAGTGTGAAATTTTTTTAAAAAACTAACGGCAAAGCTTCATTTATAAGAGAAATTGTATTTTTAAGATATATATGTATATACCTTAAAATCGTGATGACTGGAGGTCTTTTATTTAAATGGCTGTAAAAATGTGCCTATTTCATGTAACTTTTTGCAAATGCAGCTCATTGCAATTTTTGAAAATTGATGTCATAAGATTTATGCAGAAAAAATTCATTATGAGCAGTAGCGAAAATAAAAAATAACGATAAAAAAAAATGCGTTTTGGCTATATTTGTAATGAGATCTCAGCAATACCGATTCATATATTTGTCTTTTTACAGGAAATAAAGTGGCATTTGAGATTTAGTACTGTCGTGCGTTCGTTTTCTAAAACAAGAAAAATTTTAAAAAAAATAATAATAATATTCTTAATATAAAAACTTCAGTTTATCAATGGCTTGTTTATAAAATACGCATGCCAAAATATGTCCGTTTTTTTTGTTTAGTGTTGTCGTTTGGTTTCGTTTTATTTTCTTTTAATTTTTGCATTTGCTCACTGTCCTTCATAATCGTTTTGACCATTATGCAATCCTGATGTCACGTTATTGTTTTCATGCGATCGGTTTCAGCGCGTCTCAAATTACAAGACCGCCGAAACGACGAAAATCTCTTTGACAATCGCGAAGTACCAATTGAGTAATTCATTAAAACGCATCAGCACTGTTAAATAAATAAAAACGACAGTGGTATATCTATATCATGAAAAACATAAATTTAATCATAGGAGAATGTATATTTTTTTGTTATCGTAATATATTCTCTTTGTTATTTTGGTTACTTAAGAAAAACGTAGCGTCCCGAAACGCAGCGTCGCTTTTATTTTTCCGGTAAACGTTTACTTGATCGGTTTTGATTTCGTTTGTTGCCCGTGTTTGTTATTACAATACTGAAGTTTTCATACATCTAACACATTAGTCCAGTATCTAGTCGATCGTCCTGAAAAAACTGCTTATATAAACTGATTCCATCCTCTTGAGATTGCAATGCATTAATGCCTTAATTATGAGATTTATCCAAAGCTTCCAGTTTTTGACATATCTGTCCAACAAACTCTGACTTCCCATATCAAGTCGACTTTTATCTTGGAAGTGATATCATTTTCATAATTCTTCTCCTTGATTTTTTTTTTTTTTTTTTTTTTTTTTTAACGATTATTTTCCTAATGACCACCATTTTTATGTTCCGTTTTATGTAAATAATGAATTGTTGATTGTAAACTTTTTTGTTTTGGCTAGATCCTTTATTTTTAATTTTACTTACCCGAAATCCCAAAGTGTGCACTTACCGTTCTAGACTTTGTGTGCAACTGCATTGTGAATGTCCCTTGTATTCTGTGTCGGTGTGTCTAAACTTAATTTGCCTTGACTCTGATGCTGTTAGGCTCCTCGATGGTTATAACTGTGCAATGTGATGATTTTTTTTTTCCCTATGTGTTTTCCCTTGTTTTTTTTTAACGTATCTAATGCTGCAATATATTTGAAATCGTTTTCGAGAAGACAAAAGTGAGAAAGCAACATTACCCCTCCCGTAAATGTGTATACTGAATATTGTTTATTATTATCAATGTGATGTATGAAATGCTATTCAGGAATTCTAGGACTAAGATTATAAAACTCGGATAAAGAATGAGTAGGGCGGATTTGGAAAACGGTAGAGCTTAGATTATCTGACGGAAATGTAAATGATAGCGAAAATTTTGGAAATCGTGATTAGACTTAAATATAGTTTTTTTTTTTAATACGTAGAGTGTATACAAAAGATTATCCCAGTTCGAACATTTTTATTTATTTCTCGTAGCTATGGGGTATTATTATTATTATTATTAAAGTCCCTCCACAAGTCGGCAACCTCGGTTATAGGTATTCGTATCTTCTTCATTAACAAGTTGCATTCGTAATACAGTCGTCCCTCCGCAAGTCGGCAATCTCGGTTCCAAGACCTTGCCGTCTTGTGGATTTTCCTGACTTGCGGAATTCCAAGATGGAGTTCCATTCGTAATACGTATTCTACAGTAAATTATCAGGTTTCAAAAATGAAAATTGCAAGGACAAATTAAACCCAATTAAAAATAGTAATTTTTTTTTTCATATTAATGCAACCTTTATCACGAGTCGGCATTGTAAGGGAATCACATTCTAACAGTTTACGCAGGGCGGGGTGCCTCTACAATCCGTCGCCATTTTGAATTACGTGGAAAATCGTTTGAAGACACTTGGTTTATATTAATTCTCATATTAATTTCTACAGCCCCCCTAAACGCAGCTGTATACATTAGGGGAATTATAAAATTGGTTAAATTTGCATATTGTAATCGTATTAAGCACCACCTTTTTAATTTTGTTGGCAAAAATCCATCATCGGAATTCACTGTCTGCCATCTTGGCTTTCAGGAAGAAATTGCCAACTTGTGGAATACCGACTTGTAGAGGGATGACTGTATTTTTCGGTAAATTAAAGGTGCATTCTTTATTCGTATCATTTTCATGATGATGACGTTAATAGTGCGCCCCGTGCAATTACAGTTTAGTGCGGTTTCTGTGTCTGTGCATGATCTTTCACCGAACGATCCGTGCGTTTTGAGCCAAACCAACAACATGGTGATGTCTCAACAAGTCCTTTATAATCACCCCAAGAGTCTAAATTTGAAATTTTTAAAGTCTTTTTCACTTTCTAACTTTTTTTAAAATCTGTATAAACTCTTTTTATCCATTTGAATGCAAAATTTCGATTATCATCGACATTGATCGAAGTCATGGAGCTTTGCTGGATTGGAGGCCATAAAACGCACGAAACGACCCTGCGCACGAGAACGAAGTGCACGGAAATCTCCGAACACCTCTCACGGTCCGCACGAGAGCTACTTTGAACTGCTAGTGAGCGCACTCAGTGCTAAACAATCACATTGAACGAATAAGCGAATGCGCTGAGTGGTTCCCAACCTTTTTTGAATCGCGACAACCTTTTCTAAAAGTTAACTAGGGCACTTTGCGTAATTCACATCCTGTCCCGTCCCCCCACTTCACTTTTGAGTGGGGGGACAAAAAAAAAAAAAAAAAAAAAAAGCATTTTATCAGGATTGTACATTGCAAAACAAAAAAACTCTAAATATTCTATAAAAATAAATGAAATAAAAAAAATAAGCTTAGCGACCCCCCAGAAAAGGCTTCACGATCCTCCAGAGGGCTTCGACCCCTCCAGGTTGGGAACCAGTGCCCTAGCTTTTGAAGAAAAAAAATTACTAAAAGAAAATTAAACCACCTTACTTTAATTCACATGTTATTTTCCATAACTTTCATAGCTCCAAAACAGTCTGTATGCATTCTTTTAATCGTCGCCTATTTAGATTCTCATCAATAATTTAAACATCTAAGGCATGGCTTAGGATAAACACTCGTTTTCCATTCTTGAGATATTCTTTAATGAATATTACACTATTAGGAAAGATAGTCCCAATCTGCGAAGTAGGTAACTCCTATAACCAGCTCTAAGGATATCTAGATAGCGTAATGCTTCTATGTCTATAGTGGCACACTTGCTCAGATGGTTCCTAGTTCGAATCCAATATGGAATTTTTTTTCCTATTTTCATCAGGGATTTAGATTTTCTTGGCAAAAATCCTCGACCAGAAGTCATTGTCTGCCATCTTGACTTCCAGGAAAAAATTGCTGACTTGCAGAATTTCCTGACTAGTGGAATTCCGACTTGTGGAGGGACGACTGTATTATTATTATTATTCTTAAAGCGGGTTAGATAACTTGGTACTGATTCTTCGAGGGGATTCCAACTCACAACTCTTCGGTTCCTTAGCGCTCTCGGCCACTGTCACAGCTTTTATTTCTTCCAGGGTTACAGTTGCACCCCTTCGCAACAAGAAATTAAAAATTGTTCGAACTGCGGTGTTCTTTTGTGTACATCTTATACAAACATATGATTGGCATGAAACCAAACCAGTATCTGGTTGTCATTCTATTTAGGCTAGAGTTGCCTCGCAAATTTTGACCGTGATATCACAAAGTAGCTCAATTTTTTTGACTTCCGGGCTAGTTTTCTTTTGTAGAATATGGATTAATCTGATTAACCAAATTGATTTTCATTTTTGGGCAACTTTTGAATGCGATTAAGTGTCGGATAATCGCAGCTCTATTGTAATTCGTAGTTATTTTCACGAAACATTTCATTACTGTTCCCATGATGATTATTGCTTTAACATCCTGACGATTCCCATCCGTGAATTCATATGTAGATGTTCGTTCAAGATCCATTGACTGTGATAATTTTTAATAGAAGTTTGTTTTTTAGCGTCTTTATAATCAAAATTGAAAATCGATTAGATCTCATTTTCCTCGTCAATAACAATACGATGCCTTCCTATAATTTCATTGAAGTCTCGGAGAGTGTTTGGATAGCATTGCATACTTCATCTACTGTGTTTCTAAATGTATGGTTCAAAAATTAAACAAAATCGGGGATGCAATGTGTTTGTCTTCTAATTTTGAAAAAGGTTTTGCAGTTTTATTACAAAAAATTACGAATAAAAGTGATTCTAGTGTGGAAAAAAAAAAAAAGTAATTTTTTAAGATCTGCTTTCTTATATTTGGTCAAACAAAATGTGTCATACCTCATGTAGACATTCCTTTTTAAGTCCGCCAATATTCATGAAGTGTGCGGAACAATTTATTTGTGCAGGGTACAAAAACAATAATAATATTATATAGAACTTAAATTATCGTAGAAGTTTTCAGAGTATTTTTAAAAATTCTTTGTTTGCTCATTCATTATCGCCGATTTTGAAGATTTTTTTTTTTTTTTTACGAATATGCTTTCCAAAAATTTTAAATTTTTTATACTATTTTTAGTATACCGAACTTTTATAGTTTATTCATGAGCATTAGATTTTTTCCTTCGGCAAATATAGTTTGCTTTATGTGCAGTCTGTGATGTGATCAAAGTAACGATTTGGTTCCATGCTTACTGCCCTGTTAATAATAATAATAAGCATGTTGCTATGTAATCCTTATTCTCCTTCCATATTAATCCCTAAATTCGATTTTGAATGTTAATGGTGAAATATTTTTTTAAATTTAGCATATAAATTGTTTTAACGAACAAAACATTAATATCACAATAACAACAACAACATCAACAACAAACTCAAGCTCAGTTTTGGTGTCAAATTCAAAATTGTTAATGCATTGTCGTTTATATCTACCTATCATTATTGTAAATAGCTTAAAACCAAATTCATTATACTATATAAAGTATATATAGAGAGAGATATGAATTTTTTTTCCCCCTTTGTTATTACTTAAAAGTTTGTATATCTTGTGTTTGTTTGTTAGCGTAGCTCTGCTTCCATACGTGGTTTCTTTTGATGTATTTTGATTAACACAGTTGTTTTAGCGCAACCTTTTCTTGTTGTCAAATATCGCTAGATTTGCATTGCATGTGGACCACTATAAGTGCAGAAATAATAATAATAATATTAATAATAATAATATTACTGATGTATTTTTTATGTTTCTGTAAATAATCGGGTAGATTATTTAATTGTGATAGTGTTCCATCATAATAATTAGTACAAGCAAAAAATATTTTGCCACAGTTGATAAAAGACAACAATAACAACAACAACACTTATGAGATATTTTTTTTTTTTTGATTGACTCTTATTGATATGAGAATTATTTACATCATCGTCATCATTTTGGCCTGATTGGGGGAAGTAATCAAGAAGTTAAAAAAAAACAAACATCCGATAACAGTTCTTAAATTCTCTTTATATTTTAACCCGAAATTACTCACGTTAAATATTTTTTGAGACTTCTCATCTCAGGACGTTATAACTTGTTTTTTTGTTTTTTTTTTATATGAAAATCAGATAGGCCTAAAAATAATATTCCTGTCTTGCGGATCAGTCCCTTTTTTCATCGTAACTATACCTTGTCCCAGTTTGAGAAGATAGTGGCGTCACTTAAAGATGGCGTAGCACTCAGTCACATGTATTTTTGCTTTTCAAATTTTCTCGGTCTTGAACTCTCATCCCGTTTTTTAATTTTAAATTTTGTCGATTCTTATTTTACCTTCAGACTTTCTATCTAGAGTCTACTCCACTTATAAGAGCCCAGCTGGAAAATGGGCTCTTATAAGTGGAGTCTACCAAACTGCATATATAATTTTACAATTTGCAATAAGTTTAAATTTTGGAGAAAGAAAAATGTAATTTGACACTGACCGGTTATACACACAAAGCTGTGCTATGATTGACAGAATTCAGTATGGAAAATTGAGCACTTAAAATTTTGGAATTGGCGGGAGGCCGTGGCTTGGTGGGCTTTTACTGAACACAACTTCTGTGAAGTTAAGTTACATCAGGCACGGCTCGTCACTGGATGGGTGACCATCTGTGATAGCAGATCTTTACCACCCCGGCTGCTGCGACCATCATACAGCAGTCCTAAATCCAGGTCCATCCAGGGACCCAACTCGTCGTCCTCTGGCCATACATGCCCTGGATGGACGTATTGGATCTAATTAATTAATAAAATAAAATAAATAAAAATAAAATTTGGTTTAAATAGGGAAAAAATTTCGGAAAATGAAATGGCTCTTACGAGCGGAAAGCTTTTTCATCTGGGACTGTATAGTGGAAAAATTTACGAGTTGTGATGGTAGCAAGACTTGTGAACTTTGTTCACTGAAGCTTGTTGGGGAATATTTCTTCACTCAAAGTAGGACAAGGTAAAGACATTGATAGAGTCATCCCTCCATAAGTCAGCGATGCAGGTTCCAAGGCCTTATGGACTTGCGGATTTTCTCAACTTATGGAATTCCAAGAACGGCAGACACAAATTTTTGCTTTTTCTAAAAATTATATAAAGATTATTTTTTTTCCCCCTTTTTTAAGTTGTGATACAACAGTCTCCTGAATATAATTTAGTCTCTTCACGATTCCCAACAAAAGAGAATGAAACCACAAATAGTGAATTTTTAGATTGGTGTGATTTTGTCGTAGAAAATGAAAATTGGCAATTCTGCTAAAATTCAGTTTGAAATTAAGCTCTGTATTATTTTTTCTATCTTTAAGTTTCGATGTGCGGACCTTTCAAAAATCTGTTGCCATTTCAAATTTTGGGGGGAAATAACCATCAACCATCCCGTGGAGAGCCATCCCTATATTGACTCTCTTAATAATTTTCATAAATAATTCCTATTGCTCCCAAACGTCATCCAGTACATTATGAAATTGATAAATTTTGAAAATTTAACTCGTAATAATACTCACCAATTGGAAATGTTTGTCTGCCATTTTGGTTTGCAGAGGAAAGTAGCAGGCTTGTTGTTGAATGTGCCGGCTTGTAGAATTCCGGCTTATGGGTGGATGACTGTGTTTGGTAATCATTCTGAAGATTATAGTGGATATTAGCTATTTTGTTATATCGAACAAACTATGGTTGGGTCATGTGGATCCAGCGTGAGTAATTAAGGGTTAAAAAAACCTTTATACATATACGTACACTCTTGTGTAAATGTTTATTATTGCAGTATTTTTCCATCCTCTTCTTACCCCCATTGAAACAGCACTTTAAAAAGTAGTTTTTGTTATTTAGATTAATTAATTGGATTGATTTGTAAATGTAATCATGGTTTCAAAATTTATTTTTTTGTATTTTGTTTAAAATTGGTCACATTTGTTATTATTTATAGTTTCGGAAATACGAAAGCTTTATGATTAGTATTGGATAATGCTTGATGTTTATTTTAAACGAAAGCTAAAAATATTTCATCTAGTCACTGCTTTATAATTTAATTTTTGCACTTGAATGTTTTTTTTTTTCCCGTTTTATTATTTAATTTTACAATTTATTTATTTTTTGCATGTGTGATTTTGTTATTTTTTTCCGTAATTGGTTTGGACAGTTGTTTTTAATAACGATTGTGCCTCTTCTTCTTAATAACGTTTTTTAATTTGTTTTAATGAATTAGCAGTAATAATGGGAGGGAAATCTCCAACAAATCTCACCGTTTCCTTTTTTGTTTGTTTTTTCGATTTTTCTGCAATTGCGACCAATCCTTTTGATTATTGTACAAAGGTCACTCTGAAAGTTTAGGGAACAAGGTTTTTATGTGCTAATTCATTGAAATCAATCAAGCCATATTTTATGGGTTATGGTATGATTTTTCTTGGGTGCCTAGGTTTTCAAGTGCCAACAGAAATTTTTCCGTTTTGTGGTAAAATATTTTCTTGCTTTAAACACTGCACAGTTCTTCCTTTTAACGATTCTAGCATCGCCTCTCGGTTTGCGAGGATTGCAGACGAGGGCGTTGCTTCTAAAGGTTCCCTTGCATCACAAGACTTTCAGAGGGACTTTTTTTATTTATTTAATTATTTATTTATTTATTTATCTATTTAAAAGTATTAAAACATTCCACGATTAGCTTGTCCCCTCACCACTGCCTTTGATGAAACAATAGATTTGTATGGGTCTTCCAGATTGATGATGATTTTTGGTTTTGTTTGTGAAAATAATCTTGCTTTTTATTTGAGGGGATACAAGTATGTTTTTGTTGTAAGAAAAGTTTCTTAGTCGTACACTTGTTTGTCAGTTCTTGAACTTTATTTATGCGTATTGGCTTCTTTTTTTTGTTTTAATTACGAAAATAAAAACTACTAAATCCAATGCTTTCTAATAAGTACTGAAGAAACATGGTATTTAGAGGGAAGGGTCATGTTATTGGAAAGTTCTGGTTTGCACCGCAGATTGTCCAAATTATGTTCCTTTCTATGGGACTTAGGCTAATTGGAAGTTGCGGACTTCTGTACAGTATGCTGTGCTGTCTAAATATCTGAAATACAATCGTCCCTCCGCAAGTCGGCAATCTCGGTTCCGAGGATTTGCCGTCTTGTGGAATTCCAAGACTGCGGACAATGCAAAAAAAAAAAAATCATTTAAAATTGCTGTTATTCCCAATACTAAAACACTTGGAACACACTTCAATATTCGCGTCTATTTCATTGCAGAGGTGCGTTTGTAATATTAAGACGACCTTAATCATAAGTTGTGTTTTAATTTCAAGGGAAAATGTAGCCGCTTATTCAGGAAGGTGTTCCTCTTCTGTAATTGGCAGTCATTTCGAGATTCATGGAAAATAAATTCTAATTCGAAGAAAGTCGACTCATCTTAATTCTCATATTAATTTCTATAATTAACTTTCATCACTCCCCCAAAGCAAACTGTATTATGTATTAGTGAATTTTTAATATATTAATGATCTTCGAATTAGATTTTGTTGGGAGAAATCCCCGACTGGAAGGCATTGTCCGCCATTTTGGTTTTCTGGAAAAAATTGCTGACTTATTGAATTTCCCGACTAGTGGAATCCCGGCTTGTGGAGGGACGACTATACTGCCCTGTATTGCAACTGAAATTGTAATTTAATGCATTGAAACACTACTGCATATTCTTGTGTATGAGTCAGGAAATTTATTCCTAAAAAAGGGTCGTCGTATCTGTTGGTCAGTGCTAGTTTCTTCAAATTATTTCATTTTGTTCGGACTTGAAAATGGGTACACAGATTTTCTTTCCAGATATTTTTTGAAAAAGTGGATGTAAATACTCTGCGGGAGAAAGTAATAAGTTAGAATTGCAGTTATTACTCCAGACATACGGTAAAAATATGATATTGAAACGTCGATTATCCAAACCCATTTAAAAAAAAAAAAAGGAAAACTACGAGAACAAATGGTTTCTGTGTTTGATTATCCGAACAAATCGATTTTTTGAGCCATCTTGGTTTTAATTGGTTCGGATAATCGTCGTTCTACTGTATATGAAAAAAAAATGGACGGAAAATTTTCACTATCTGCGAACCGGGTGCCTGCCCTATCTTTGGGTTTGAACGTTGACTACCTTGCTGTCCTGTGTTTGTTGTCGCAATTGGATATTCGTGCTCTTGGAAATTATTTTTTTTTCTGCATACATCAGACTTCAAGTGAAGCTTTATTAGTACAAAAGTGCTTATTAATCATTACAGTCGAACAAACCATACAGTCGAACCTCGAAATCTAGAAAATTTTTCATTTCCATTCATTTTCATTATTGGTTCAATGTAATTTTCATTATTGGTTCAATGTTATCACAAGACACCTCACTATGTCAAATTTTGACTTTGGTGCCAGTAAAATTTAAATACTTTGATGTCGCTTCCGTTAAAGTTAGACGATTCTCGTGCTTTACGGAAAAACCACGAACAATTTTTTCAATCTACTTGGCAAGTCACTGTTACATGTTTGAGCATGTGCTGTTTGGTGTTTTTGGCGTTAGTGGCACACTTGTACATGGGAAATACCAGTTTATCTCGTATTGCTCTCTATACTCTCACAGTATCTTTATCTGCTCCCGTGAAATTCGAGATATCGAGGTTCGACTGTATAATAGAAGGTAGTTCGTGTGGAACACCAGAAACACCAGACAAGCAATGGCAAGTTTTCGTTGACTGATTCCTGGATACAATTCGTTTTTTTTTTTTCCTTTCTTGCCAAATCTCATGGATAAAAAGTTCTTTTCCTGGACTGTCCAGGTAAAAACTGGGAGGTTGGCAAATCTATGCCAGAAACGTATATTTTCTTCACAGATTTTATAATTTTTGGCACAAAATTTTCCCACGACTCGTCCGTTAGCTTGATTCATACACGACTATATGCGGTAGTTCAGAACGCTTTATTCCGTTATGAATTTTCGACATAAATGCACCAAATATTGTACGGAACGACGTTAAGCATAACTGTACTTAGTAGGGTTTGTAATTATTATTTTTTGGATATCAAGTGTACACTGAGAAGCTTTTATTCTCCTCCGTTTTTCTGTTGGTATCTCGCAAGCATTCAAATTTTACATTGTGATTTTTAAGTTGTAACATTGTAACATACTTTTTTTTTTTTTTTTTTGAAAGGGAAAGAAATTCTTTATTAAGTACTTCTCAACTAACGGCTTACAGATTTGATGAGATGGTATATAATGAAAGCTTACGGCAGGTTTATGATGAGTAATCTGTGATGCTACCAAAGGTTGAGGGTCATCTCTTTTTTTGATTTTTTTTTTTTTTTGCTGTATATTATTTTTTACAATTGATTATTTAATTCTATAATATATATATATATATCTTAATAATAATCCTAATATGCATTTAAAAATGCATTTTTTTTGAAATAGAACAACAATGATTTAACTTGAAAAATGTGCCAAGATAGAACTAACTTGGGGACCAGACACAAATAGAAACCTATGTCAATAGTGATATATAAATATATATATGAATATACCTATATTATATACTCACTGGTACCCTAAAACTAAAGGTTTGGTATTATTTTTTCATTCTATAATAATAAGAACTAATTAAGAAGATAATAATAACTCTTGTACAGTCATTGCCAATCACTTACGAGGCAGAACACTACAACTCTCCCCTTTTTCTCAAGGCTTTATTCTTGTGATTTTTGAGATGTTGATAAGACCGTTTACGAGAAAAAAAATATGTACATATTTTCCTTGTACATTGTAAAATATGTTTAAAAATTGTTTTGTACAGATAAAGATGGGAAAAAATCTTATTCTTCTTCTTCTTCAATTCATCGTATATTTTTTTTTTTTGCGTTAATTTCTATTATTATTATTATTATTATTATTATTATATTCTGTTTTACGTTTATTATTATTATAGGTTGTGTATGGAAAAAATAAAATAAAAACAGTATTGCCTCCGATTTTTTTTTTTTAATATTATTTTGTTGTTGGTATTTTTTATTTTTTATTTTTAATAAAGAGAATTTTATTAATCATTAAAATAATAATAATAATAATTAATGAAAACAACACAACATTCCCAAAGGTGCATTAGAACTTTGTATGTTTCAATGATGTTTCTGTAATAGATGAGTTTGAATTAAAAAATACATGTATATTTATTTATATGAGTATATGTGTGCAGGATTGTTTTATTCATTAAATAATAAATAATGGGAAGATAATAATATAATAATAAAAAGTAAATAATTACATTTATTACATTTTGTGTTTGAGTTTATTGTGTGTAATTTGACATGATATTCCAAGGTATATCACCGTGGGTGTTGCATACTTGCCAACTTTTACGTTTTACACGTAAAATTTACGCTTTTAATACCATTTTACGCTTTATATAAAGGATTTTATGTTTTTCCATAATTTCCCAGTTGGTGACATGTTGAACTCCTCTCCTACACGAGTAGGCGACGGGACACATTACTGCGGAAATTAAATTCTTAAAGTAGGACTTTTTTTCCATCATGAAGGGCGTGGCCTTCGAGATATTAGGCCTCTGCATCACGTATCATTTCAATGTTTTCCTTCGTGTCAGAAGTTCAACTTTTTAACGCTGGAGGGGGTCATCAGGGAAATCCAATGGAGAATTCAAGGTAAAATTTGGATGGATGGATTTTCAGCCCGCATCTCCCCTTTTATCCAGGAGACTAGCTGTTTGGGATGAAAGGGTGATGGTGATATAGACAAACAAACATCCATGCCCTCGGTGGGATTCGAACCCGCGACTCGTTGGTTACGAGAGCGGCAAGACCTGCACCTCAACGCTCTCGGCCACCGAGCCGGCTATGGTAAAATTTTAAGTTGGATAAAGTAGATGAGCACGAGAGCATCATGTAGTTCTTTATCCCTGAAGAGCACCAAACTAGTCATAGAGATAAACAAGTAGGGGTCAAAACTTGAAAATGCGTAGACACGTGATTTCAAGCCCCATGCGAAGGCCTAGTATCTCAAAGGCCACGATAAAAAACGCGAAATACTTAAGTTTTAGCCTTGAGGGAAATTGTTGATAAAATAAAATATTTCAGACTTTCTGAGAGAATTATTAAAAACAATTTTTGTTCATATCTTCATCACGGAAGGGTGAAAAGTTTGCTTTCTGTAAAGTGTGCAAATGTGACTTCAACATATCACATGGTGGGAAAATGCGATTACGAACCATGCCATAAGCCTAATTATACGATTATAAAATCCTATAACGTGAAGGAATTTACTCTTTTTATTTTCTGAAAGTTGGCACGTATGGTGTTGGACTGCATAGACAGGGGCAGCTGGGGCGATGAGCGTGTTTGTGTGGGCGACTGCCTGGTAGAGAGGTTGCTCTTTGCTGACGACCTCGTCCTCCTTGGGTCTTCTCGTACGAACCTTAAGCATGCACTAGACCGGTTTGCAATAGCCAAATGTGAAGAACCTGGGATGAAGATCAGTGTGGCTTAAACCGAGGTTCTGGTCCTTTCAAGACAGCCTGCTCAGTGCGCTCTCCATGTTAGGTGGAGGAATTCAAGTATCTCGGGATTGTGTGGAAACCCAGGGCCTATAAAGCAATAAAGGTCCCTAAGGCCGCCCTTCCACTTTCTGGATTGGGGGTGGGATCTCCTACTCACAAGCTCGTGCTCGTGGTGTTTCTCCTCGAGACTTCTAGCGTAAGGGGGTTAGAGTACAAATGAGTAACTTCATGGGGTTTTGAAATTGAAAAGTAATAACTAATTTATTTACAAGAGATTAACGAACAATTTTAAAAGATAAGAAAATTACTATAACGCTTTAACAAGGAAACAATTTCTTCTATTACTAATTCAATCGATCTGAGAGAGAAAAATGAGATCTGAGTGAGAAAAATGAGATCTGAGAGAAATGAGAGAGACAACGTGTTACCCAATATAATATTCTCGAATGCGCCACCGATTTCTATTCTGCTGATTCTCAATAAAGTTTGATTTCTATTTCACGCTTCACTGTTAAATAAAACGTTTCCTCTATTAAAGGGGGGTTTCTCCTCAGTAAATAAGAAATTAACTATTAAATATTATTAACGTCTCATGAGCCTCCTGCTTGATTCTATCTAATCTTCTGTTAATACTGAAACAGGATAAAACTAATCAAACATCTGTCCAATCTGTGACAGGCAATATTAACTACTCTGTCCTCAATTGTGGACAGGCTGTAAGGACTGAGCCTCTGTCTGTTCTGACAGGATAACATCATCTATCTGTCCTCCCAACAGTCTAAGTCCTATTGCTCACGTCTCATCTCGCTGGCAGTCTCTAACCTTCTACCTCTCCGACTCCGACGACCATGACAACGACTACCCCCCTCCCCTGCACCTAACACTAACTAAAAGACTCGATGTCAAAAGACACTTCGACCAATGATTGGTAGGACGGATCACACCATTTATCCGGATCATACATGATAAATCCAATAAAGTGCGTCATACATCTACAATGACTGACTCCACTTTACTCCTAATTCAATATCTAGTAATTAAAGAACAACATCCTGTTTCTAACTCCGAATACTATACCTAGAAAACTAAGCCGCACATCCTGTGTAATCTAAACTATTCTAACTTTCATTCTAAATCTTTTATTTCATTAAACTTTTGTATTCAACCTTTTCTAGAAAACCGTTTTAATTCTGATAACTAATCTCAACATTAAATAACTAATCAATAACTATCTGTATTAAATACTAGGTAGAAGTTCTTTAATAATCATCTAATAATAATAATAACTGTTACAAATTAAGCTTCGCTTAAATGGAATTAATAAATATTTAAAAAGAATAATTAAGCTAAAATCCGAAACTTTAATATTTAAACGTTAATACGTGTTCACAACAAATGAGGATGTGGGGTTCGGAAATCCCGGGGTCCCACAATTGCATTCACGAGTGATGGACGGCAGGAGAAAGAATTGGATGCTCGGATCGGTGCAGCAAGCTGTGTCAGACGTGAACTGTGGAGATCCGTGGTAACGAAACGCGAGCTGGGTAACAAAGCCAAGCTCTCCGTCTTCAAATCTATCTTTGTCCCCATTCTCACCATTCATGAGGCTTGGGTAATGACCGAAAGAGTGCGATCGCGGGTACAAGCGGCCGAAATGAGATTTCTGAGAGGTGTGGCAGGTGTTACTCTACTAGATAGAGTGTACAGCAGCGTAATAAGGGAATCTTTAGGTGTTGAGCCGCTACTTCTCCGCATTGAGAGATCTCAGTTGCGCTGGTATCGCCACGTGATACGGATGCCAATGCAAACTAATCTTCCTAGGCAGTTGTTATTTTCCAAGCCAGTGGGTAAGAGACCAAGGGGTCGGTGGATACCAGGTGGCTAGACTACATGGAGAATCTGGGTTCGAGTCGCTTGGATATTACCAGGGAGGACATGCGCCTGATGGCGGAAGATCGCGATCGCTGGAGATCCTCCATAGGGCTGCTGCCCCCGCGACCCTAACGGATAAGCGGGTTTGAAAAGTAAGTAAGTGAGTAAGTATTCCAAGGTAAGGTTTGTGGAAAAATTGTGCCACCCACGTGCGGGGACGGACTCATATGTGGACCTTTGACGATTCTGAACCCTGGAACATGGAGGCAAGGGAGGGTGGAACTCGTTTCAGTCGTGAAAAAAAAAACTTAGTCGGTGTGTTTTAAGTGTAGCATCCCCTCCCCCGCAGTGTATGATAGTTCCACAACTATACAGGGTGTTTTTGAATTGAGTACAGATTTTTTGGGAGATGATAGAAGAGGGCCTTAGAAGTATTTTTTGTCATATGAACATGGGGTCCCCGCAGCTCCGTTTACTTCCAATACTGCATTGAACAATCAAATGACCAGTTGCTTGGTCACCAAGATCGCCAGATCTCACATTGATGGATTTCTTTTTTATGGGGAAGCATAAAATCAATGGTGTACTCCGAACTCGTAGATACCGAAGAAGAATTGGCAGCTCGTGTTGTCGCGGCAGCAGGTGACATCAGCGACCATGCAAATCAACTGTTTCCACGCGTACATCAATCCATCATAAGGCGTTGCGAATTGTGCTAGGAAGCAAATGGAGGTCATTTCGAACAATTACTGTAAAAGTCATACATGAGATTGCTTGTGTTAATTGTTAAAAATAAAATAATCTAGGCCTAGCAACCCACACTGCGTGCTGGTGTCATTTGATTGTTCAATGCAGTATTGTAAGTAAACGGAGCTGCGGAGACCCCATGTTCATATGACAAAAAATACTTCTAAGGACCTCTTCTATCATCTCCCAAAAAATCTGTACTCAATTCAAAAACACCTTGTATAAATAGCTTGGAGTGAGTGGGGGTGGTGCTATGGGTTCGGGACCAAATTAAGTGAGGTGGGATCTGACACCGTGATAGTTTTTCATTATATCTTTTTTATTAATCATATTCTCTGACAGCAACAACAATAATTTAACATCAAATACAATGTACTATTATCATCAGGGGCCCCTTCATTAAGTAAACTGGCAAATACCATTCACTACATCGAGGAGTTGCTCATCTTAATGTCAAAGCTAACACCATACAAGCGTGAGAGCCGTGCATGCAACTGAGAGCATCATTTCACGTGCGTCTGAAGAGGTACATAAAGCCAGGTTCTTTAATCTGCGTGCAAAGGGCTGTGCCCCCGAAAACGTGTTCCGCACCTTCTTTTTGGGCAACTGGGGGGGGGGGGGGGCCGTATTGTAATCCCTCTTGGCGGGCACAGCCACCTTACACCCAGTGTCCACCGGCGAACTTCAGACTCCCACTCTCAAAACCTCGTGCGTTAACGTGCGACGGAACTGCACCAAGTGGAGGCCTCAGCGCTCAATTATCCACTCCTCGCTAGCACGTTACTTCCCCATGCAAAACCTCCCACACAAGTTTGAGTGCTTTCCATGCTCCCATTAACAAGAGAACTAAAAAGTTTTACAGAGCTAGACATATAGTCTCTAATAAATGACCACAATAGGTTGATTTAAGTATAGATGGCGGCGCTTACGCTTTATGAATCGGAGGCTATGACGCTATGGTTGAAATGAGGAGAAAATCTCGGCAATGTTAAGAATACTGTATAAGAACATGCATGTAAATTCTTCAGTTCCACAATGTTCGAACAACAATGTTAAAAACAAAAATCTCAAGTTTCTTGAATTTCCTACAGATCGAAAAATTCAGTGAGGTTAAATGAGATGTCGTAGCCTAGCCCAATATTTAGCATCGTCACTTTCGTAAATCGTAATTCTTTATAAAACTGGCTCACTGTTAGTCAATACTTGTTTATTTCCGTCAGTTTTCGCTCCTATTAACTGAAGCTTTTCTTTCAAGTCTTTAACGTTCATCTTCACTAAACAAACTAGAACAAAATTCATAAACCGTAGCAGATGCCATCTGGCGGATAGATTTGGCATTTAAATTGTGTCAAAACAGTTAAGAGGTGATTCTTTATTCAGCACGGAGCGCAGCACTAAAATAGAAATGCGAGTTCCGTTTTGTGTCGATGCCATTGACAGGAGGATCGGCAGCACCACAAAATACTATTCTCTGAGTGTCTTTGCGCTTCTCACGGGCGAAAATAAATAAAAACAGTCACTCACCAAATACTGTTGTCATCATCGTTTGCAACCTTTTGTTCTTAATAAACAATCTCTTGTGTTCCTGGTACAAATTCCTCTTACAAGTTCGGCATCATCATGCGTCAACTTTGAAGGTTTCGCGGCCGTTCCATTTCCTTGCTTAACATCGTTCCAGCGTACACAGGCATTCCAAGACGAATATCGAGAATTACACTCGTCTTTGCACGCCCCTACGCTATCCGTCCTATGACCCCACCAACTTTCGAGTCGGTGGCCACAATAGATTTTGCTGTGTGATGATGAGTCAGTGAGTCAGTCAGTGGATGTCCTCTCTTATATACAGGGTGGGTTCACAAACTTTCAAGACTGATTTTTTTCCTGAGTAGGGGAGGGCGTGCAGACCAGTTCCACCGATAGGGTGAAGTAGTGGGGGGTGTCAGCTAACGGACACCATCAGCGACCGTTATTTCTGAGACGCTGGAGTGAACAGATCACTAGAGTGCGTGTCAGTGACCCCCGTCGAAAACTTGAAGTGCGTAAAAAATGCAGAGTCGAAAAGGCTCTGGCATTAAAAGGATCGAGTCTGCCACGTCCGCCAGGGGATCAAAGACAATTGGGTTCTTTACCACGACAATGTGCCCTCTCACACGTCACTCACCACCGGCGAAGTTTTGGCCAAATACAACGTGGCAACACTGCCCCAGCCACCATACAGCCCTGACCTAGCTCTGTTCCCCCCAATTAAGGGAAGCGATTCGACAGGATTCCAGCAGTGCAGGCAGCTTCGACGAGGTCCCTTGACAGCCTTCTGTGCAAAGAGTTCCAGGGAGCCTATGAACCATGGAAAAAATGCTGGCAGCGTTGTGTTGATGCCCAAGGGTCATATTTCGAAGACTTTTAGTTCGCTGTACAAAAATGTTTAATAAATTTTTTGTTCTGAGATCAGTCTTGAAACTTTGTGAATGCACCCTGTATGTAGATTATTTTGTTTATTTGTAAAGAAAATTTTGATCAAGTAAGAGTTCCTTGGGAGAAGCTGTGGCAAGTGTTGCAAGAGTACCAAGTACATGGGCAATTACTGGTTGCTATCGTGTGTCCGGATAAATGGCATTAAGTCAAGACCATTCACCGTGGATGTTGGACTTGGCCAAGGGTGTGTACTCTCGCCCCTCTTGTTTATTATCTTTATGGACTGGATAGACAGGGGCAGCCGAGGCAATGAGCGTGTTTGTGTGGGCGACTGCTTGGTGGAGAGGTTGCTGACGACCTTATTCTTCTTTGGTCTTCTCGCATAAACATTCAGCATGCACTAGCCAAATGTGAAGAAGCTGGGATGAAGATCTGTGTGGCTAAGACTGAGGTTCTGGTCCTGTCAAGACAGCCTGCTCAGTGCACCCTCCATGTTAGGGGTGCCCTACTGAGCAGGTGGAGAAGTTCAAGTATCTTGGGATTGCATTCATGAGTGATGGGCGGCAGGAAAAAGAATTGGATGCTCGGATCGGTGCAGCAAGCTGTGTCAGACGTGAACTGTGGTGATCTGTGGTAACGAAACGCGAACTGGGAAACAAAGCCAAGCTCTCCGTCTTCAAATCTATCTTTGTCTCCATTCTCACCTATGGTCATGAAGCTTGGGTAATGACCGAAAGAGTGCGATCGCGGGTACAAGCGGCCGAAATGAGATTTCTGAAAAGTGTGGCAGGTGTTACCCTATTAGATAGAGTGCACAGCAACACAATAAGGGAGTCTTTAGGTGTTGAGCTCCTATTTCTCCACATTGAGAGATCTCAGATGCGCTAGTATGGCCACGTGATACGGATGCCAATGCAAACTGGCTTCCGAAGCAGTTATTTTCCAAGCCAGTGGTTAAGAGACTAAAACTAAGTGGCTAAACTACATAGAGAATCTGGGTTCGAGTCGCTTGGGTATTACCAGGCAGGACATGCGCCTGATGGCGGAAGATCGCAATTGCTTTAGATCTTCTATGGGGCTGCTGCCCCCGCAACCCTAACGGATAAGCGGGTTTGAAAAGTAAGTAAGTAAATAAACCCTTTTTCACAAACCCTGATAATTTGGACGATATGATATATATAAAAAAACGGTGTATTTAAAATGATATTTTATTTCACGGGGAAACTGACAAGATTCGTTTACATTCTATAACGATATATAAAAAAAAAAATAAATCTTGGAATGCATATTTAAAAAACAAATTATATTTTACAATTATTTACTAATGAAAACTGAAACTTAAAGTGTATGATAATGTACATTGGCATAAGTTAAATATTTCAGGATTAAGTCGTTTTATAAGTAAAGAAAATTCATCCGTTTTTGATAGCAGGGCTGAGATCAATGAAGTATTGATGTTGCATGGCATCTTCAGCTGACATACGAAGTGCTGGATTACATATCAGCAACCGCTACAACAAAAAAAAATAAAACATTAAGGAATGACATATTGTTTCAAAGGTTAAACCATATTTTTAAACGGCCCTATGTTAACATTGTAAGTTTCTAATGGATCATAAAGATACTTTTAAACCAACTTAGACTATAAATAATTTTACGTTATATTCATTCATGACACATCATTCCAATTTGTTTGATATATTACATGCCATATCTTATCAATGAAAATTTTTGAGGGTGTCATTAGAGCACGTACCATTGTTTCGATTACAACCATTTTCAAAATGGTTCATTTCCAGAACAATATTTATCAATTGGCGAAAATAGTAATTTATATCCGCTTCTATCTCGTCATTACGATTTGTCTGATATATTACTTAATATATCTTCCCATTGAAAATTGCTTGGCGGGAAAATAGAGGTACCATCTGTGCACGTGCCAATGAACCGATTTAGATAATATTTGTGATTGGTTAGTCCATGAACCATATTCATCGACTGACGAAAACAGATTTTGAAAATCTCAAAGGATTTAGATTTGCAGACAGACAGACACGTTTCCCCACACTGATGCATAAAGCACCTTTCGGAACTTAATAAACCATTAAAGAATGACATAACTAAGTAGTAAAAGGTTAAACTAAACCATTCGCGAACCATATTTTAAACCGCCCTATGTTAATATTTTAAGCTTCTAATGAACCATAATGATCCATTAATCACGTACCTTTGAACCAATTTGGATTGTCATTACTTTTACGTTATATTCATTCATGACACGTAATTCCAATTTGTTTGATGTATTACATACAATATTTTAGCATTGAAAGTTCCAGTGAACCGGTTCCTTGGTACCAATTTCGGCAGTCAATAATTTTACGTTATATTCAATCATGAAACATCATTGCAAGTTTGATATATTACATGCGATATTTTTGCATTGAAATTTCCAATGAACCATAGTGGTTCCGCTAAACAAGGTTCCTTAGAACCAATTACTTCTATCATTAATTTTACGTTATATTCATTCATGACACATCATTCCAAGTCATTTGATATATTACATGCCATATTTTAGCATTGAAAGTTCCAATGAACTATAATGGTCGCACTAAACCAGGTTCCTTGAAACCAATTTGGACTATTAATTAATTAATAAATTTTACGTTATATTCATTCATGACACCTCATTCCAAGTCGTTTGAATTTCCTGAACCATATTTATCAATTGGCGAAAATAGTAATTTATATCCGTTTCTATCTCCTCGTTACGATTTGTTTGATATATTACTCAATATATCTTCCCATTGAAAATTGCTTGGCGGGAAAATAGAGGTACCATTTGCGCACGTGCCAATGAACCAATTTAGATAATATTTGTGATTGGTTCATGCCATGAACCATATTCATTGACTGACAAAAACAGATTTTTGAAAATCTTTCATAGCCTCAGAGGAGTTACAGACAAACAGACATGTTTCCCCACACTGATAACATAAAGCAGCACCTTTCAGTACTTAATAAAGTTAAAATAATAATAAATACCTGAAGAATCATTTAACCCAGGCACGTAGACTACAGATTCAACTGATGTAAGAAGGAAAGTCAATGATAAGTCGCAACACTGTTATTATCACTAAGAATAACTGCATAAAAGTTACATCATTTTTCAATATACGAGCATTTCAAAGTAAAAGGAGCATTCGAAAAGAAACGAGCCTGAGGCCTAGGAACGGAAACCGCACCTGTATGTCAGAATTAATGGCCCTGGCTATTGAGGCAGTTGTCCCATTGCGACACAAGGCGATGAATGGCTGTCTCGTAAAATTCACGGGGGTGCGTTGTGAACCAGTTCCGCACGTATTGCTAGACGTTGTTGTCTGATTTTCATTTTTCATCAGCCATGTTGCTTGACTGAATCCAAAATTAAAAAGCAAGAAATTAGAAGTCAATCATGCTGGTATCTAATTTTCGGTTTAGCAGTGGCAGTTGGGAAAAATACCTGTTAGAAAGCAGCAAGACGAGAAAAATCCACGAAATGAACTGAAATAGGTGCCCGGGATCTCAAGAAACAGCTGAAAGGGCACAGGTTTCAGTCGGATGATGAAGTGAAGGAAGAGGTTTTGGAATGGTTCCACACGCAACTGAAAGACTTCTTCCATAAAGGAAATACACGCCTTCTTGTTACACAGTGGGATAAATGCATGCTTAACGCATTTGGAGAGTATTTTTAAATTCCTTGTATACACTTTGGATATAATAAATAATTTTCGTTTTCATTTGTACGACCCTTATATAAAACAATGTTTTCAAAATAACCACCATTTGCAGCAACAATGTGGCGCAGTCTGGGGGCAAAATTCGCAAACATTTCAGGTGTAATGGTCTGACATGATTCAGAGAATATTGCCCCCCCCCCCTTCCCCATCAGCAGTGCCATCTGTTGACGAACTTTGTAACTAATTTTGAAATTTGGTGGGAATAGATTCCCTGGTTTCCTAAGCAGAATGCAGCAAACTATACATTTCTATTCGCCTTCTGTTTTTCATTAAGTGATGTTACAAATCGTTGCTCATTTCTGGGACACCTAGTACACACTTAAGCTAGGGGGTATTCAACACGGTTCATCCCAAGTTGCATGATAAGATGCAGTGATGTGCGATACCAATAAAGCATCGATACTTCTGGTATCAAGTACTTTAATAAAATACTCAATACCAATATCGAGTACTCAATGAGAAAGTATCGATAAAAATGAGTATTTATTTATATGGTAAAATGCATTTTTCAGAGGACGCCGAACCGAGCACGTGGAGGCTAACATCACTCATTACTATTAGACCTAATTACTATTACTAGGAGACTATCATCACATGTCCGAGTCATTAGCTTTTTTATTTCCCGTGCGCCCATAGAGCGAGGCGTGAGCTCGACAGCTCGACCTCGTTAGGAGAAATAAAAACAAACGCTTCGAAAGATACTTACCTAATCAGTAGGCAACCACTGGAATAAAAGCGTTAATACGAGGCATGTTTTTTAAGTAAGTACCGTTTTGCGATTCCGCCGCCGCAGCGCTACGGTCGGCGTTCTGCGCATGCGCGCTGGTTAACTACATCTCTTGTCTACGCACTGACGCCATTACAGTCTGATTCTTCATTGTATACGTTGTTTACTGAGTGTTTAAGATGCCTCCGACAGTCGTGAGTCCCGCCGATTGTGAAGTACGGGCTGTTATACGATTTCTTAGTGCTAAAGGCGTAAAACCGATCGATATTCATCGTGAGATCTGTGAAGTGTACGGACAAAACATTATGAGTGATGGAATGGTAAGGGAATGGGTGAGAGCATTTAAAGATGGCCGCACAAATGTGCATGATGAAGAACGGAGTGGGCGTCCTTCGGTCGTTAATGAAGATTTGGTGCAGAAAGTGGACGAAAAGGTGAGAGAAAACAGACGCTTTACAATTTCATCATTGTGCGACTGCTTTCCTCAATATTCTCGTATGTTTTGTATCGCATTGTGACCGAGAGCTTGAATTACCGGAAATCGTGTTCACGTTGGGTTCCAAAAATGTTGACGGATTTGCACAAAACCCAACGTTTAGGCAGTGCATTGACTTTCCTCGAGCGGTACCACAATGAAGGTGAAGATTTTTCAGACCAAATTGTTACTGGTGACGAAACATGGGTGGCCTACGTCACACAAGAATCGAAACAACAATCCATGGAATGGCGACATTCATCATCACCCAAAAAAGTGAAGTTTAAGCAAACAATTTCTGCCCGGAAAATCACGTGCACAGTTTTTTGGGACAGAAAAGGAGTATTGCTAGTAGTGGAGTTTCTGCCTCGTAACGAGACAATCAATGCAGCATCTTATTGTGAGACATTGAACAATCTGCGTCGTGCAATCCAGAACAAAAGACGTGGCAAGTTGAGTAAGGGTATCGTTTTGCTGCATGACAATGCCCGTCCACATGTGGCTAATCGGACCAAAGATCTCATCAAATCTTTTAAATGGGAAACTCTAGATCGTCCTCCATACAGCCCTGATCTGGTGCCAAGCGACTACCATTTGTTCATGCACTCGAAGAAACACCTGGGTGGTCAGCGTCTTCAAGACGATAACGAAGTCAAAACATTTGTGATAGAGTGGTTAACAAGTCAGGCGGCAGAATTTTATGAGGAGGGTATTCAAAAACTGGTGCCACGTTATGACAAGTGCCTCAATATTCACGGAAATTATGTAGAAAAGTAGATTAAGGTACAGGCTTTCATGTAAAAATAAAATTATTGCGATATCTTTGCACGTCTTTTTTTAATTCCAATACGGTACTTACTTAAAAAACATGCCTCGTATATTCAACAGATTCTGAATTAACGCTGAAAATTGAACATCTTCATTAGGTGACTCACAAGTTTTTTCAGTATCGAGTATCGGCATGCTAAATAATCGATACTATCAATACTTGAGCCATGTTACAATATACGATACTTGAGTACTCGATACAGCCAAGTATCGATACTTTTTGGTATTGGTATCGGTATAACACTAATAACATGATAATAATTACCTGAAGGAGATCTCGGCCTTTTGTGTTTAGCTTGGGAACAACGAGTGCAAAGACTGTTGGGTGAAACATCAGGGGATATGGCTGGAAAATAAATAAGAACAAACATATAAAAAATATTCAATGAGGATTTATTATAAACTGCACTTCAGATGTTTAAATTGTCGACGAAAATAGGAAAGTAAATTACACAGCCTGGACTAACCATGAACCTTCAGGTAATTGCAGTGACGATGCCCGCAGTGGCTCAATTGCCAGCATGAAGGGATGTTTGTGGTTGGCAACAATGTTCAGGTAGCCCTGACCATTAAGGTGCTGTTCTACAGGTATCATACATTGTAGTCCTGACCAAGGAAACATTCCCCAGACCATTACAGAGCCTCCACCAGCCTGAACAGTGGAAACCATTACGAGGGGTCCATCGCTGTCACTGTTAGTTGACAAATCGTGACATTTTTTGTACTAATAAGCATTCCCATCCAGTA
Source organism: Rhysida immarginata (assembly GCA_023313115.1). Taxonomy (NCBI): domain Eukaryota; kingdom Metazoa; phylum Arthropoda; class Chilopoda; order Scolopendromorpha; family Scolopendridae; genus Rhysida; species Rhysida immarginata. Next base: position 121,292 of record JAHWFO010078668.1, on the reverse strand, counting down.
CTCACACCGTGTATCGACAAATTGTTTTTTGGTTATTTAACCAGTCCTGGTAAACCCTTGAAATGGTTGTTCAGGAAAAGCCTAGAAGACGTATGGTTTCGGAAATATTCAGTCCACCTCGCTGGGTACGAACTATCGTCCAGCGTTCGAAGTCACTTAAGTCCTGTTTCCCGCATGGTGAGAGTCATACCACTTGCAGTTGACAGGATTCGTACGGACTGTCACATGACCACCTGATACATAGTAAATGCTATGCCAACAGATTTGCATAGTCATGGCTGTTCATAATAAACTGGTCGCTCAGCATGAAAGAACGATCGCTTTTGAAAATGTGTGGGTGCCACTGGGAAACGATATCCACCAGAGCATCGAAAGCAACATGGTGCATCTTCGTAATCTTTAAAGGGAGGTCTATGCGAACGTGTCATTAATCTAGAAATATCCTACGTCATGATTATACCTTGTAATCTGGAAGCTGGGACATGCCTGGCCAGGTTTCTTCCGTAGGCGTTCCCAAAAGCTTAAATATTCTTTTTAATTGGTCATCAACATCACTTCCAGGGAATAAAGGTCTGCCTGCATTGGCCAATTCTAGAATCAAAGTTTAAAATCATGAAATTGCGTCGTGACATTATACTGAACGTCAAAAACGATCACTCCCATTCGCTTTACCTGCAAATATACAACCTGCTGACCACATATCTATTGAAGTCGTGTATAACTTGGCTCCGAAGAGGACATCAGGTGGCCGATACCAGAGTGTTACTACCTAGACATGAGTATGCGTGAATACATGAAGGCGTTACTTTTAGCGGGTAAGGAGAAAGCGTTACTTTCTAGTAGAGTTTACACCGTTACCTGCCAACATTTGCACTATACCTCAGCTGAATAGCATCGTACAGGAATGCCGAATGCTCTCGCCAGACCAAAATCTGCCAACTTCAATTCGCCATTCTGGAAAACATTTTTTTATCCTCGTCATTAAGGTCGGATTAGAAATTATAATAAACGAGAAGAACAAGAAAGGATTCATTTTCTAGGGTATAAAAATTATACAGTCGAACCCCATTAACGCACTGATTAAGGCTTCTCATCTCCTTGTTCGTTTAGATCGTGTTCTTAAGTATCAATATCCGTATTTGTAAAACATGCTAGAACACTCATGGTTCGGAGGTCCGCAAGACAAAAAGTTCAAGAAACACTAGTTTCGACTAAGAACCAATCAGAATTACCGTATTTTCGCAAATACGCCCTTCAGGTTATCATCCGTGGGAGGGGAGGAGGGGATGCAGGAACTTCAAGGGAATATGCATGGTGGTTATGAAATAAACATGAGTATCCAGAGCCCTCTAGCGAGTAACGGGCGTACATAGTGGAACGGAATGTTATTGAAGAAGGAGGAAAGCTTATGGCACAAATAAAAAAAAATAGGTCCAAATTTTAGCAACAGATGGTGCTGTAAGCGTCAGAATACGTAAACGAAAATACCTGTCAGTGTTCAGTGGTCCGATTGCAAACTTAGCGGAATTGAAGGCACGCATTGCGCAACACATTCTGAACGTGACGCCGGAGACGCTTCGATCAGTTGTGGAACATGCTGTTTCTCGATTTCAACTTGTTGCACAGAACGCTGGACAGCATATTGAACATGTTTTGTGCCAGTCTCCTGCTAACTTACACCTTAGCCTTTGTTTTACGATTCATTTGTCATTTGTAGTCGAAATTCTGATGCTTACAGCGCCATCTGTTGCTAAAATTTGGACCTACTTTTTTTTCTTATGCCATAAGCTTTCCCCCTTCTTCAATAACATTCCGTTCCAATTCTACGTCATTCACGTCATACAGGGTGAATTTTAAGTACACCAACAAACTGTAGGGAATGGTTCCTGACTGGAAATGGAGTAAAAAAGGTCATATCAACAAGTGTCCGGAAATGCATTGTTGCCATGGTAGAAGGCAAGATGGAGTGCCACCCCATTCCGCATTATTGTTCGCAACACCTTAACAAGATCTTCCCAGGACGTTGGATAGGAAGCGGAGGTCCTGTTGAATGATCTGCTCAATCACCGGACTTACAGCTTTTTCAAGAGGGTTGATTCAGATAAAATGAGACGACTTTGCAGTTCTGTTACGATGGTGTAATACCATGGCGCCACCATCGGTTGTGTTCGATGTGAGAGCCACGTTGTTGGACTATCGCCCGGCACCGTAATTTCCACTGAAGTAGGCTGAGTTTGAGGGACTCCATGGGAAGTTTGTTCCATATCTGCTGACACACTTTCCATAGGCCCATCAACGGTTCTTGGTCGGCGACTTCCGAGCCGTCGTTTCAGGAGACCAAAACCACAGAAATCCATCGGTGATGCGTCAGGAGATTTTACAGGCACATGAGAGAAGGGAATAACTCGTATGCCCGTCTCCTGTTCCATCTTCCTGTAGTAAGCCACAGATGACTTGGCTGAGTGGCTTGATGCCTTGTCCATGTGGATCCAAACTTTTGATTGCTCACCAGGGTACAGACGTTGGATATCCTGCCGATATATGTGGTCCATTACATTACTCTGGAAGTAAGCTGCACTAATTTTACAGTTTCCAGGAACTCGACGAATCGTGAGCAGTCCACGTGAGCAATATCTGGCAACCACCATGAAGCCCTTTGAAAACTTTTCCTTGCACCTTCGGACAAAATCGGACCTGGCCTTGCCCCTCTTTCGCGATAGTAAATGGCCCTGTGTTTGTTGGTGTCATCGAGGTACACCCAAGCTTCATCTAAGGAGACAACCCACTTCCATCGGTCACCTGCAAGATAGTTTTCATACAGTTTTCTGGCGTTGGTGAATCGTTCCTGCACGTGCCTGGCCGACAGTCTGTGACCGCGCGCTTTATGATGTTGCTCCAGCCCAAGATTGTCATGAATTATTCTGGAGACTGTTGCCTGTGAAATACCTTTCCTTTGGGTTAGACTTCTCTGTGTGGGGGGATTTTCTTTCAGTAATTCAGACGGGATTTCTCGCACCACCTGAGCTGGGCGTGTTGGCTGGGGCTTGTTTCTGGTCTGCTTCTCTGCTCGTCCACGTTCATTAGATGGTCGCAATTTGTTCTATTTGATTATTATTAGCTTTGGATACCACAATACCATTTCGTTTGCATAATTCCACAATACACGAAAGACTCAAGTTAGCGTCGGAAAGGCCAAACCTATACCCTTCCCAAAAAGCTGTGATTTTGGAAGCCATGTTTCAGCACGAAATGTCCCAAATAACAGTAACAAGTGTCTACAAAGCTAATCCCCATGAATAGTGGACGAGTCATGCAAATCACATTCCGTCAAGGTCATACGCGGCATTTAAAGTCGTCTCATTTTATCTGAATCAACCCTCCGTACTTTTTCACAGAACAATTATAGGCAATTATAAATTTTTTTGTGTATTTGCATAAGTAAACAAATATTGAACCAGATTTTACACTATCGCTGGATCCATTAGCCAATCAGAAGTGCTTACACGAAACTTTTAAGGCTGCATTTTGTGTAAGCGCTTCTGATTGTTTAATAGATGCAGCCATAAACATAGCTAAAAAAAAAAAAAGTTGCTTAAATATTTGCTTACATATCTTTCCCGTATCTTTTCAGTTTTCTACTTCAACTATCAGTCGTTGGCTGCTTCCATCGAGGACTTATACTAATTAAATCGAATCCGTTAGTATTAAATCTCGATGGCTGCTTCACATCTTCATTCGTGATTACGTCATAATTTACTGGAACCATCTCATCTGGATAGCATGTTGGCGAGGCCGACGAGTTCTTGACGCGATTAAGACCTCGAATCCTCTCGTGTTACACAGAAAATTCTCTGGGTGAGGTCTAAAACCCTCACCGGTGAGAAGAGTTAGCGAAAATTTCTAACTTTTTACACCGTCTTTTTCTCGGTTAGGACCAGGTTGCTGTCTCTTCTAGGTAGGACTAACTGGCTAGGCATAGGAGCACTAACTGCAGCTGCGTTTTCGACCGCGTTAAAATGACGTCACAGTTTTCTCACCAGTTACATTTTCTGGCCTCAGCCTCTGATTGGCCAGTGAATGATGGTGTATGAAATAAATGTACTAAATGTCCGTGAAGAAGTACGAAAGCAATGTGAAAAAGCTGTAAACCCCCTGGATTTTTTTCTTCTGGGGGTGTCTGAAAAGCCATGTAATGTGCGCCGGTACGATTTGCACACACACTGTCCATTTCAACACATGTTGATATGACCTTTCTTACTCCATTTCCAATCGGAAAACTCCCTGCGGTTTGTCAGTTTATTTAAAATTCACCCTGTATAGAAATTGAAGTTATAGGGCCGGGATAGGAGGAAAAAAACCCGTAATAAGCGATAATTCATATTAACCAGATTCGTAATAACGAGGTTTGACTGTAATACAGAGGTATATAACAAAATAAAAAACCAAATTACCTTAAGTGTGGATAAATAACATCAATGGTAACACAATGAGCCAAAACCGCTTTTCCACAACAAAATATTTATTACGCCTGGATACGTATTTCGGACGCTACACGTCCATTTTTCAACAAGACTGAATGTTACAGTGTGCCTTAGGGTTATTTATATATAATAGGGACCAATCAGGTTCCTTTACAAGTGGATAAACATTTTCGCAAAGCCAATCGGGTAAATTACAGCCAAGAATACAGAATAAATTTGAAACAAAATAAGCCAATCAATTGCGAGCAGGACACAAGTACACCAAAGAATAAATAAAAATAAAAAGTACACCAGGTATGTGGACGATGTTTTCGCTGTCTTTGATACATCAAAATATAATCTGGAACAATTTATGACTGAACTGAACAACGTGTCTAACAGCATTAAATTTACTAAAGAAATAGAGAAAGAAGGTAAATTACCCTTCCTTGACATCTTGATTGGCAGAGACACTGGCGATGGCAAATTAACATTTGGGGTCTATAGGAAACCTACATTCGTACCAGCATATATCAATAGACACTCAAACCACTGCTTCGCCCACAAGATATCAGCCTTTCAACAGATGATCATCAAGGCTTTTAACCTCCCCCTCACCCCACAACAGAGAGAGGAGTAGTTATCAAAGATTAGAAGTTATGCTGCCAGTAATGGATACAGCGAAGACATGATTGAAAACCTCATCAGAAAACATACAAGGAAAAAGGCAATACTTCAAGCAACCACCCTGGAACCAGTGAGTGATAAACCAAAGTATTGGGCGATTCCTTATAAAGCCTGGTTTCCATTTAGCGTCGGTTCAGCGTCGGCGTGCTTTTTGCTTCGGCGTCGTTTTTTGCAATCCACGCCTGTGGGACGCACCCTCATTAGCACGCGAGCGCGGTCGTTTTCCATTTAGCGACTTTCAACAGTTATCCTGCATCTGGTCTGATCTGATTGGTCAAGTCGCTGCAAACAATTGTCGCTCTCTCAAGGTGATGGAAAAAGAAGATATCAACCACTCCAGTCAAGTTCACGCTTTGAATTTATTACTATATCATTTTCACTTAATAAATAAATGATTCACCAAATTTTTATAACCTGTTTAATAATAAATTCACGAAGGAAAAGTCGTGAGAATCCGTGTCGGCGAACAGCAGCTACGGCAGCCATGATTCTCCATCTGAATCGGCGAAGACAACTACCCACAATCCATAGCGAAGTAGATCGCACCTGATTGGCTAGATCGAAACGACGCCTGAAAAAGACGCCTAAATATCTAGCCATGCCAGATCTTGAAACGACGCGTGACCCACGCCGGACCGACGCCGAACCGATGCAGACGCTTAACAGACGCTAATTGGAAAACGAATGCTTTTTTCAAAAATTCCAAAAAAAGACGCAGACGCCTAACCCACGCCGAACCGACGCTAAATGGAAACCGGCCTTAACAGAACATTCAGTAAAGGACTTGACAAAATCGCCAGAAGATTTGGACACAGGATCTCCTATAGAAGCTCACACAGGAGACTCAGGGGACTCCTGGGGTCGGCCAAGGATAAGATACAACCTGACCAAAGTTTTGGCGTGTACAAATTAAACTGCGGGACGTGTGACTCCTTTTACATTGGGCAGACACGGAGGAGGGTTACTACCAAGATCAAAGATCATTTCAGGTACATCCGCAACTATAATCCGGAAGCTTCTGCCTTCGTGCAGCATATTATACAGACTGGACATGACGCTAAACCTGACAACTTCGAAGTTCTCCACCGTACCTGCGACTGGAGGAAGCTCAATTTCCTTGAAGCTTTAGAGATTTACAAAGAGCAGGGAAGCAAACTCCTTAATGGTGACAAGGGCCGTATGGACCTTAATGGCTGGGATAACCTGCTTAGGTACGTGCACTAACAGCTTTTGGGTTCTCTGAGTGGACCCTGGCTTGAGGCTCTTTGTTTCGACCTTCTTTTTTGCTTTTACCAGATTGGTCCTTATGTAGAGATAATCTTTGAACCCCCCCCCACGCTTGTTTATTGGCTACTTCACCCTCTTTTTATTTTTATTTATTCTTTGGTGTACTTGTGTCCTGCTCGCAATTGATTGGCTTATTTTGTTTCAAATTTATTCTGTATTCTTGGCTGTAATTTACCTAATTGGCTTTGCGAAAATGTTTATCCACTTGTAAAGGAACCTGATTGGTCCCTATTATATATAAATAGCCCTAAGGCACACTGTAACATTCAGTCTTGTTGAAAAATGGACGCGTAGCGTCCGAAATACGTATCCAGGCGTAATAAATATTTTGTTGTGGAAAAGCGGTTTTGGCTCATTGTGTTACCATTGATGTAATGCAGAGGTTGAGTCAAAAAGTAGTGGCTGACTCAGGAGGGGGGGAGGGTTAGAGGTTGACAAATTCTGGGCGAAGACCGTTTACCACAAAGGTATATCACAATTTATTAAGAGAAAACAGTGGGAAGAGACGTCAGTATGAATTTGAATACCATAGACATTTTGCCACCTGCGTCAATCAGTGTAAAAATATGGCAGAAAAATGCAAGGTAGAAGGTCAGGGTGTGACCAATGAACTGACAGCACGATGATGGTTATCCCGCTTTTCGTCTAGAGACATGGGCCTGGAAGATGCGCCAAGGAGCGGTCATGTAAAGGCCTGGTGCAGTTTGAGCTGATCCCTGATGGTCGTGGTGTCACCGCTGATCTGTATGCTGAACAGCTCGAGTGAATGTACGCCGCCCTGGCCAACCGAAAGAGAGCCCTCCTGCAGCAGGACAATATTCCACCGCACCGGGCGCAAAGAACATTGCTTAAGTTGCAAGAGTTGGAGGGCATCGAGGTTCTGCCACATCCAGCAAATAGCCCCGACTACCATCTCTTCCGATCCATAGCGCACTTCCTGCGTGGATGGCGCTTCGCCAATGTTAGTCAGGTTGAAGACACCGTGCGTGACTTTTTTGCCCAGAAACCGGAGGAGTGGTTTCGCGAGGGCATCTGCCAACTGGCTGATGGTTGGACGAACCATCGAGCATGATGGACTCTACTTTGAAGATTAGCAATGAGTGGTTCCTGTCTGGTGCCCATTTAAAAACAAAATTGGTAGTAACTTTACTGTATAACAAAGGGATGATAGAGATTCCAACTAGTTTCGCCTTTTATTCCCGGCTTTATCAAGGATAACACAACAAGAGGCTCGCAGGCCTTATATACAAAAACAAGGTACATAGTATGCAAAGAGATTGGAGGAATGTGAACCAATAAAGAAACTACATAGGAAAACCATAACAGAAATTACTATAGGAAACCAAACAAAATGGTAAGATGGTTGGCATAGTGGGAATTACCATCTTGTTTCTCGTAGGAGTTGACGTGTTCCTTGAAACGTATTTTGAAGTTACGGGTCGATAAGCCTATGTAAAACTTATCGCAGAAGGCACAGTTCAGGCGATATACACTGAGTTAGCAAAACTCATGGGATAGTTACTTAATATCTGGTCGGGCCACCTCTGGCCCTGTGGAGTGCAGCAATATGGCGTGGTAGTGAGTCTGCAAGTCCCTGGTACACTTCTGGAGGCAGTTGACACCAGATAGTCTGCAGAGCCGAAGATAGTTGCTGCCCGTTCGTGGGCGGATGATCCAGTGCCCGGAGCCTCACTTCAACAGCATCCCAGATATGCTCAATGGGATTCATGTCAAGGCTCCGGGCTGGCCAGCTCAGTCGTTGGACCTCTCCTGCATGCTCCTCGAATCATTCACGGACAACATTGGAGCGATGTGGTGGAGCATTGTCATCTTGAAAGACTGCTACGTCGTCAGGGTGTTGAAATGTCAAAAACGGGTGCAGGTAGTCTCCGATGAGTTGACGATACTGTGGACCATTCAACGTTTGGTCCAGGATAACCAGAGGGCCAATTCCAAACCAGGAAAATGCACCCCAGACCATCACTGATGCCCCACCATCCTGCACCACCACCTGTTGGCATGCGGGATCCATCGTTTCGTGAGGTCTGCGCCACACACGGTGCCTCCCATCAGCGTGGTACAGTTGATATCGTGACTCATCTGACGATATGACGTTACGCCACTGTTGCAGAGTCCAGCCAAGATGGTTGGTGGCAAATGCACGCCGGAGTGTCCGATGACGCTGGGTAAGCATTGGCACCCGTGTAGGGCGACGGCTGCCAATCCTGAGGGCTTGCAGATTCCGACGGATTGTCCACCGAGAGACGTTTCTAGTGCGGCCAGTATTGAACTGGTCTGTGATTTGCTGCACTGTTGCGCTCCTGTCTCTCTGAATCATTCGTCCCAGGTGTCGTCGGTCACGATCATTCAGGGCAGCTGGACGCCCGGTATGGTGCCTGTTGTGGACTGTGATGCCTTCATCCAGCCATTCCCAATACACCCTGGAGACAGTTGAGCGGGGAAAGCCAAATTCCTGCACCACTGCCGAAATGGAACATCCCATGCGTCGGACACCTACTATCATACCCCGTTCAAAAGACGTCAACTCGCGACGACGTGCCATTTCTGATTAATCACTTATCCAAGCTCTTCCCACAACGTCTAATGGTCCATTCCCAGAATCCGTTACCCCTGTGAATTCGTGAGCCATGCCCATCAATCAATATGCTTGCTATCCCATGAGTTTTGCTAACTCAGTGTATAAGGCCTGCGAGCCTCTTGTTGTGTTATCATTGATAAAGCCGGGAATAAAAGGCGAAACTAGTTGGAATCTCTGTCATCCCTACGTTATACTGTAAAGTTACTACCAATTTTGTTGATAGGAACAGTATGAAGAACCCATTTAAAAGTTTGCGCAGTGATCAGCCACTACTTTTAACTCAACTTCTGTAATAAACTTAACCCTAGAGACAAGTAATGATAAACAAAATCCTGCCAATGGCATTCAATCAAATTTAGTTTTTAGTGAAGAACATTCTGATTAACTTAATATCACCCATTTATGTTTAAAAGCAATCACCTTATTGATCAGTAAGTTTTGCGGCTTTAAGTCTCGGTGTAAAACGTTATGACTGTGACAGAATGCCAATCCTCTTAAAAGCTGATACATAAAAGACTGAAATAGGAATGAAAAGTTGACTTTCTAATGTAATTCATATGGAGAATTTTCATGTTAAAATTTCATTACCTTAACGACATCTGGATCTATTTCACCGTTTAAACTGTCGAAATATTTCTTTAAATCTTGGTCGCAATGTTCAAAGACCAACGTTAGTTTTTTTTCACTATGCAAAACATCATGCAGTCTGGAAATAATTTTTTTTTATCTCTTTAATAAGTTGGACTTACAAAGTGATACATGAAGAAAAGATAAACAGTAAGTAGACTTGCCTGACAATGTTTTTATGCTTTAATTCTTTTAATAAGCAGATCTCTCTTAAAGCTGATGAAGGTACACCCTAAGAAAATGGGGAAGAAAGAAAAAAAAAAAGTGTAAATTATTCTAATGATGATATTTTTACGAGAGTTATACTGAAAGTTACGTTCATTTACATTTTCTTTTAAACTATGAGGGCAATCTGATAATAAAGGTACAGGGGGCAGGCATATACAGTAGCACTCAAAAAATAGTACACTTTCACTTTTATTGTTGTAACTTGTTTAACATTCAAGCAAAACAAGAGAAATGTAAAAATTAAATAGCAATTCCTGTTGAAATCATTCAGCAACTTGCTGATCTCTGATAAAAGCGGAGTCAAAAAATAGTACACTGCCACCAAAAAGAATGAAAGCAGCATAGAAAAAGTAAACAAATGAAGATTAGGATTTCCTAAGGCACAATAGTCTAATATTTTGTTGCATGACCATTTGCAGCGATGACGGCTTGGCATCGGGATGGCATAGAATCAATCAGTTTGGATATTTTATCTAATGGAATGTTATTCCATTGCTGACGCAGCTCTTCAAACTTTTCTGTTGAATTTCGGGCTTTGTACCTACTGCACCTACGTTCTAATTCTTCCCTCATGTGTTCGATGGGTTTTAGGTCTGGCGATTGGCTTGGCCACTCAAGTCATCGTACTTTCTTTGATTTAAACCAGTCTTTAATGATCCCCGCTGTATGCTTGGGGTCGTTATCCTGCTGGTAAATCCATCCCCGAGGCATATTAGCCTTTGCAAAAGAAAGCATATGCTGAACCAAGATGTTTTTGTAAACGTGCCTGTCCATTGTTCCATCGATTCTTATGAGAGGGCCCACCCCTTGATGACTGAAGCAGCCCCACACCATAGTAGATCCTCCACCATGTTTAACTGTAGGCAGTTGATATCGTGGATCAAATTTGTGATTTGGTGGGCGGCGTACATACCTAATGCCATCTGATCCAAATAATAGAAACTTTGATTCATCACTAAAGAGCACCTTACTCCACTCCTTGAATGTCCACTTCAGATGCTTTCTGGCAAATTGAAGTCGAGCCATGTGGTTCTTTTTTGAGATGAAAGGATTTTTGGCTGGGCATCTTCCGAACAGTTCGGCATCCTTAAGACGTCTTTTAGTCGTTGAAACACTAACATCAACGTTGTGGAAGGTTTTCATTTCGCGGTTGATATCCACAGCGGTTTTCTTAGGATCAGTCTTAGAAAGACGTACAAGATATTTATCTTCCGTGGAGTGGTTGCTTTTGGTCGGCCAGACCCTTGCTTACGGTTTACATCTCCCTGCTTCCAAAAACGCTGTACAATTCTTGCAACAGATGATTTGGGCACATGAAATTGATCCGCAACTGTTTTGTATGAATTGCCTTGATTAACAAAATCAACAATGGTCTTCTTGATTGGGGATGACAGATGGACTCGAGTAGACATTGCAAATTATATATACTGTATTATATACAGAAAACTACTTTTTCGCATTGAAACTCTCATGAATAATGACCGTGTACTATTTTTTGACCTCACCTATATTGAAAATGGTTGAGTCTCTCAGAAAAAAATTTGAGCAAGGCAATTTGCATATTTTTTCCCATTTGTGTTCCAATGAAAACTATACATTGTGAAAATTTCATTTCATTTGCATGATTTTTAAAAACGTTACAGCAATAAAAGTAAAAGTGTACCATTTTTTGAACGCTACTGTAAGACCTGCACGTGTAGCTACAACGTTACATGCATACATAAGGCTGCGTGCAAGTCGAATAATTTCAAGAAAACTTTTGATTTGAACCATTCGAACATGCTATCAAATCTACATTAAAACAATTCGAAATGAATTGATCTGTTTCTCGAGTCATTCGAGCCTTCATCGAATTCGTTTGAACTAGCGTTGAAGTTTGGCTGCTGTAACGAATTGTGTGATTCATTCAATCAATTTGTATTCAACAGCTTTTGAATACCTTATTCGAAACCTATTCGAATGGCCTTTGAATATTCCTTTTGAAACCATTTGAACATACCTTAGTTTTCTTCACTTTTCTTAACATATTTGTTGTAATTTTCCAAATGAAAGACCTAGATGATGAATTTGGTTCCATTTCTAGCACTATTGTTCTAACGTTAAAGTTAACGCTGCAGTCGTAAGCGTACGAGTGGTGCTGAAATCTTTGAATTTCAATTAGGTATTTTAACTAATTGAAACTGCATTTACAATGTCCCCGAAGATTTCTAATGGATTAGTCCGCCATAAACACCGAAATGAGCTATTATTTGTAAGTAGTTATAAGCTTATTTTCGGAGTATTCGAAGGTTTCGATTGGTATCGTTCGGATAAAACCAATTCAAGCTTACAAGAGTGATCAGCCTCCTTGAATCGAATTAATCGAATGGATTTGATTTCGATTCAAGTGTTTTTGAACTTTTTCCGAATCCAGTTAAAATTATATTTGTTTCATTTGAAGCAGAATTTGTGGTTTTCAAATGAATTCGTCTGCACCCTTATTCGACTCGAGTTAACACTCGTATGCAGCCTTATGCATGCATAATGAGGACATGTCAGTAGTAGTTACCACTGAAACAGTTCATTCAATACCTGGTGTACAGCAAGTTGACGAAATGACCGGTGTTATTGACAAATATGTCAAAATTCGAGGAATAATCAGATTTCTCCAAGCTGAAGGAGTAAATCAAAGCGAAATTCATCGCAGGTTGGTTAAAGTTTATACACAGAAAGTTTAAGGATGATACGTGCTGGAGTGAGGTTTTTGCATGATGGCGCACGACCTCACACTTCGAACAAGACGAAGGCCTGGCTGAAGCGAGAAAGCGGGAAATCCTAGAGCACCCACCTCGCCCCGTCCGATTTCCACCTTTTTGGTCCTTTAAAGAATTTTTTATTGGGCAAACGATTCCCTAACCAAGAAGCATTGCAAGCTGAAGTTCAGCAACATCTTGTTAATTTGGGACAAGAAACGTACCATGAACAATGTTTAAACTGGTGAACTGCTGGGACAAATGCTTAAATGTTGAATATCTGAACCTGAAAACGTCGAATTTGTATTGTGAGCTATAAGGAATGTTTCTGATTTAGGCCTAAACTTTGGAAGTATATGATACAGTCATTGCATATCGAGTTAGAAGATATATAAATTTATGAATATATATTTATTTCAACATATTGAGTGTTATGAATTATTGATCTGTCCATTTGGCTTTTTTTTTTTAAGCCTGGACTCGTTAATTTGGAGCGGTTGATTGAAGGAGCCAGGGAAGTCACTATATAATTCAAGGACATATCCGGATGTAGTGGTTGCTTTCCGAATTGGAGACTAAAATTTCATATGGACTTGGTAACTTGATTTAATTATTACTAGATGCGGACCGAAGGGCATTTCTAGAAATTATTATTGTTCAGTATATCGTACACTGATAGCCAAAAGTTTGGACCAACCAGCAATGTCAAGAAAAACTGAATTTATACGAAAACTGTTTTACACCTCCAACTCTAAGTAAATATGAAACAATATTCAGGGAAGAAACAAATTTATTTCTGCGTTGTTGGTTTCTTATTACCTAAAATCAAAATAAGACTGGCCAAAAGTTTGGACCACATTTGTATAACATAAAGGGGAAAAAGTATTACATCATTAACTAATGAATTATTTTGACATTTGAGATCATTTTGACTCTACAATATTTGACAAACGACCTGAAATAGAATTAAATAAGATTTTACTAACATTTGGCTTAAGAGCTTTCTGAATGGCTGCTATTTGTTGTTCTCGAGATTTGTACTAAATGTTTTGGTAAATTTTTTGTTCCATGAGATGCTACACATTCTCAATAATATTGAGATCTCGATTTCGAGCAGTCCAGGCAAAAGTGGAAGTGTTCTTGCTCTCAAAATAGGCTTTCACAACTCGTGCAGTATAGATTGCAGGACTGTCCTGCTGCTAAATCCATGGTTTTTGCTTAAACTAGACTTTGCGCAAAGGGATGAACACATTATGAAGATCATCTATATACTGAGCTTTTGTGCAATGTCCATCTATACTGTGAATCTTCAACTTTCCGTTGCTTCCAATGGCACCCAGAATCATCACTCCACTACCACCCATTTGCCGCTTAATTTGCCGCAGTGGAACAAGTGTTTCTTTATCACGATGCTCTTCATAAGAAGCTATATTATCAGGACCATCCAAACTGATTCGTTTTTCATCAGAAAACACAACCTATTGGAAGTCTGTGTTTTCATGCAGAAGTGTTTTAGCAAACTCCAGTCTCTCCTGCATGTGTTTCTGTGTTAGTGGCAACTTAATGCCATTTATCCGGACACACATCTCAGAGCTTTCATACAGAGACATGATCGCAACCAGTAATTGCAATCCATCCACTCCATACTCTTGCAACACTTGCCAGAGCTTCCCCCGAGCAACTCTGTCATATGCTTTTTCGAGGTCCACAAAGCAAGCGTAGACCTCTTTTGCATACTCCCAGGATTTCTCAAAGATTTGCCTTAAAGCAAAGATGTGATCCGTCGTGCTTCGGCCAGGTCGGAAACCACACTGCTCCCTCGACAGTTTGGAGTCGACTATTTCCCGACTTCTCTTCTCCAGACACTTAGCGTACACTTTCCCAGGAATGCTGAGCAAAGAGATGCCTTGGCAAAGCTGCAGGTGATGATGAAATCCGGTCCGAGATGTTAAAGCCCTTAAATCAGGATGGTATCCTGTGGCTGACTCGAGTGTGTCAAGTTGCTTGGATATCTGGACAGGCCCCTAAGCAATGGCAGACAGGAATTGTGATCCCTATCTTCAAAAAGGGAGATCAGAGAGATTGCAACACGTTGCATTCAAATGGCAATAACTAGGAAACTAAACAACATGTAAAACTTGTAAATAGTCCATTAGACAGAAGGATATGACAATTGCAGTATTGCCAACCGCTCGTCGCTACGACGATCCTTTGCCGCGTAATTAAAAAAGTTCGGTTATTTTTTGAACAGACCTCGTACATTAATAATAACGGGCCCTTTTTTTTATAAAAAAATATTTTGAAAACAAATTTTTTTTTCTCTTTCATTGCACTGAATGGACATGTTGTCAGGTTATGAAATGACCGTCCGTATTTTTGAAATGAACAACTCGTATTTCGTTCTTCTTACTACATTAGAGGGGGGGCTTTGTGATGGTGCGATGAATATATTTTTTTCATATGAATAGAGTTTTCTAATAAAAATAATAATTTCATAATTCGATCGCTGCTGCCCCAATCAAGCGGCAGCTCCGAGTTCGGCTGCACCCGTGAGCGCAACAAAGATCTGTTTGCATCCCTAGGGTCAAAGGTTGCGATAGAAGCTATGGTGGATGTTCATACGAGGCAAATTCTATGTTTTGATTATAAAACAGTTAATTAAACAATCATTAATGAAATTTTTCATCAAAGATTAGAGAAAAAGAGTCATGTCGATCACACGTGACCTCATCGATTAGCATGCGTGCATCATCAAGGCTGAAGAAGTGGGCAAGCTTTGATGAGCGTTTTTAATGATCGCGGTACTCATTATTGTTATGTTTATATAAAAACGAGTAAATAAAACACTCACCTCGTCATCATCATCTAAACGGACCCTTTTCAAGGCGACTATTTCGTGCGTTTCTCTGTTTTTGGCTTTAAACACGGTGCCGTATGTACCTGGAATTAAAAGGATCGGTGAAAGGTCGGAGATTCCGGAATTCAGATTCCTCAAGTCCCGAAATATAGAAACGCGTTACCTTCTCCTATTTTTTCTAGTTTCTCGTATTTCTGCATTGTGAAAAATTTTATCAAAATCGCCCCCCGCAGGTGTATAAAAAAAAAAAAAAAGGTAGCAAACGGGAAGTTTTTGTCAAGACAGGTGTTTCCTCTCCAGCTGTTTAGGGCTGTTTAAATCTATGCAAGCCACGCGATTTCTCGTCTCTCACGAGAATTGACGAGACCATAATGAGAGCTCTGAAGGAGGCGTGTATATCTTAAATTTTTATTGCGTTTATAATTTTTAAGTAAATTTTATACGATATGTCTCTAATTTTGAAGTTTTTTGTGTTTTTGTTTTGTTTTTGTGGTTGTTGATTGGGTTTTAAGCTTTGTTTTTGTGTATTTTATGTGAGTAGGTGATTTCCGCACGACTCCGAGGCGCCCTTCCAGCTTCTCCTTTCTCTTAACGCGTCAAAATGGCCACCAGACCAAGCTACCCGATGCCATCGACAGTCCCAGGAAATCCACCGCCACCACAGCAGAGATTTCCTGCTCCTGGGCCTCCCATGAGGCAGTATAATCAACCCGGATATCCAGTAAGTGTTTTGAATTGCCTTCCAATCTCAGTTATCATTGGCATCTGATGAAAAAGGCTTAGGAGTGCCGCTGCTCTCACCTCGATCTGG
Source organism: Rhysida immarginata (assembly GCA_023313115.1). Taxonomy (NCBI): domain Eukaryota; kingdom Metazoa; phylum Arthropoda; class Chilopoda; order Scolopendromorpha; family Scolopendridae; genus Rhysida; species Rhysida immarginata. The sequence goes on along the minus strand of JAHWFO010078668.1, from coordinate 105,004 downwards.
CTTAGGATGAAATCAAAGAATGAACCGAAGGCAAATTCTCGTCGTTTTTTTTTTTCTTTCCTCATTCTTTTTTCCCCCTTTTCCCCGCCAAAGCGATTTGAGCGATCACGATTGCAGAAAGCGAGAGAAGAGATTTTGACTGACAAATTTTTCGCACTGTTTTGCATATTCCAGATTGAGCGTCCATGATTAAAGAGAGGCCACTTGGCTTTTGCTGCTGCTGCTGCTTCTTCTTTTCAGCTTTCTTACTTTGTGATTGCCATTCGTGTTCTCTACTCAGCATGCTTGGCCTGTTTTGTGTGTGTGGGTATGTCTGTGTCATTAATTTCTTATAAAAAAAGCAAAACAAAAAAGTAGATGTTCATTTCAGGTAATGATGCTGCTTAAAAATTTTCAAGGCACCTTTAAAGCTCTGAGCATTAACAAAATTGCTAAAAAGCAACCCAATTTTTTTTTAATATTAACTAAAAAAAAATAATAATAATAAAATAAAATCAATATAATAATTCCTACATAGTGCAGACCATAGTATGTCAAGATCATATTAAATATCATGCACAATGTTGATTTGAAGATTGAACATTGAAATGACATTGAAGTAAGTGTCACGAATCTAAAGAGTTCTATATTAAATTCAAGCAGGCAAATGCCTAAAAAAATAAAATATTCTTATAAGTTAATACAGGGTACCCCCAAATTTACTGCAGGGGAGAGTGGAGTTGGTTCGGACGAAAATCAAATTGTTTTTCTCCCTGTGGGTTAATCTTGAACCAAATACTGAATGCATATATACAAGGGGCGATTGATAAATAAGGTCTCCGTGGCTGTAACTTTTTTATTTGTTAACCGATTTTCAAATTCTTATGAAAAAGCGTATGACAGAGTTCCTCGGGAGAAGCTCTGGCAAGTGTTGCAAGAGTATGGAGTGGATGGATTGCAATTACTGGTTGCTATCATGTCTCTGTACGAAAGCTCTGAGATGTGTGTTCGGATAAATGGCATTAAGTCAAGACCGTTCACCGTGGGTGTTGGACTCCGCCAAGGGTGCGTACTGTCGCCCCTCTTGTTCATTATCTTTATGGACTGGATAGACAGGGGCAGCCGAGGCGATGAGCGTGTTTGTGTGGGCGACTGCCTGGTGGAGAGGTTGCTCTTTGCTGACGACCTTTTCCTCCTTGGGTCTTTTCGCACGAACCTTCAGCATGCACTAGACCGGTTTGCAGTAGCCAAATGTGAAGAAGCTGGGATGAAGATCAGTGTGGCTAAAACCGAGGTTCTGGTCCTTTCAAGACAGCCTGCTCAGTGCGCTCTCTATGTTAGGGGTGCCTCATTGAGACAGGTGGAGAAATTCAAGTATCTCTAGATTGCATTCACGAGTGATGGACGGCTGGAGAAAGAATTGAATGCTCGGATCGGTGCAGCAAGCTGTGTCAGACGTGAACTGTGACGATCCGTGGTAACGAAACGCGAGCTGGGTAACAAAGCCAAGCTCTCCGTCTTCAAATCTATCTTTGTCCCCATTCTCACCATTCATGAGGCTTGGGTAATGACCGAAAGAGTGCGATCGTGGGTACTAGCGGGTACAAGAAATGAGATTTCTGAGAGGTGTGGCAGGTGTTACACTCCCTACTAGATAGAGTGTACAGCAGCACAATAAGGGAATCTTTAGGTGTTGAGCCGCTACTTCTCCGCATTGAGAGATCTCAGTTGCGCTGGTGTGGCCACGTGATACGGATGCCACAAACTAGTCTTCCTAGGTAGTTGTTATTTTCCAAGCCGGTAGGTAAGAGACCAAGGGGTCGGTGGATACCAGGTGGCTAGACTAAATGGAGAATCTGGGTTCGAGTCGCTTGGATATTACCAGGGAGGACATGCGCGATATCTGGAGATCCTCCATAGGGCTGTTGCCCCTGCGACCCTAACGCATAAGCGGGCTTGAAAAGTAAGTAAAATGGGGGAAAAACAATCTTTAACATCAGAAGTGCGGACCTAGTAGAGATACTTCCTCCTGGTTGCGAACAATCGTTACAATCGATACCGAATGCCGATTATTAAATTACAATGAATAAAATCAAAAGTAAAAGATAAACAAAGATACAAAATTAAGAAATATAGAACGTTAACTGGACTCTTTAAGCAATTTGATAAGTGTCGATTCTCCTTTCGGGCCTGTGTCTTCGTTTAGTAACAGGTCGGGGTCCTTCTTGGAAATCTCCAACGTCTCATAGGTGTCTAAAGCGTTCTTGTTTCTGACCTGTCTCAACAAACGGCAGTCTTGTAGAAGTATGTCGTGGCCGGTGTCAAGCATATGCTTGGCCACCGCTGGTCTATTCGGCGGCCGAACCTGGCATGGGCATTATGCTCTTTGAATCTAGTCCGGACCGTCCTGCAAGTTGCCCCTCGGTAAACTTTCTGGCATACACTGCAGGCGATTTTGTATATTCCAGATTGTGATAGAGGAGGTGTTTGGTCTTTAGGGTTCCCCAAAAGATTCCTCAGGACATTGGAGTTTTTGTACTTGAGGTCTATATCCGCTTCTTTGAAGATCGAGTGTAATCCTGCTGTGAGGGTCTTGTTATATGGAATTGATACACTAAACTTGGGTGTCCTGGTGTTGTTGAGGGTGGTCGATTCTCTAACCAGCTTTATGAATCTCCTTCTGCGTACCAAATCGTGTACGAGTTTGGTGTCGTATCCGTTGTTTTGCGCTGTAGTCCGTATTTTATTTCTTTCGCAAATCTGGTCTTGGATAGAGGGATGTTTAGAGCTCTGTCCACCATAAAAACGAACGCTGCTAGCTTCTGGCTCCAGCAGTGATTTGAATCATGGTGAATGTACACATCAGTATGGGTGGGTTTTCGATAAATGTCATATTCGAGCTTGTTGTTATTTCGCATGATTCTAAGGCATTGAATAATGAACTCAATGAGTTCGAAATATGTATATGCTTAATAAAATTCTTTTGTGGACAAGAGGTTGTTGTCAGTTGGTCATGTCGTTATCCACAGTCCTTTCCAGTTTCTCAAGGTCTCCATGGCTGTACCTTTTTTATTTGTTAACCGATTTTCAAAATTCTTTTTGTATCTTATACTCACATTTGTCCTCTATGTAATGCACTATTCACTTTTCGACATAGTCCCCATCCCTTTCCACGCATTGCGCCAACGCGTGACTAGTTGGGTGAACCCGTCGGAGAGTAATTCCGGAGTTGTTGTCGACACCAGGATTGAATGGCAGCTTTGGACCCTCTTCTGGAGTACGATAACGTCCGTCCGCACACGAGTCACCACACAGCAGAGGCGTTGCAGTGCCTACAGTTAAAAGATGAAAAATTGCAGTTCAAAAATGAAAGACTTTGCACATGGCGACTTTCACCACTTCCGAAAGAAGAAAGAGCGCCTTAAGGGACATGAGTTGGTTCTGATGGCGAGGTAAACGCTGTCATTCAATCCTGGTGTCGACAACAACTCCGGAATTCTTCTCCGACGGGTTCACCCAACTAGTCACGCGTTGGCGCAATGCTTGGAAAGGAATGGAGACTATGCCGAAAAGTGAATAGTGCATTACATAGAGGACAAACGTGAGTATAAGATACAAAAAGAAATTTGAAAATAGGTTAACAAATAAAAAAGTTACAGCCATGGAGACCTTATTTATCAATCTCCCCTCGTAGTATTTTGTACTCTAAACCTTTCGTCATTTACCTGTACATACATGGTGATTCAGTCAATTTCTGACCATTACAGTACTATGATTTATTGACCCATTAATGTTTACAAACTTAGCATTTCAGTATGATATTTTCGGCATTTCGGAGTTTTTATTCCCGTGGAAAAGTCTTGATGATATGCTCAATGTGGCCACCACAAATGTTTTGAACTGCTCACAGCCGAATGGTGAAGTTGTTCATAATTCTATCCAGGATTTCTGCATCGACAAGGGTACAGCAGTCGATGATGCTTTGTCGCAGCTGGTCTACGGTTCTTGGTGCTGTAGTGAACACACAGTCTTTAAGAAACCCCCAGAGATAAAAATCACGCGGGTTTAGGTCAGGACTCGTAGGGGGCCAAATAAAGCCACCTCCGAATCGATCTGGAAACCTGTTTGAAATGACACGATTTCCGAATTTCTGATTGAGAAAGTCTAGCATTTCATTAGTGGTGTGAGGCCTAGCCCCATCCTGTTGAAATCATTGATGTCGAAGTGGTATACGTCTCCCTCCTTCGCAGCTCGGGGATGAAGAAGGTTTCCGTACGCGGATTCGATCCTGGCCGAGGACGACGAGGATTTTTCAGGGGGAAATCCTGAGATCACGCACTTTCTTCGGAAGGGAAGTAAAGCCGTTGGTCCCGTGTAATTGTTTGCCGGCTGCACGTTAAAGAACCCTTGCGAGGCCAAATTTGCGGCCCCTATAACGCCGTCCTGAAATGACCATAGCCGTTGTAAAGGACGTTAATACCAAACAAACCAAACCAAACCAACCAAGAAGGTTTCCAACATGGACGTTACGGTGCCTTCAAAAAAGAACGGGCCAGTGATTCCTCTTTTGGAAATCGCACACCAAGCCATAACCTTTTGTAGATGAAGAGGTGCTGGGAACCCCAAAAACGAACGTTGTGTTTATTAACGTCACCTGACATATGGAAGAAGGCCTCATCTGACACCCACAGGTTGTCCACAATGTCCTGATTGGCTTCCATTTCTGCTCCAAAGTCCATCGCAAATTGTTGTCGCTTCTGTCTTCCAGTGTCTGTTAACTCCTGATAAACATGGATCTTATACGGGAACAGGTGTAAATCCTTTCTCAAAATTCGCCATGTCATGGTATACGACAGCCTTTCTTCAATGGATAGGCGGCAAACAGATTTTTTGGTAGGGGAATCGACCAACCTTGTGCGAACATTTTCGACAACTTCGGCCGTTCGAACACTAGCTTCGCTCCCGCCTTTTTTCTTGCCTTTAACATATCCAGTGGCACGAAATTGCTTGACAAAATGCATGATTGCTTGCCTGCCTGGTGCATCTCGACACTTCTTTGCACGGTTAAGCCCCGTTTCCACGAACCGTGTTTTTCTCGGTTCGGTTCGCGGAACTAGATCCGTAATCCCGTGGAATTGAGACTCGTTTCACCAAAACAAGCTTCGCATCGCAGGCTCGCATTTAATTTTCAAAATGGCGGAAAGTAGAAAGCGAAAGAGCGCGGTGGAATGTGGAGAGCGCGGTGGAATGCGGTTGCGTTAATAATTTTATGGGGGGAGAAAATTGAAGATCTGCGACGTGCAAAACGTAATCGGCACGTTTTCCAGGAAATACGTGCTACATTGGAGGAGGAGCATGGGGTAAATCGGACTTGGCAGGAATACTTCTGGTGCCATTTGTGGTACAATAGTGAGCCACCAATGTGACGATTTCGGTCTGATCCTTAGCTTGTATTTCTTTCTTTGATTTTGTGTAGCTAATAAAGAAAGCAATTGACTCAGCAGCGATTGATTTTGCAATTGTCGACAAATAATTGATCTACGAGGGTTGTACCAAAAATAAGGTTCCCATATTTTTTACAAGTAGAAAACATTGTTTATTGTTATTAATTTATACAGCGTTGAAAAGCTTACACTGTTGTCTATTTTTCAACATAGTCTCCATTTTTTTCGACACACTTTTGAAGATGGTGCTCCAGCTTTTGTATTCCTAAGTCGAAGAAGTCTCCCGCCAATCCGTTGAGGAAGCGTGTGCCGTGGGAACCTTCAGGAATGCGTTCGACAAGTTCACAGACAGTGACCCTCCGATCTTTCAGCAGCTCACTGTTGATCTTCTGGGCAATCGAATCCGAAACCGGCGGTCTTCCACTCCGTTCTTCATCGTGAAATTCCGTGCGACCCTCAGCAAAAGCCCTGTACCATTTTCGGACATGCTGAACGGACATGCACTTTTCACCATAAACCTCAGTCAGTTGCCGATGAATCTCCACGGGCGGTAACTTCCTTGCGTGGAGAAACCGGATTACTGCTCGAACCTCGCACTTGGCGGGAGCGGCGATCAACACTTCCATCTCTGACGGCTGCCAAGCGAACACTGAGTGCCGTAGCGAATCGCTCGAGAGTGCGGGAACCACTGCGCACGGTACTGTTGTCGGATTTAGCCTAGCACTTTCCCTCGAGGCTGTAGCTCATTGGGAACCTTACTTTTGGTACAACCCTCGTATTATGATGCTGCAAATAAAGCATCAATGTTCTGCATTGGTTTATCTGTTCATTGATATGCAGTAAATGCTTTAGCCGCATTAGTATAGTCACTAAAATAAATCTGCGTCTTTGTTGGGCATCCATATTTGTTGGGAACAAGAGGGGAAGCCTAAAACTAGATCCGCGAAACTAGTTTGACGAATCGAGTTTCCCGAAACGAGAATTCTCAGTCCGTGGAAACGGGGAGAATTCGACAACCTTGCATTTCTGCTCTGTTGATAAAGCGGGCTCCATTTTTCAACAATACGATTTTCATACAGCGCCGTTGCAACAATACAAACTCCAACTATTTAGAAATTCGATATGGCGCTCATATTCTTTCAATTGTTTATCCTTGTAATACTTTTTCAATTGTAATACTTTTTTTTCCTTTATGTTATACAAATGTGGTCCAAACTTTTGGTCAGTCTCATTTTGATTTTAGGTAATAAGAAACCAACAACACAGAACTAAATTTGTTTCTTCCCTGAATATTGTTTCATATTTACTTAGAGTTGTAGGTGCAAAACAGTTTTCGTATAAATTCACTTTTTCTTGACATTGCTGGTTGGTCCAAACTTTTGGCCACCAGTGTACGACTTAGGATTAGGTTAGGCAAGCTTACTGTATATCCTTTTCTGCACGAGTGTTTGGATGGCCCATGTCCAAAACTTATCAGTCTATTCACCATTTATGTAATGTTATAGCTATTCCTTGAAAGAGTCCGAATGTTCCCCCAAAACCATTTGTGACCCAATCCTTCGATTTAGAACTGCTACCCCGTAGAAATAGTAGGAGATTGCATAGCATGCTTTTGCTAAATGGCATCATTTATCTATAAGGATGATTCAACAAGTAAGTTACACCTTTCATAGTTCGCTGTAGAGTTTGGTGTGTGCGTGCGTGATATGGCGTTCAAATTAAGTTCCGAATGCTATGAAATACAAAGATTCCCACAGAAATTGTTTCTTGATCTACAGTTATCAGGTGTAACTTTTTTTTTGAATCGCCCCTCACATACCAATTTGCATGTTAAATTAAGATTGTGTTCCCTCCGTCTTTTTTTTTTTTTTTTTCGTACTTTAGCAACAGATGCAACAGCGTCCTACTTATCCATCAGTAAGCAGCAATGCCCCCGGAATAGGAATGCCGCCGCCTCAAAACCAGGGCACCCCTGGACGGATGCCTCCCGGGCAAACTCCTCCAGCGTCAGGCATGGTCCACTCATACCAAGGGCGAATGCAGCAACCTGGTCCACCTGGTGGTATGACTGTGGACCAGTCTCGAAAACGCCCAGCAGAGACACGCAACCAGCCACAGGCGAAAAGGTAGTTGATTTCTTTATTTGCATTTCTTTATAGTAGATGTACTTTGATTTTAAGGGTGTGAAGTATGTGAAGCGGGGCTGCCCAACCTTTTTAGGGTCATGGGCTGCGATTCAATTTTTTGAAATCGAAACTTTGGAAGTCGAAAATTTTGCCGCTCTATCCGTCATCCTATTTTTAGTGGGGAGTGACCCTGTGAGGGTCTCGATCTGGCATTGAAATTTGTTGATAGTGAGAAAGGAAGGCGTAAACTGCTCCTTCACGGACATTTACATTCAAAGACAAGCAAATACGGCAAGAAACTCTCATGAGATGCTAACCAATAACGTCTTCCACGTTGATTAGAGCCACTCGAGGTGCTGCAGCAAAACTATTTAGTCTGTCTAACGTGAAACGAATAATACAGAGATTGAGTCAAAAGTAGTGGCCGACTCGGAAGGGGGGG
>JAHWFO010078668.1:22944-90481 GCA_023313115.1 Rhysida immarginata | reverse complement strand
TGCAAATCAAAAACTTAACATAAATTACCATACTCACATTCACTTTCTTGTGGAAAAGCAAATAAAAGGCATGTATTTAAGCAGAAGATCATGTTGACCATTTCCGGAACAGTGTAGCTTGCCATCCTGGAATTGTTCTGTCTTCTGTGTGCTGAAACATGCCTTTTATTTGCTTTTCCGCATGAAAGTGAATGTGAGTATGGTAATTTATGCTATTTTTTTGATTTGCATGCTTTACATGGCGGAAATATCAACATTCAGTTTTCCTTGTCCTGTGTGAGTGTTTGTAAGCTACAAACAGTTCACCGCGTGATTGTGGGTGAGTGGTTGGTCCGATTTGGATGATTTTTTTTTTGTTTCGTTTGTTTTTTTATGCTGAACAAGTTTGCAATTGGGTTTTTTTTTCTCTATCCCTTACGGTTTTTGAGATAAATTTTGAATGTGTCCTAATTTGCATATTTGGAATGATGAAAAGTACACCGTGGGATAGGCCACCCACAACTTCCTATTCATTGGATTCATCAAAATTGACATATCTGCTTCGGTTCAAAAAATAAAAGGGGGGTTCAGACTTTTGTATTCACCCTGTATATGTCATCCATAAGTACTCCTTTCATAACTTTAGGATAATTAATCGTTCAGTAAGGGGTCCATAGTGCTGGTTCTATCGATAAAATTGGTAGAGACTTTACAACACAACAAAGGGAGAACAGAGTTTCTGATTAGTTTCACCATTTATTCCCGGCTTTATCAAGGATACACACAAGAGGACATAAGCCTTTATATACAGAAAATATGGTACAGAATGAGAACATGATTGGATGAAGAAATAACAAATAGTAAATAATATAAAATGTACAGTGGCGACATTGAAAGGATAAGGACATTGGTTGGATAGGGAACCAATAACAATGAAATTATAAGGAAACCTTGAGAGGAAAATTAATTGAAAAATAAAGGAAAAAGTGATGTCATAACACAAACAAAATTGAAAACGCGGACCTAGAAGAAGACTCATCCGGAGTTAACGTAAATTAAGGTATCAATAAGAAATGGAAATGAAAGTAAATATACAAATTTGAAAAATTACAAGATATCGGATAAAGAATTTAAAATTGAATAAATATCAAAAACGGTTTGGCAATTGAGGAGGTGATCTGGAGAGGAGATCTTAGCTTTAAAGATCTCAATAGCTTCGAGAGTGGCAGTCTTGAATAGGTCGTTGCGTAGATGGATAATGGTCATAATTTCACTTTGCTCTTTGGGGGCATGTCCCGTGCGGGCAAGGTGGATCGCGTAGTGCGAAAGTTGCAAATGGGCCAATGGGCTAATTAAGCCGAGTTCACATTTCATTGCTTGGTCGGTATAGCATATATAAACCTGGAAATCTCTGCATGCTATTCAGTCTAGCATGTTCGATTGTCAATTGTCGCATACACCTCTGCTGATTTAACGGATTCAGAGATTTTGGAGATGGGACAAAAGCAAAATTAAATTCATAGCGATCAGGAAGACTAAGATGAAAATGGCCATTTAGAACCAGAGGTAACGCCCGTCTCAACTTTGGTAGCAATGGAGGCTGTAAAAAGCTTACGAAACTATTTTGCACAGCATAGCAGTGCACCAGAAACATTTAACTTCACAATGTCGGATATGGAGGAATTTTGGGGGAGGCAAGTTATAGAAATAAGCAGACTAATTAATGCAATACTAAATATTGTGTATGCTATAGTGTATTTGTATTGAATAAAATAAAAAATGCATTCATGTGTTCTTATGTTTTTCTATGAATATATGCATTTTTTACAAGCCCCCCCCCCCCCCCCTTGAAGTACGTTGTAACGGGGTTTTACTGTATTCTTCGCTTCTAATTTAAATTTTTTTATTATATATTGGATTTTTATTTTTTAATAACTTTTTTCTTTGGAGATTAATGAAAAAGACTAATAAGAAATTTATAAGGAAGGTATTCCATTATTTGTTTGTTAAATTAAAACTAGTATTTACTGTTCAGCATAGGAGCTGCCTAAATCATAACTCTGAACTTAATGAATTTGATTCTTATATCGTAAAAGTAAAATTACTTTCAAATTTTATTCTGTAGAAATAATGAAAAGTGGTTTCAGTAATTTATCCCTTTCCTTGCCTGACTTAAAGAAACGTGATCCTTTGAAAAAAGACAATCACTTCCTTCTAGATTATCATGATTTGTGTTTCATTTCTAAGCTCTCGTGGTGTAAGGTGAAACATAAAAAATTTTTACTACTGATCATCTCAATTGTCGACTTAAAAAAAAAAAATTAAATGTGAAGTGGCTCTTGTTGCAGATGCGAAATTGGATCTTGCTTATTAGGTTTTAGCAGTAGTTGTTCTGCAGATGGAATTAATGGGTTTTTTTTGATAAGTTTATTATCGTTTTAATCTAAGAAAGCTTGCTTTATATTTCTTTTCTTTTTTTTTTTTAATTTTATTTTGATAAGTGAGTTTACGTCCTTGCCAAGCAGCAAGAAAAAGAAGAAGATGGCTGATAAAATTCTTCCTCAAAAGGTGCTTATTGCGGAGATTTTTTAACGTTTTTATGTTTTGTTTTTTTTTGGTTTTTATATGGTGAAGTTTTTTTTCTTGGTCAGGTACGGGATTTGGTGCCTGAGTCGCAGGCTTACATGGATTTGCTTGCGTTTGAGAGGAAATTAGATGCAACGATAATGCGGAAACAATTGGATATTCAGGAGGCATTAAAAAGACCCATGAAGGTAAAGGGTGTCTGGTGGCTTCATTGAGCGGTTTAATGATGTTAAGGAGGTTCGTATAGAAAGAGATAATTGATTTTATCCGTGTTTCGTTTACTTATAGCAAAAAAGGAAATTAAGAATATTTATTTCTAATACCTTCTATCCTGCAAAACCTGAAGGAGAGGTAAGCTGTAGTTTTTTTATTATTTCTTATTAAAGTGTATGTTCTTATTAAAATTACATGTTATGACATATTTCATATTCATGAGTGGATTTATACGAGGGTGGGCTGAAAAGTAATGCCTCCATGGCTATAACTTTTTTTTATTTTCAAAATTCTTTTTGTATCTGATACTCACATTTCTCCTCTATGTAATGCACTATTCACTTCTCGACATAGTCCCCATCCCTTTCCACACATTGTACCAACGCGTGACTAGTCGGGTGAACCAGTCGGAGGGGAATTCAGGGGTTGTTGTCGACACCAAGACCGAACGGCAGGTTTCGCCTCGTCGTCAGAATGCAACTCGTGCCCGTTAAGGTGCTCTTTCCTCTTTGGGAAGTCGTGAAAGTCACAAGGTGCAAAGTCTTTCATTTTTGAACTGCAGTTTTTCATCTTTGAACTGTAGGCGCTGCAACATCTTCTGATGTGTGGCGATCGTGTGCGGACGGGCGTTATCGTGCTGCAGAAGAGGATCCAAAGCTGCCATTCAATCCTTGTGTCAACGACAACTCCGGAATTCCTCTCCGACGGATTCACCCAACTAGTCCACGCGTTGGCGCAATGCTTGGAAAGGAATGGGGACCTTTAGGTACCCCATATTCCACACAATAACTTTTACGCCTCCAATTACCTTGGAAGGTTCCATCCAGTGTGGATTTTGGTCACTGCAATACCTGTGGTTGTGACGGTTGACTTCTCCACTGACTTAAAAGTTTGCCTCATCACTGAACAAGATACCTTGTGCAAAGGAGGGATCTTGTCGATGTTGCTCTAGGGCCCACGTGCAGAACTGCATAAGTCTGTCTGGGTCATCCTCTGATAGATGCTGGAGTATCTAAATCTTGAATGGATGCCATTGATGAACATGAAGGATTCGTACGATCGATAACTGTCTGACTCCACATTCTGCTGACAAAGTTCGTGTGCTGCGTTGTGGGCTCTTGACGAAGGACACCAAAACCATTGTTGAGGTTGTCTCGTCAGTAGCACTTATTGGACGGCCACTCCGTGCATTGTCAAACACAGTCCCAGTTTCTCAGAAGTTCCTAATTAAGCACCTGGCAGTGTTGTGTGAAATTAGAGGTCTTCCTGGGTGCCAGGTTTGTATATCAGGCAAACCCCCGTGTGTGGGTTCACCAAACAATGGAGTTTCTTATCCTGTATTTCTTCATCCATGACGCCGCTATATATTCTGAAACGTTGACTAAACCGTGACATGCTATTCGGGATAATCGACCATAAACAGGAAACGACGTTCAATTTCTTCATGACAATGCACCCCTGCATATGGCCAACATTGTCAACGCAAAACGGTCTGTTTCGGTTGGAAGGTCCTGGACCAACCAGCCTACAGTCTCATGGAGACTTCCATCTCTTTAGTCCCATAGAGAGATTTCTGGGTGGTCGGAGGTTTGAAACTGGCGAGGAACTCAAATCTGCTGTGCCTAATGGACTGTATTAAGAGCCGGCGGAGTTCTGTGAGTGGGGTATTCTGAAGCTAGTTCAGCGGTGGGATAAACGCTAAATTGTTAAGGTTCCTATGGGTAAAAGTACCGGGTGGGCAAGAAATAACGTGAGGTGTTCAGAGCTCGCTAGCGGGGATTCTATTAGGCCAAATGCAGTACATTTTGGTATATATACTTAGTGGAACATGCAGTGTCGATTTCTGCAAAAAAAAAAAAAAAAAAAAAATAGTACCAAAAGTTGCCATAGGGGGCGCTTATTTCAAGAAAACAATGAATAATACCTAATTGTCAAATGAACAAATACCGTAGAAACCAACTTTAGTAACAACAATAAACAATGTTTTATTTTTAATTCCAAATGTGTTTCAATATGACCACCAGTGTGCTGTTCCAATAGCTGCATGCGGTATAACGACATTTTCTATGGCAGCTCGCAGCATATCTGCATTAATTAGTCTGATATGTAACGTTATTTGATCCTTTAAGGTTGAGAGGTCAGGAACATGTGCTTGATACACAAGGCTATTCAAATATCCCCGTAACCAAAAATCACAAGGGTTGAGATCAGGCGACCTGGGTGGCCATACCGTGGGAAATGCACGACTAATTATTCTGTTGTCTGAAAAACGTTCTCGCAAGATCTGCTGCACCTGACGTCCGACGTGCGGTGGCGCACCATCCTGCATAAAAACGGTAGAATCCAGACAACCCTTTTTGTGCAATCGTGGTATCACAAAATTCTCAAGCATATCGGCATACCTGGCAGGATTGACGGAACAAGTCACCGGTCCACGGGGACGGATTTTTTCAAAAAAGTATGGGCTGACGATGAAAGAAGCAGTAAAGCCGCACCATACTGTTAGTTTCGGTGAATGCATAGGAGTTGGCAGACACGCTTGTGGATTTGATGCAGCCCAAATACGGCAGTTGTGGGTATTGATATCAGCATTCAAATAAAAATGTGCCTCATCACTTCATAAAATTTGCCATGGCCATGCATCATCCACTTCCGTACATGCTAAAAATCTCAACGAAAAGTCAGTTCGGGTACGTTCATCTCCAGGAAGCAATTGTTGAACAGGTGGGAGTTTATGGGGATAAAATGTCAATATCTTATGCAATATTTTCCTCACTGTCGAATATGGGATATCTGTTTGGCGTGCTATTGCGTGTGCACTGCTGGTACCCTGCATAGTAGTTATCTCCTGTTCCACAACAGCAGTTGCAACTTCTTCAACGTGTTGTTGCCTGATTCGTTTGTGTCCCCGGCCTAGTTGCACTCTTAGAGTTCCGGTAGATTCGAACCGTTCAATCATTTTCCGTAAGTTAGTTATGCTCGTCGGTCCTCTTCGTAACGTTTTCAATCGCTGGAATTCACGAAGGGCAGCACTTGCATTGTCGCTCTTCTGATAAAACATCTTGACTAATAACGCCCGGTCAGGCAGAGTAAGCGTCATCGTCAGGCCATTCGTTCGTGAATGATGGGAAATCCTCAGCCTTGCCTTTTATTGTCATGATTGCTCAACACGGAACGCGCTTATGCAAATGTATTCATTGTTTTCTTGAAATAAGCGCCCCCTATGGCGACTTTTGGTACTATATATATTTTTTTTTTTGAAAGAAATTCTGCACTAGTTGTTTACCTGTTGACTTCTCTTGTATATTGGAAGTGTCATTAAGCTTATTTTCATGTCGTTAATATTTTACTTCAGGATGGAGAAGAAGGTACAGTTGCTTCATGGGAACTGAGAGTGGAAGGAAGACTACTGGACGATGTAAGGGTATTTTGTTACGAACGCATTTTATTACTTTTTATTACTTTTTGTAGTAACTTTGTAGATTGCTAAACGCTAATCATTTGAAATGTTGTAAAACGTTTTTAGCCAGCAATGTCGAAGAACGATCCCAACAAAGTGAAGCGTAAATTTTCGTCTTTTTTCAAAAGCTTGGTAATAGAGTTGGATAAGGACTTGTACGGACCTGACAACCACTTAGTTGAGGTAAATGAAGTCGATATGAAAAAGGAGTAAGTGTACAGGTCGGGCACAAAGTCTTGTTGATTTTCGTACCAAAATGTTGATTGCGTAACGAGAGCCTTGTGCATAGCGAGAACATTCGCCTAAAAATCGGCTATCTTAGTTCTCTCACTTAGTCGAGTGCTTACGTGTGCTTTGTTATCTGCCAACATGAGCCACTTATCACTCTCAGTGATCTGATTACGAGAAAATGGAATTCAGTCTGGGTACTTTATATTCCGCCTAAAGTGATACTGCGGAATTTAGTGTACATGCTGTTAAAAAAAAAATTATGACCAGCACCCCTTCGAGGCACACGTACGGTTCGCCCCAACAACGATTACGCATTCGGGGTGATAATAGGCTATCGCAGCAAGGGTGGCACTATCTCCGAAACTGCGCGATTTGTGAATTGTTCACTTTCCGCTGTAGTGAGGGTGTACAAAGAGTGGACGGCAGGGACAGAAATCGCATCCCAACGCCATCACTGTAAAGGGCCACGAGCCATTGAGCGGTGCCTACGACGACTCGTAAAAGGTGACAGGACAGCCACAGTCCATCCACTGACCACCAGATTCAAAAGTGGTGCCAACAGATGTGTATCCGATATTATCGTTGAACGCACCCTGCTATGGATGGGCCTGAACAGTCGACGCATGGTTGCTGCACCCATGTTGACCAGGTGTCATTGTCGATGACGCCTAAACTTTGCACGTGAGCACTGCGATTGGACCAGAGACGAGTGGGCTAAGGTCGCCTTCTCCGACGAGTCAAAGTGTATGCTCCATAATATTTACAGGTGATGGCGAGTGCGTCGTGAACACCATGAAAAGAGACTGCAGGAGGCTATTGTGAGTCGGAAATAGTGTGCATGTGTAGGGGATCTTCTGTTGGGAGCACTTACAATACTCATTTCCAAAAAAGTTGGGACAGTGCAACATATAAGAAGAACTCCAACACATTTGTTTGGATTATTGTATTGCCGTTTATTTCAACGCATTACAATACATAAACGATAAATTAAGCATGGGATCACATGTCTTATATGCTTAAAGAAAGATACAGGTGGTTTTCCTGTTTGGCACGTGCAACACACTCCCAAAAAAATGTTGGGACAGCACGGCGTTTACCACTCTCCTCTCGATGTCACACTGTAATCTTCTGGGCATCGATGACACCAATCTTTCTAACACCGTAACCGGAATTCTGCCCCATTCCTGTTGGATATAGGTTTTCAGCTGTTCAACTGTCCGGGGTCGTCACTGTCGTAGTTTTCGTTTAATAATACACCAAACGTTTTCTATAGGCGACAAATCTGGGCTGCAAGGGGGCCAATCCAATATACGAATGCGCTGCCGACGTAGCCATGCACAAGTTATGCGCGCTGCATGCGGTCTGGCATTGTCTTGTTGAAATATACACTGACGTCGTCCAAACAGGCGCCTCTTAGATGGCACCATAGCTTGTTCCAGGATCTGTATATACGCTTCAGCATTGACGGTGCCATTGCAGATGTGCAAGTCTCCCATTCCATGGCCACTAATACAGCCCCAGACCGTGACAGATGGTGGTTTCTGTACCGAACGCCTGTAGCACACGGGAATATCCTTTTCATCTTTGGTCCGGAGTGTACGGCGTCCATTATTTCCAGAAACAATCGTAAAGGTCGATTCATCGGACCACAATATGTTCTTCCAGCGTGCTTGGGACCAATTACGATGGGCTCGAGCCCATATCAGACGGCGACGTTGCTGTCGTTTGTTGATGTATGGCTTTCGTTGTGCACAGTATAACTTAAGTTTGCATTTGTGGATGCACCGGCGTACAGTATTCGACGATAATGGCTCCCGAAGAAATCGCGGGCCCACGTGGCTATGTCCGTAATCGCAGCATTCCTATGCGTGACGCAGTGACGGAGGATTCGATGAGCTCGAGCATTCAGAATAGGTTTTCTACCTTGGCCTTTCCGAACTGTGATCTCACCACTAACTAGGTAGAGCTTGATAATATTATGTACTGTAGATGATGACAGGTTAAATCTTCTGGCTATTGCACGCTGAGAAACGTTGTTTGTGAATTCTTGAATGATTCGAACACGAAGATCTTCGCTAACTGGCTTGCCTCGCCCCATCGTTCCGAATAAGTTACCTGAACGACGGGTGGCAACTGTTATTTATAGTACGGCGTCATCATTCTAGATTATTCCCGAACAATTCGGAAGGTTCCACTACTAACGGCGCTTTCTACAACGTATGTCCCTACTATTTTGGAACGTGTTGCAACACCCCTATTCAAAATGAACGTCCCGGCCACGATACAAAATGTTTTGGTGCACACAGTATATTTATGGCATTTCATAAACGTATCTCCTATTTTGTATTCGCGAGAAAGTTTTGTTACATCATCCCTTTTTGTTTTTTCTATATATTTTGCACTGTCCCAAGTTTTTTGGAAATGAGTATTGTAGATTCGTGTAGAGGGCAATTTGAATGCCTGTGGCCATCTGTCAATCGTAGCGGACCACGTGCACCCGTACATGCTCACGATGCTCCCCTAATGTGATGGTGTGTTCCAGCAGGACAATGCACCCTGCCACAAGGCACGTCTCCTTCTGGATTGGTTCGAGGAACACTCGACTGACTTTCGAGTGCTCCCTTGGCCCGCTAATTCGCCAGACATCAATTGAACATCTGTGGGAGCGCCTTGATCGCCATGTACGGCAGCTTGGGAATCGATAGATCTACAGGGATCAAACCACAACGCATCATCAGCATTGAGCGTCTTTTCTTCGTGTATACACTCTTGTAGTTCGCTCCTCGAGCACGCACGAATGACATACGACAAGAATTTGTGCTCACCCTGTATTATTATTAATCTCGTCCTACTTTGATCTTATTACGCAATTAATTGAACGTGAACTATTTTAGTGGCATCGTACACCAAGCACTCAAGAAACGGATGGGTTTCAAGTGAAAAGGCCAGGAGATAAAAACGTGCGGTGCACTATACTTCTTCTATTAGATTATCAGGTGATTGAAGAAGCATTTCTTAATATTTGCATGTATATAAATATCTGAACGATTTGAATTCTGACGTTGAGTTTGTGTTATTTTATCGAAAGCCTTTGCAGTATAAACTCGATCCATGTTTAGCTAGATTGCTTGGTGTTCACACTCAGACAAGACCTGTCATCATCAATGCCTTGTGGCAGTACATCAAGACACACAAACTACAGGATCCTCACGAACGCGAATACATAGTTTGCGACAAATACCTTGAGCGGATTTTCCAGTGCCCTCGCATGAAGTTTGCGGAAATCCCTCAACGTTTGAGTCAGTTGCTTCATCCACCAGATCCCATTGTCATTAATCATTTGATCAGGTATGGAGAATTTGTGAGTGTTGTGGTAGGTTGTGCTGTGTAATGGTTTGAAGATTTTGAAACGATGGGAGAATGTTTTTTCATGAACAGTGTAGAAGGCCCTGATCAGAAGAAGACCGCTTGTTATGATATTGATGTGGAAGTGGTAAGTATACGAATTGAATATAAGGTTCAGTATAGATCTATTCTTATAAATTTCCAAAAGTAGATGACGAGGTTTTAAGAGGTGCTATCAAAATATTTCCGAATTCGGGCTTAAGCTTAATTTCCATGCACGCGTTTTGGACGCATTTATGACTGCGTCTCGACGCAGAAAGCAAATGTGCATCTGGACGCACCTAGACGCACATTCCAACAACTCTTGATGCATTTAATTCGAACGCAAGTATCAGTTTCCATGCATGTGTGAAAGACTCGGAGACGCAGATATCTGTTTCCATGACACGTGCGTCAAGACGCACCAATTTATGCGTCTAGACGCAGAGACGCAGTTAAAAACGCATGTATGGAAACTAAGCTTTATGAGCGTGAATTGAACTCGATGGTACTTTACAAACTTTCAGGTGCATCTATAACAACGATGTGCGTACTGTTGCCCCTCTTGTTCATTATCTTTATGAACTTGATAGACAGGGGCAGCCAAGGCGATGAGCGTATTTGTGTGGGCAACTGCTTTGCTGACGACCTCGTCCTTCTTGGGTCTTCTCGCACGAACCTTCAGCATGTTAGGGGAGCCCCATTGAGACAGGCGGAGAAATTCAAGTATCTCGGGACTGTATTCACGAGTGATGGGCCGCAGGATGCTCGGATCGGTACAGCAAGTTGTGTCAGACGATGACTATGGCGATCCATGGTAACGAAACTTGAGCTGGGAAACAAAGCTAAGCTCTCTGTTTTCGAATCTATCTTTGTCCCCATTCTCATCTATGGTCATGAGGCTTGGGTAAAGACCAAAAGAGTGCGATTGTTGGTATAGGCGGCCGAAATGAGATTTCTGAGAGGTGTGGCAGGTGTTACCCTACTAGATAGAGTGCACGGTAGCACAATAATGGAGTCTTTAAGTGTCGAGCCGCTACTTCTCCGCATTGAGAGATCTCAGTTGCGCTGGTATGGCCACGTGATACGCATGCCGCAAACTGATCTTTCTAGGCAGTTGCTATTTTCTAAGCTGGTGGGTAAGAGACCAAGGAGTCTGCCTAGAACCAGGTCACTAGACTACAAGAAGAATCGGGGTTTGAGTCGCTTGGAGGACATGTGCCTTATGGCGGAAGATAGCGATCGCTGCTGCCCCCACGACCCTAACAGATAAGCTGGTTTGAAGTTTTACGGTCCTTCAGTGTAGTCAGCAGCATTGTGAATAACCCATTTCTAGCGATGTGAAACGGGATATCTTTAGCAGCGCCTTTGGTGTTGATAGTTCTAATGGGACGGTCTGTTGCCTGAGGAATCTCTGGAACAGTTTGGAAACGAGTGCCGCAAAGTGGTTCCTTCATCTTAGGGATCAAGTCGAAGACACACAGGCTTGAGTCCGGGGAGATCCCACTGCAGAACCCGCCTGTCATTTTGCAGGACGATGCTCGGCCGCATACATTGCAAGCTGTAGCTGATTTGTTCGTTCGATGGGGCTGGAAAGTGCTGTGCATTCATTCCTCGGACAGTGCTGTACAATCACACGTTGTTATAGGATAGATGTTTGTTTTGACGCAATTCAGTAATTCGTTAACTTTTTGTTAGTACCTTATATAAAAACGGCTTCTTAACGTCTAATTATTAAGAAATCTTACCCGAGATGTTAATTTTCTCTAGGATGATACGTTGAAAACCCAGATGAATAACTTTTTACTATCTACTGCAAATCAACAAGAAATCCAGACTTTAGATAATAAGGTAAATATTTCTGTTTTGTTGTTGGGAGATTTTAAATCCCATCTCCGAAACTTTTCCACTTAAGAGGGATGTAGAATGCGTTCTATTGGTCCAAATGAGATAAAATTAGAACTACGGATAACTCAAATGATGTGCTTGATGTTTATTAAATATAAAATTTTAGTTCAAATATTCACCAATAGAGTGCACTCTAACACAAATGGTATTTCTTTTTGCGTAAATGTGAAATATCATCTGCGTTTCAGCACATGCCTATTAGCATTATTCTTCGGATAAATACTGATTACGGATAAAATTCTTAATTACTTGATATATTGCAGTGTTCTCCCCAGAAAATTTTATTAGGTGGGCGGTAAGCTAAAATAACCGGGCGGACAAAAATTAAAAACAAAAACAAATAAAATATTATGCAGTGTTGTGCAGTTTTTCGTATATTATTAAGCCGGGCGGTCGCCAAAATCAGCCGGGCGGGCCGCCCGTTAAAAAGGGCCTGGGGAGAACCCTGTATTGATGGACGACACGTCGTTATGAGTTGTTTGATATATCACATGCCATGTCTTTGCATTGCAGCTTCAAATTGTATCATAGAACACGGACTACTAAAGCAATATAAAGTATCATTAATTACTCATTATATTCATGCACGACACGTTATGATTTGTTTGATATATTACATGCCATATCTTTGCATTGAAAGTTTCCAGTGGTACCATATGATTCCATACGTGCTGTAAATCCAAAAAGGAGTATCATTAAGTATTCATTATGTTGATGCATGGCACGTCATTACGAGTTGTTTGATATATTTCATGCTATGTCTTTGCATTGCAAGTTTCGAATGGCACCATATAATACCGTATAGCACGTGCTACTAAACCAGTATCGAGTATCATTAATTAATCGTTATTTTCATGCATGGCATGTTGTTACGAGTTGTTTGATATATTACATGCCATGTCTTTGCATTGAAAGTTTCCAATGGTACCATATGGTACCGTATACCACATGCTGCTAAACCAATATCGAGTATCATTAATTAATTGTTATTTTCATGCATGGCATGTTGTTACGAGTTGTTTGATATATTACATGCCATGTCTTTGCATTGAAAGTTTCCAATGGTACCATATGGTACCGTATAGTACGTGCTACTAAACCAATATCGAGTATCATTAATTAATCGTTATATTCATGCATGGCATGTCGTTACGAGTCGTTTGATATATTACATGCCATGCCTTTGCATTGAAAGTATCCAATGGTACCATATGATACCGTATAGCACGTGCTACTAAACCAATATCGAGTATCATTAATTACTCGTTATATTCAAGCATGACACGTCGTTACGAGTTGTTTGATATATTACATGC
This sequence comes from Rhysida immarginata, assembly GCA_023313115.1. Lineage (NCBI taxonomy): Eukaryota > Metazoa > Arthropoda > Chilopoda > Scolopendromorpha > Scolopendridae > Rhysida > Rhysida immarginata. The sequence continues at coordinate 77,404 of JAHWFO010078668.1, read as the reverse complement.
CATGTCTTTGCATTGAAAGTTTCCAATGGTACCATTTGGTACCAATATAGCACGTGCTACTGAACCAATATCGAGTATCATTAATTCATCGTTATATTTATGCATGGCACGTCGTTACGAATTGTTTGATATATTAGATGCCATATGTTAGCACTGAAATTTTACGGGGGTATCATTATGGTACCATTAGGGGATATCATATTTTTTATTGAGAAATATCAGGTGGACAGTGCTCTTCATCTTGCTTTGAAGGTCATGTGTGCACAATTTCATCAAGATCGGAATAAAACTGTAGATTTGTATAAGAGACAAGTCTAAAGTGCCCGACGGGCCTTGGCGACGACCACGTTTCTGTCTCGAGAGTTAGGGACCCCCTTATTCTGCGTGATTTAGACATGGGAGGTCTTCCGGATGATTGTAATGACGTTACGACCACCACTGGTATGTTCTGTGTGTGAAAATTAAAATATTTTGCATATTCGTTTTTTCTTTTTAGATTCACGAAACGGTCGAGACCATCAATAGCTTGAAAACAAACCGAGAATTCTTCTTGAGTTTTGCTAAGGATCCACAACAATTTGTGAACAAGTGGCTCATATCTCAGACAAGAGATCTCAAGGTAACGTTCGGAGTGATTAGGAAATTCAGGATGGTGTTTTGCATTTATGAGTTTATTGTGTTTAATCGTGGATAATTTTGTGATAATTTAGACAATGACAGACGTCGTTGGGAATCCTGAGGAAGAAAGGCAAGCGGCATTCTTTTATCAGCCTTGGGCTCAGGAAGCTGTGTGTCGCTATTTCTATAGCAAAGTAAGTTTACGTTTTTGCTACTCTTTGTTTTAAGTCTTGGAAAGTTAGTATGCAGACTGGTACTTCGGGGTAAATTTCTAACGAGGGTGCATTCGAGTTGTAAGGTCTTCTGATTCGTCATAGTGCACTTGCCATAAAGAACATGTTTTTTAAACTTTCATTGGCGACGGAGCATTTGATAACTCATGCTAATGGCCCATCGTGTCTATTTAGAGACTGAAATGAGAGATGAATATTTGGACTGAAAGCATGCCTGTCTCATGTTGAAGTGTCTTGGGCACTGAATGAGTCAGCTATCGTCATTTCAAGACTGGATACCATTCTGACATGGTGGTCCAAGGATCGCCATGCCCTGGCAAGAACAGGCGAAGCATACTGGGGAGATTGTGAGAGAGTTTGACAGCGGCCACTTGGGTTAAAGTTTCCAGGCAAACTGTTTTCAGGAGACTTCACGCAGTTAGTCTGTATGCTCAGCAACCAATTGGTACGACCCAGGGATGATGCTGTAGAGGAAGATATTCACTACACCATGGATGTTCCACCAAACTGTAACCGTGAGCTCCCTGGGGTGCAACGGGGGTTTAGGGAACTGTCGCAGGGGTTCATCAGCATCCAGCCACCGTGTTGACCGTTTCCTGTTGTCGTATAGGAGCCACTTCTCGTCGCAGGTGGCAATGCGACCAAGAATCTCTGCTTCTTCATGGTGCAAAAAGAATTCCATACACATCTCCAACCGATGCTGGTCTTTGGTTTTCCGTAAGTTCAGGTGGGACCCATTTGTCCTGCTTTTTCACCTTGCCAATGGTCCTAAGGTGTCTACTGACAGTCAACGCTGATGCAGCATGATCCCCTGGAAGGTCCCGAACAGTTTTTGACGGGTCCTCTTTCACAGATCAGCGTCATTGAACACGTTGGGCAGTCTGCCGCGTGGCTCATTTGTCAGGTCCGTCACTCCCGCCTGGAATTTTCGGAACCAATGTTGGACAGTACGTTTGTTTATGGTGCCTACACCGAATACCTTGTTGATGTTTTGAGAGGCATTGGATGCAGTGTGATTCAACCTGAACTCGTAATGCATTATCACACACAATTCATATGAAGTCACGACTATCTTCGCTTGGGTTCAAACGCTATTAAATATCATTGCAGACCTGCAAATTTCAGGCAGCTGGTCGCTGATTGGTTTATTTCTGGGAATGTACGACTTTGTTATGGGTGCTTGCTACTATACGCTTGCATTGTCAACAGTTGTCTGGGAACTTCAATGACCACTGGTCACTGCCACATGCTCAATTTCTCAGTAGTTTGCTAATTCTCCATTATCTCCAGTTACTGCTCCCGCACATGGCTACAAGCCTTTGACAGAGGGGCCACAACTGGTCTAGTGTCGCGGGATACTGTCCTGCGACAACATGTTCATCTCTTTCAGGGTGCGGGAGGTTCAGATTTCCTCTGCATGGACGATAATGAACGTAAAAGAATGGTTTTGTAAGATGCATGCAATGTTACCCTCGTACGGAGGGTTGATTCAGATAAAATGAGACGACTTTAAACGCCGCGTATGACCTTGACGGAATGTGATTTGCATGACTCGTCCACTATTCATGGGGATTAGCTTTGTAGACACTTGTTGCTGTTATTTGGGACATTTCGTGCTGAAACATGGCTTCCAAAATCACAGCTTTTTGGGAAGGGTATAGGTTTGGCCTTTTCGACGCTAACTTCAGTCTTTAGTGCATTGTGGAATTATGCAAACAAAATGGTATTGTGGTATCTAAGTCTACTGCGGATCGAATAATCAAAAGGAACAAATTGCGACCATGAATGTGGACGAGCAGAGAAGCAGACCAGAAACAAGCCCCAGCCAACACGCCCAGCTCAGGTGGTGCGAGAAATCCAGTCTGAAGTGCTGAAAGAAAATCCCCCCACACAGAGAAATCTAGCCCAAAGGAAAGGTATTTCACAGGCAACAGTCTCCAGAATAATTCATGACAATCTTGGGCTGGAGCGACGTCATAAAGCGCGCGGTCACAGATGTCGGCCAGGCACGTGCAGGAACGATTCACCCACGCCAGAAAACTGTATGAAAACCATCTTGCAGGTGACCGATGGAAGTGGATTGTCTCCTTGGATGAAGCTTGGGTGTACCTCGATGACACCAACAAACCCAGGGCAATTTACTATCGCGAAAGAGGGGGCAAGGCCAGGTCCGATTTTGTCCGAAGGTGTGGTTGCCGGATATTGCTCACGTGGACTGCTCACGATTCGTCGAGTTCCTGGAAACTGTAAAATTAGTGCAGCTTACTTCCAGAGTAATGTAATGGACCACATATATCGGCAGGATATCCCATGTCTGTACCCTGGTGAGCAATCAAAAGTTTGGATCCACATGGACAAGGCATCGAGCCACACTGCCAAGTCATCTGTGGCTTACTACAGGAAGATGGAACAGGAGACGGGCATACGAGTTATTCCCTTCTCTCATGTGCCTGTAAAATCTCCTGACGCATCACCGATGGTTTTCTGTGGTTTTTGGTCTCCTGAAACGACGGCTCGGAAGTCGCCGACCAAGAACCGTTGATGGGCTATAGAAAGTGTGTCAGCAGGTGTGGAAGGAACTTCCCATGGAGTCCCTCAAACTCAGCCTACTTCAGTGGAAATCACGGTGCCGGGCGATAGTCCAACAACGTGGCTCTTGCATCGAACACAACCGATGGTGGTGCCATGGTGTTACACCATCGTAACAGAACTGCAAAGTCGTCTCATTTTATCTGCGTCAATAAATTTTAGACAGATGAGCCATTAAGCATAAAGAATTGATCTTAATTTTTTTTTTTTTTCCTGTTTATTCTCAGGTGCAGCAAAAAAGGGCCGAGTTGGAGCAGGCATTGGGGATCCGGAATACTTAAGAAGAATTTTCTTATTGATCGGATGCAAATGTTGTTTGCACACAAGATCGATCTTGTTTTGTAGTCATTCCATCATCCTTAAAGATACTCTAGACATTATTCACCTGACGATTCGCTTTTTTTAAGGAAAGGGAACTTTTTTTTATATAAATTTGAGTACAGTCCATGAAAATATTGTTCATATATTTAATAATGTAAGGCATCTTATTTTGCAATAAATATTTTTGTTTAGCATTTAAATTTAGAAATGGCCGTAATCTTAGTTCGGAAGATGGTGTTCTTAAGGTCAGATTTTCTTTTTTTAATTTCTCGTCAGAGAAAGTTTTAATTTTCTTCTCAAAAAATAAAAGTACGTAATTAATTTTTTTATTTGTATGCACTGGTTAGACAGGGGCAGCCAAGGTGATGAGCGTGTTTGTGTGGGTGACTGCCTGGTGGAGAGGTTGCTTTTTTCTGACGACCTTGTTCTCCTTGGGTCTTCTCACACGAACCTTCAGCATGCACTAGACCGGTTTGCAACAAAATGTGAACAAGCTGGGATGAAGATCAGTGTGGCTAAAACCAAGGTTCTGGTCCTTTCAAGACAGCCTGCTCAGTGTGCTCATTGAGACAGGTGGAGAAATTCAAGTTTCTCGGGATTGCATTCACGAGTGATGGACGATAGCATTCACAAAGAATTGGATGCTCGGATCGGTGCAGCAAGCTGTGTCAGACGTGAACTGTGGCGATCCGTGGTAACGAAACGCGAGCTGGGTAACAAAGCTAAGCTCTCCGTCTTCAAATCTATCTTTGTCCCCATTCTCACCTATGGTCATGAGGCTTGGGTAATGACCGAAAGAGTGCGATTGCGGGTACATGCGGCCGAAATGAGATTTCTGAGAGATGTGGCAGGTGTCACCCTACTAGATAGAGTGTACAGCAGCACAATAAGGGAATCCTTAGGTGTTGAGCCGCTACTTCTCCGCATTGAGAGATCTCAGTTGCGCTGGTATGGCCACGTGATACAGATGCCGCAAACTAGTCTTCCTAGGCAGTTGTTATTTTCCAAGGCGGCAAGTAAGAGACCAAGGGGTCGGCCTAGAACCAGGTGGCTAGACTACATGGAGAATCTGGGTTCGAGTCGCTTGGATATTACCAGGGAGGGCATGCGCCTTATGGCGGAAGATCGCGATCGCTGGAGATCCTCCATAGGGCTGCTGCCCCCGCGACCCTAACGGATAAGCGGGTTTGAAAAGTAAGTACCGTAAATCTTCTACTATAATACGACTCCACTTTTTTGGCCCAAAAAATCCTATCCTCTTGTATAATGCGACCCCCATTTTTGATTCCTCGCGAGAAATACAATGTGCGAACTTATACAGAAAAAAAATCGTTATTTTTAAATAGTCTGGATATTTAATATTCAAAAACCTTCAAAATCAACTTCGACAAAAGCAACTGCCTCAACTTCATCGAGGCAGTTTGGAAGTTTATAGCCCTACAATAATATGGAAAGCTTTCTCACTTGCACATCGACAAAAAAAACACAACAGTACATCAATTTTCTTAATAAAAAGACAAGTAATCTTTATTCAGTTTAATATTTTCACTGCATAAGCTTTCTTGTAGGCTTTGGTTCGGGGCCGTTTGGAAGTAGGCCTATTTAGAAGTATCGATGTTTGGGAGAAGTTATTTTCGATGTCGTTAGATGTTGGCGACGAGAAATTCAAATAAAAAGTGAATTAATTTATTGTATAATGAACTGGACACTGAATATGCAATGTAATAATATATAATATACGGTAATGTTATCAGGACAAAATCTCCTCCGGCCGCAGTCGTCGGAGGGCTGATTTTTATCCTCTTGTATAATACGACCCAGCAAATTTAATGCTTTTTTAGGCCAAAAAAATTCGCATTATAGTAGAAGATTTACGGTAAGTAAGTATTTGTATGCAAATACATGTCTGCAGTTCTGGAACGCATTGAAATCCCTGCGCCACAATATTGTAGCATGCCGCTAGAGGGATTAAAACAAAATGGCACAGCCCATTGATAAAGGGGAGTCTTGTGCAGTGGTTCGTTTTCTGCATTTGAAGGGGAACAACCTTGCAATAATCCCAGCAACTTCCTCCTCTTCCCTTGAATGAAAAAACCATTACGTGGCAGGCATTTTCAGGGTGACGACGAGGTGGAACGCTTCCTGAACAGGCAAATTGCGGACTTTTAGGGGCAACCAAGGTCTCTGCCAAGTCGTCCATCGTTTGGAAAAATGTGTCGCATTGAAGGGTGAGTATGTAGAGAAGGACTAACACCATCACAAAGTTTCATGGTGGCAGCTTGATTTTTGTAAAGTGATAATTAAAACTTTATGACCCAACTATTCGAAAACAAAATTCTACCTCGACATTTTCATGATGAATCTTGACGTTTTAGACCTCAGTAAATCCGAAAAACACTTTAAGGGGTGTATCGAAATTAATAGACAAAGTTATAGGTGGCGCTACGATCACGCAGCAGCACATCCATGCAAAATGACTGCGCCTAACTGTCATTCCTCATTTGCATTTCCGGTGTTGGTAAAAACAAGTTACCTAAGAAACATGAATAGGATGATAATGTCATTCCATCTAATGAGGTAATATCAGGAAGGTCACTGTTCACGGGTTTGTGAAATATGGTGTGCATCAGATTATGATCTATCGAGTTATGAATAACAGAACATCCTCTAAGCGATAAGGACCGACCAAGACAGACGAAAGATATCTGCCATGATCCCAGCAGTAATGTCCAAAGTGAAGCGACTGTTTTCAAACGCCCCCAACATGTCAGTTTGAGGTGCTGCAGACATTCCGAAGATCGGGGCATCAGCCAATGGATTCGAACGGAACTTTGTATCAAGTCTTATAAGAAAGTCAATGTGTCAAACATCTGCTCTGGCAAGTGTTGCAACAGTATAGAGTGGATGGGCAATTACTTTTGCTATCATGTCTTTGTACGAAAGCTCGGAAATGTGTGTCCGGATAAATGGCATTAAGTCAAGACCGTTCACCATGTGTGTTGGACTCCGCCAAGGGTGCATACTGTCGCCCCTCTTGTTCATTATATTTATGGACTGGATAGACAGGAGCAGCCGAGGCGATGAGCGTGTTTGTGTGGGCAACTGCCTGGTGGAGAGGTTGCTCTTTGCTGACGACATTGTCCTCCTTGGGTCTTCTCGCACGAACCTTCAGCATGCACTAGACCGGTTTGCAGCCAAATGTGAAGAAGCTGGGATGAAGATCAGTGTGGCTAAAACTGAGGTTCTGGTCCTTTCAAGACAGCCTGCTCAGTGTGCTCTCCATGTTAGGGGAGCCTCATTGAGACAGGTGGAGAAATTCAAGTATCTCGGGATTGCATTCACGAGTGATGGACGGCAGGAGAAAGAATTGGATGCTCGGATCGGTGCAGCAAGCTGTGTCAGACGCGAGCTGGGTAACAAAGCCAAGCTCTCCGTCTTCAAACCTATCTTTGTCCCCATTCTCACCTATGCTCATGAGGCTTGGGTAACGACCGAAAGAGTGCGATCGCGGGTACAAGCGGCCGAAATGAGATTTCTAAGAGGTGTGGGGGGTGTTACCCTACTAGACAGAGTGCACAGCAGCACAATAAGGGAATCTTTAGGTGTTGAGCCGCTACTTCTCCGCATCGACAGATCTCAGTTGCGCTGGTATGGTCACGTGATACGGATGCCGCAAACTAGTCTTCCTAGGCAGTTGTTATTTTCCAAGCCGGTGGGTAAGAGACCAAGGGGTCGGCCTAAAACCAGGTGGCCAGACTACATGGAGAATCTGGGTTCTGTTCTCTTGGATATTACCAGGGAGGACATGCGCCTGATGGCAGAAGATCGCGATCGCTGGAGATCCTCCATAGGCTGCTGCCCCCGCGACCCTAATGGATAAGCGGGTTTGAAAAGTAAGTAAGTATATGAAATTTGTAGACAATGATTACATTAAATTGTTCAAATTGTGTCTGAAAAAGCAGTCGCAAACAGCAGGATTTAGCGCCGCCTATCAACAAAATTTAACATTGTTAGAGCCGCTTATGCTGTTAAGCTATGAAAAATGTTACTTGATTTTTCATATAGAAAAGTATTTTTCCTTGTTACTTTTTGTCGAGATGTGAATGGGCTTTCCCTATTGTTATAAGTCTGAAACGATTGAAACAATGTAAGTTCTGTTATCATTGTTGGCTAGGCTAGAACAATGCCTCAACAGAGAAGAGGATTGCAGCAATGACAACAATTAGGAAGTCGTACACACACACACAATTTGTGTTCTTTGCAATCTAAATGGCTTTTTGTTAGGCTTTACGAATGGTTTTGAATTATCTTGAGATTGACTGTAAATAGCGATTCTTGGAAGTAAACCATAGACTGAAGTAAGTTGTTTTCAATACTCGACTTAATTGGAAATACGGTTAAACCATTCTTCATTGATTTTAGATGAAGTGTATTCTTATCTCATGACTATAAAAAATATGATTTATTAGAATTTGAGATAATGAAAGTGGATTAAGTTATTAAAAATTCCCAACTACCCACTGAGAGATATTTTTAGCAACATTCAATAAATACTGATTACATAAGAGGGTAGACTCTTAACTTTGAGCCCTTCTACATAATAAAGAAGGTTACATGATAAAATTCATTAAAAAGATGTTTCAAAGCCAAAACTCAAAACAACTTCCTATGTAATGCTAGTAGTTGTAATGAATCATTAGAAGTGGCAATTTTCATATTGATCTTGCAAGGTGGCCCGAATCTTACCTTAAGATGAAAGTTGTGTTGGATCAGAGCAAATTAGCATGAACATTTCAAACATGGTATTTATAAATTGACATGTGATTGCAAAATTGGTTACCCCCTTCGTCTGTCGGTACACTGGTAGACAAAAGTTTGGGGTAACAGGTAAATAATCATCAAGATATCAAAAGTAAAGGAAATTAATATGAAATCTGACCGCTATTTGACTTTATAACTTGATTTGTCATTGATGAAAATAACTTCTTGTTGGTGTTTGGTGCTATTTTAACAGCGGAGGCCTCAATTGCATTGATTAGCTGCATACGAGTTGAATACTGTTTGTCAGCATAAATATCCTGGCTCATAAGATACCAAACATTTTCTATAATGTTGAGGTCGGGACTCCTTGCCGGCCAGTCTAGTGTACGAACTTTGTTAGTGGAATATCATTCAGTAAAAATTCGTGCTGTGTGGATAGATGCATTGTCTTGCTGCCATACCCATTCTTTTTGTCTGTGGTGTCTCTTGCAGAAAAGAATGGATGTGCTTTGAAGGTCTTCTAAGTATTGGTTGCCGTATATTTGCCCTCAATTACTTTTATCTTCAGGTGACCCGTGTTTGAAATGGCACCTAATGGCATCACATCTCCTCCTACCATTTGGTGCTTATTTCTGACCAGAGCAATTGGTTTTTGGCATTGTTTTGTAACACAACTGCACATGTTATCAGGTCCATCCATAGAAAAATCGTTTTTCATCAGAAAATACCACCAACCCAAACTCAGTCTTCTCATGATGTGTTTCTGAGCAAATTGAAGTCTTGCTATTTTATTTTTTGGTGTTAATAGCAGTGATTTTTCAATAGCTTCATAGTGAAAGTTCTCACGTTGCAATTCACGCCTTATGGTTCTGGTTGAAGCCTTCAAATCAAGATTTACTTCGATGCGCGTACTGTTTACAATGTGGCCAGCTGCAATTTCTCTTCTCTCATGGCGTTTTATGCTAGATTTTGTCCGTCTTGTTAGTGCAGATGGGTTTCCCATCTTCTTTCTGTCTTCCTGTTTTCATTTTTAATTGCCCTGATTACTGCATTGTAGCCAACATGAGCAATTTCAGCTTCTCGCTTGAAGTTGTTGTGTTGAGCATACAATGCATGAATTTCCTTCGTTTCTCATCAGAAATCATCTTAAGACACTTCTTCACATTCCAAAAAATCAATGGACAAATATTCATGCATTTTACTGTAAAAAATAGCAGTTATTTACCTGTTACCCCAAACTTTTGACCAGTTCAGTTTGCATACTTTGCATGTAACTTAAAAATAAATTAAAAGATCAATTTTTCAATTGTCAATTTTGATATATTCAATAGTAACTTAAAAGGTGCCATAACAATAAAATCTTTAAATAATTGTTTTCTTAGAAAACACACCTACCCCAAATTTTTGTCCACCAGTGTATGGGGGCCAGTCGATGGCACATCCATTGTGTTTTAGGGATAATCCACTCCCTATATACGAGCTGAGAGACCGACGTTTTAATCTTGGTAGATAGGTTAAGGACCCCTGGAGATAAGTATAAATGTTGGAAATTAAATTTCTTTTATCAGCTTTCATATACTTTATTGTAATTAAAAGATCCAGTATCGCAAATATACAGTTCACGCAGAAAGATTAGCCTCACGCATTATTTGTGACTACAGAAAACATGCATGGTTTTGTACGAGAAAATAAACATGTTTTAATATACTTTCGCATGTTTTGACAACAATTATACGAGGGTGGGCTGAAAAGTAATGCCTCTATGGCTGTAACTTTTTTATTTTTTAACCGATTTTCAAAATTCTTTTTGTATCTGATACTCACATTTCTCCTCTATGTAATGCACTATTCACTTTTCGACATAGTCCCCATCCCTTTCCAACGCGTGACTAGTCGGGTGAACCCGTCGTAGAGGAATTCCGGGGATGTTGTCGACACCAAGACCCAACGGCAGGTTTCACCTCGTCGTCAGAACGCAACTCATGCCCCTTAAGGTGCTCTTTCCTCTTTGGGAAGTGGTGAAAGTCGCTAGGTGCAAAGTCTTTCATTTTTCAACTGCAGTTTTTCATCTTTGAACTGTAGGCGCTGCAACCCCCCTCTGATGTGTGGCGTTATCGTGCTGCAGAAGAGGATCCAAAGCTGCCATTCAATCCTCGTGTCGACGACAACCCCGGAATTCCTCTCCGACGGGTTCACCCCACTAGTCACGCATTGGTACAATGCGAGGAAAGGGATGGGGACTATGTCGAAAAGTGAATACACCTTACGTGTGAGTATTCCCCATATATTTTCGATGGGGTTAAGGTCCGGTGAAAGGGCTGGCAAGATAACAGTTGGATTTTTTTGGAAGCAAACTATTCAGTCGGAGCCTTAGCTTTATGTACAGGTGCATTGTCCTGATGGAATATCCACTTGTTGCCAGCCATTCTTCTACCAAATGCATGCATTCATTCTTTCGGAAATCATATTGATGTATGCTGTATTATCCATGCGGCCAGTGATGAACTCTAGCTAGATCGCTGGGTTTTTTTTAAAAATCCAATAGCACCCCAAATCATAAGTGATCCTCCACCCAACTGCCTGCGGCTGAATAGTTTTTCTTCTTTTGCGCAAATCGTGGAAATAGTAGCTGAAGCCATCAGGTCCGTCTAAATTTAGCTGCTTCTTTGCGAACTCCAAACGGCCTTGTTTGTGTCGTTCGAGTAGCTTCGGCTTTCGCAGTGGTTTTTTTCCTTATCAAATGCGGGGTGTCTTTAAGAAACTGCTGAACAGTTCTTAAACTTGCGTCTACCCCTGTTTGGTCCCAATATGCTTGATGGGATTTAGGTTAGGTTAGGTTATCAACAATTTGCAAATCATTCTCAACGTGAGACTTGGATATCCGAAAGAAAAGCTGCCTTCAAGATCACCACCAGATCTTACTGCATGAGACTTTGGGGTACGTGAAAGACCAGTATAATCATGAAGGGTATAACCCTGCATGGGGTATACCTACGGGGTGTCCTGTAGCTTAATGCAAGGTGGTTAGTTTGTCTTTCATTTGATATCTTTGGGATTTTGTTTCTTTACCAAAGTTTTGAAGTATCTAAAATTTAGACTCTGATGAAAAGTTCTTTTTACTACTTTTACAGAACTCCAACAATGACGTCCGGCGATGAAGGTAGCGGCTTGGCGTCGAAGCTGAAGGCGATGCGGTCAGAAAGCGTCCTCACCGACGTCGTCATCAAGTGTGGAGACTTGACGTTTCCCGCACACCGTGTCATTCTAGCCGCAAGCAGCCTCTACTTCCAGGCCATGTTTACAGAAGACATGAAAGAGAAGGTAGCCAATGAGATCGAGATCGAGTTTGAGAACCCCGAAGCCATAATGAAAGTCCTGCGGTTCATATATACGGAGGAGATTGATGTGTGTAAGGATCCCGGCGCTATACTCGGTGCTGCCGAGTACCTTCAGGTGGATGCGGTATCCGATATATGCACCGAGCACTTGCTCCACCCTGAGACGATCGGGGAAGCGTTTGAAGCATGGATTTCTTTAGATTTGTTTAAGAAGGAGAAAAAGAAGCCGGTTTTGATGTTCCTAGCATCGAAGTTGAGCGACGTGTGCTTGATGAGCGAGTTCTTGAATCTGGATTACCCTCATTTAGTGGAGCTTATGGAAGTCACTGAAGATGTGTTTGAGCACTATGACGTTGAATGTAAATTCGAAAACGACATCCGCTTCGAGGCTGCTTTGCGTTGGATTAAGTTTGACTTGGAGACTCGCAAGCAATATATGCCCAGCTTCATTGATCTGATTGGGTTGCCAAAATTATCTCCTGGTTATTTGGTTAATCTTTTTGAGACAGATGCTTGGCTCGTGCAAATGCCAGACATCGCTTTGAAGGTTATTGAGCAAATTACGAGTAACCTTTGGGAGAGGAAGGCAGTCACTGTTTGTTTGAATTTCCCATCAGAGAACTACCTAGACCTCGAGTGTGTGAGGTTTATTGACTTCTTGATGTACTACTTCCTACCGAAGCAGACCTTGAAGATACCCGTCGACATGCTCAATGCCGATAACGTCAGCAAAGTTTGCAGTGATAAATGCAGAATTGTATTCATTACCAAAGACTGGTCTGTAGTTGTGTACAACTTGGAAACTAATATGTGGAAGCTTCATATAATCTCGAGACCAGAACCCGACGACGTCATATCGGATTGCGGCATCTCTGATGGCTTCTTGTATATCATGAGCGGAGAGAAGTTGTACCAGTGCAACTTTAAAGTTTCTTGTGAGCTTGTAGAGAAATCGTCTCCGTACCTCTCGGAAGAAGAAGAAGAAGAGAACGACAAACTTGTGGACGTGAACGACACACTCAGCCTCGTTGGAGGCAGCAAAGGTTTCCAGATGTTCGACGTAGAAAATAACGCGTGGCACACTCCCCGCTTTAAGAGCAACAACAACCACCAGTTGAAGGTCCTGAAACACAAGCCATTTTTATGCCAGAGCAAGGACAATACTCTCTACGTCCTCACAGAGGACTTGCTCGTCTTGTTCGTTATAAGCATTTCCGGCGACCGCTCAGCCTCGCTTCTCATGGTAATGCTTCCGGTACCGGCATTGCAGCCCACTACTTTGGCGTTTGAGGTCTTCTGCCTCAGCGTCAAGCGAGATCGCTACAAATTCTTCTTCGTCGACCCGGACGGCAATATTTGGAACAGGATGACGGGCCCCAAGTTTGAGAAATGGAGGAAAAATGAGTGTTGCTGCAATCATGGGAATTTATCTCTTCCAAAAATTCAATTCACTGCTTCAGTCACTGTGCACTGCAATGGCAACTATCAAATGGATGAGAATCAGACCAGTCGACCGAGGAAAGTTACCCCTTTCAGGTCTCCAACGAGGATATCTGCAGATTGAACTCCTAAAGGATTTTGACTATATGAAAAGTTAAATAATGAAGAGCACTTGTTTTCGGTTCCATTTCGAAAGCAAATATTTTTTGAGCAGAATTATAATTAATTTTTTAAATAAAAACATTAATGCAAATATCAGTTTTGTTATCTTATTATCCAATTTTTTGAGTTCTTGCAACAAAATTGGCAGTTAAAGGTAAGTACGAGTTATTCTACCAAACGGCAAGTGCACGAGCCTCAAGATGGGTGAACGTCTGGATTTAACGGACATCCAAAAAGACTATCGCACCAAAGGTGGCACCATCTCCGAAACAGCGCAGATGGTGAACTGTTCACGGTCCCTGTAGTGAAGGTGTACAAAGAGTGGACGACAGGGACAGAAATCGCGTCCCAACGCCATCACTGTAAAGGGCCTCGAGCCATCGACCGACGGGGTGAGCGGCACCTATCACGACTCGTAAAAGGTGACAGGAGAGCCACAGTCCATCTACTGACCACCAGATTCAACAGTGGTGCCAACAGACGTGTATCTGACATTGTCGTTGAACACACCCTGCTATGGATGGGTCTGATAGACTTTGCACGTGAGCATCGCCATTGGACCACAGACGAGTGGGGTAGGGTCGCCCTTATCCGACGAGTCAAGGGTTTTGCCACATACGATTGACGAGCGATGGCGAGTGCGTCGTGAACGCCATGAAAAGAGACTGCAGGAGGCTATTGTGGGTCAGAAATAGTGTTTATGTGTGGGGGATCTTCTGTTGGGAGCAGTTAGATTCGCTATCTGTCAATCGTAGCGGACCAGGTGCACCCGTACATACCCACGATGTTCCCCCAATGTGATGATGTGTTCCAGCAGGACAATGCATCCTGCCACAAGGCACGTGTCCTTGGCCAACTAATTTGCCGGACATCAATCGAACATCTGTGGGAGCACCTCGATTGCCATGTACGGAAGCTGGACCCTCCACATGACTCTCGAAGCTCTGTGGACAGCACTCCAAGCGGAATGGACTGCCATACCATCGGACACATACCGCGCACTTCTTGCGTCCATGCCACGACGTCTAGTGGCGAAGGGTTGCAATGTTATAGTCTGGCGCATGTTTTCTGATAGGCACTCTCACCCGATTTTGTTATTGATGGGATATTCTAGCAAGTATGTCAAAAGGCTAGAATTGTTAGAATTACCCGTGAATGCTTCTTGGATCAAGATGGTGAATTGCAAGTTAAATGTCGTGTTCACTCTTAATTTACCAGATCTAAATCTAGTCGAGCACCATTCAGGAGCTGATGTGAAGATGGCTCCAGATAACAGTGGACATCTTCCAGCATCTTGTTAGTTCTCCATCATCGTATAGGTCAGACTTCGACGCTGGAAAAATTGGATATTTCCCATATTTCAAACGGGCACTACGGGCTTTATAGGTTGAAAGGCATGGGTGAGGTGGTCTATCTTTTACGGTACGTACCAAACATGGCCGCCATCTTGAAATCGGCCATCTTGAATCTAAGTTAAGTTTTTTTCAACGGAAAGGTGGTCGTGTGATATATCAAATAACATGAGCATTTTCTGACAATTTCATTCCTGTAAACAGAATTGAAGTAGCAGTTATGGTTCAAAAGTTACAACACATTTTGTTTGGAATTACAGGCTGGACTGTACTCCATAAAGGTTTACAGTCATTTAATGTGTTCAACATGGTATCCCTCTTGGTCAAGGCGCTGAATCCAATCGTTATGCACTCACAGAAGGATTTCCTGCAGAAATGCTGGCACACGCTTCTTCAATGCGTTGCTGGAGTGTCTGTTTCTGATTTTCTCTGCATATACGAGTTGCTTTAAATGACCCCACAGATAAAAGTCAAGTGATGTGAGATCAGGTGATCTGGGTGGCCATTCCACAGCACCACGTCGGCCAATCCAATGACCAGGAAACCGAACATCTAAGCACTGACGAACATCGGTACCTTAGTGTGGAGGAGCCCTATCCAGTTGAAAGTAAGAGGGAAAGCTGCCATCTTCATTCGAAAGTGAGGGGAACACCACTTCTTGCAGCATTTCCAGGTAGCGTTGAGCATTTAGGCTCTGGTCAATGAAAATGGGTCCAATTACACTGGTATCCCATATTCCACACCACACAAAAACCTTTACGTCACTAACTACCTTGGAAGGTTCCATCAAGTGGGTTGTGATGGTTGACTTCACCACTGACATAAAAGTTTGCCTCATCACTCAACGAGATACCTTGTGCAAAAGTGAGATCTTTTCGATTTTGCGGTAGGGCCCATGTGTAAAACTGCATACGTCTGTCTGGGTCATCCTCTGCTGCGTGCTGGAGTATCTGAATCTTGAATGAATGCCCTGTCTGACTCCACATTCTGCTGACAAAGTTCGTGTACTGCGTTGTGGGCTCTTGACGAAGGACGCCAAAACCATTGTTGAGGTTGTCTCGTCAGTAGCACTTATTGGGCGGCCACTCCGTGCCTTGTCAACCACAGTCCCAGTTTCTCGGAAGTTCTTAATTAAGCACCTGACAATGTTGTGTGAAATTGGAGGTCTTTCTGGGTGCCGGTTATTAAAATCTGCAGCTATGACACGGAAACTTCGTTCTCCAGACATCAAAATGACCTCAATTTCTCCTCCGTGGTCAAAGCCATCTTCAGTTACCTGCTACAAAATAAAACAAAATGTGTAGTAACTTTTGAACCATAACTGCTACTTTAAATCTGTTTACAGGAATGAAATTGTCAGAAAATGCGCATGTTAATTGATATATCACACGACCCCATTTCCATCTAAAACACTTGACTTTGTACCAAATTTTTACACTGAGTGGCCAGTTTACTAGGAACATCCAATGACTATGCAAATCCGTTGGTATAGCAATTATTACGTATCAGTTGGTCACGTGACAGTCGATACCAATACCGAGCGAGTACGCACCTATCAACTGCAAGTGGTTTGGCCGTCACCATGGGGAAAACAAAGGACCTGAGCGACTTCCAGCGCGGGATGATAGTTGATGCACGGCGAGGTGGACTGAGTATTTCCGAAACCACATTTCTTCTAGGCTTTTCCTGAACAACCTTTTCAACGGTTTATCAGGACTTTGTACTTAAACAACCAAAAACATCAGCCAGAGACAAGTTTGTGGTCGCAAAACGTTTCGTCGATCAAAGAGGTCAGATGGGATGGCGATGATCCTTCATTGAAGTCTGCCGCCAGTTGCTCCACCTCCGATTTCGGTTTTGCCGCACAATCCGTCTCAGACGACGTCGGTCCCTGTCTGTGTTGATTGTTTTTGATCCACATTTCTGCCGTTTCGACAACTCTTGTGGATTCCGTTTACACGCATTGAACACCTTGGAGACCTGACCTTTTGAGATAACGGTCAGTTGTACTGTCCTGGAAATCGTAGCTACAGCTAGACGGACTCCCACAATAACTCCTTTTTGGAACTCAGACAGGTCTGCTGTTTTTCACATTTTGCTCAACTTGAGCCGCTGCAGCTTGGAATGAGCATGTAGCTCACATGATTGCATTCATTTGCATATCACAATCGTTTCTGACCTGTGACCCCGCTTTACATATCAGTACAGTAATTCATCACGGGTTTCTAATTCATTGACCTGTGTATGTATGTTGTCATCTTTTTGTTCGTTATTAGAACAGTGTGATTTTTTTAATTTTTTTATTGCAACTCTTGTATAAGGCCGCACCCCTCTATACGAGGATGGGCTGAAAAGCAATGCCTCCATGGCTGTAACTTTTTTATTTTTTAACCGATTTTCAAAATTCTTTTTGTAACTGATACTCACATTTCTCCTCTATGTAATGCACTATTCACTTTTCGACATAGTCCCCATCCCTTTCCACGTATTGTACCAACGCGTGACTAGTCGGGTGAACCCGTCGCACAGTGCGGCCGATTGCCAAAAAGCTGGCCAAAATTCGAAAATTCAAGTAATTCACTCCAAAATGGGATCTTAGGGGTTTTTGGGGTCGCTGATTACAAATTTTATGTCAAATGTACGGAAATTTACCCCCTTCACCCCTAATCGACCACCCCCTGGGGTATAATATCATGTTTTATTTATCATAATCAAGTTACATATCGTTTTTGAGGGTTTTGGGGTCGCTGATTACGAATTTTCTGTCAGAATTATAAAATTCGAAATGGCAAATGCAAGATGGCGTCACCCAGGGCGTTTTAAACCCCAAGCGAGCCAACCTCACATAAGTCAGAGCCTTGAACTCGAAACAATGAAATCGAAAACAACAATAATTTGAAAATTATCACAAAATTTTTTATTACAATTAAGATTTTTATTGCATCATGAAGTATGGAAATTTCAATAAGATTAAATTTTTGACTGGGAGGTTTGGGCAAAGCATCCTTAGAAAAAAAAACCCCATAACAATTCAAGTGGCAGGAGGTGGCAGCTGAATTTTGGCTTAATCGATAGTTAATACTTTTCCAAGTAACCTCCAAAAGGTTAGAAGACAGCATTTGACAGCGTTTTATTGTCATTTGATTTGAAAACTCAAATTTTATTGGAAAAAAACGAAAAAAGTCCCCTTATTATTGTGCTGCTAAAAATTTTCTGTCAAAGAAATGACATTTACAAAATTTTTTACGTATTTTACTAACCTTCAAACGTACATTCCATTTGGTTTTATTAGATTTTCTTTGCTGCACGCGCTTTCACACGTTTAAAGGTTTTGCCGAATAACTACACCAATAGTGCGCTTGAAAAAAGGCCAAACTCCAACTGAAATAAAGAAAGAATTTGGAGTATAGGACGTTACTCTTAACCATTTTTAATTCTTATAGGATCCCTCTAGCCAACTGCATGCTAAAAAAATCTTATTTAGACACTTTTATTTTTCGAGTTTTGGCCAGCTGTTTGGCAATCGGCCGCACTGTGCGTCGGAGAGGAATTCCGGGGTTGTCGGTCGTCGACACGAGGATCGAATGGCAGCTTTGGATCCTCTTCTGCAGCACGATAACGCCACACATCAGAGGGGGTTGCAGCGCCTACACTTCAAAGATGAAAAACTGCAGTTCAAAAATAAAAGACTTTGCACCTTGCGACTTTCACCACTTCCCAAAGAGGAAAGAGCACCTTAAGGGGCACGAGTTGCGTTCTGACGACGAGGTGAAACCTGCCGTTCCGTCTTGGTGTCGACAACAACCCCGAAATTCCTCTCCGACGGGTTCACCCGACTAGTCACGCGTCGGTACAATGCGTGGAAAGGGATGGGGACTATGTCGAAAAGTGAATAGTGCATTACATAGAGGACAAATGTGGGTATCGGATACAAAAAGAAATTCGAAAATCGGTTAAAAAATAAAAAACTTACAGCCATGGAGACATTACTTTTCAGCCCACCCTCGTACTTCTCTGGAGGCTAATAAATTATATAATTAGTCCAATTTGAAATGAATATTAAAATTTTGAAAAACATTTCGGAAAATATAATAAAACAAAGGGCGAAGGCTAGTAAAAAAAAAAAGATTGCTAATGGACCTAATCACAAATAGGAAAATAGATTCGGTTTTCTTACTGATTAGACAGTTTCTATCGATCTTCTTAAAGCTTTATATGAGATAAGATAAACATTTTTTTATCAATGTTAAATGATTTTATGGAGAACCCGATAAAGATGAACAAGTAGAGAATATGCGCGTGCTTTGAAGGAATTATAATGCCATAGGAGCTAAGTAATAGATTACAATGGGAGAAACGGAGATGGAGAAGTACTATTTGAAGGAAATCGAGCGGCTGCGTTTGAAGAACGACGAACTTCGAAGCGATTTGCTTCGCGCCCGCCAACAGTTGCTTGAAACAGCGCAGAAACTGCAGCAGGTGGAGGAAGAGAAATTGCAACTGGAGTTCACCTTATCTATAAAGAAGTTTGAATCCAGCAACACCGTAAGCTTTAATGTTATTATACACTCGCTTTTCGGTTAAGAGAAAATTAACGTATTCACTATTGATCTTTGAATTCAGGGTTTGTGCCTGACTATTTGAGAATTTATTAATAATTTCATTAGTTTAGAATTGACGAAGATACTAAGCAGACTTCATATCAGAAAGTCAGATTTGTCGGCCAATCAGATCTGATAGATAAAAAACGAAGTTTAAATGAAGTTGAGGTCGCTTGGTGGGTATAAAAAGTGAGATGTCTAGTCTGCGCACCTGTCTATCAATCTTTGATATCATGGGTAAAACCAGCGATTTGTGAGATCTGAAAAGTGGGATGATCACTGGCTTTCGAACCATTTAGGAATGACATAAGCAAGTATCAAAAGGCTAAATAGTCGCCGCCTATTTGAAACATATTCTCCAAAAATTTCGAATCATTCTTAAAAGCATTACGACAGGTTCCACTGAATCAGTTCGCACTTATTGACTACTCTTGAGCTGTTGGGGCTTCCGTTTGGCTCCAGTAGTTATGGAGTCGCGCTTTTCGAAGGGAAGGACGCAGAAAACTATGCTGTGGGGCGCCGCTAACCTTGCGGACTCGCTTCCAAAAACGGCAGATAATTGGTGATAACTGCAAACGCTTCTCGTTTCATGAAAAAAGCGTTACAGCAAGCGTCTGCATCTGCAACAATTCCTTGGTTATCTGTAATTGATTGCCTGCTTGCTGTGTTCATTATATTCTTGACTGAAATGGAAATGGCCAATGTGCAGGTTAAAACTGCCCCTAACTCTAATACTATGTCTATGGGTGGTACGTGGGGGTGGCCTGGTTGTCTCGTCGGTTGGCTCGCCAATCGATGGAGTTAAGCAACTTCAGGCGCGGCCACTGCTGTTCGTTCGCCAGCAGCTCTTCCATCATAAAGCCCCCATGCTTCACAGGGCACGTTAGGCCGTCGGTCCCGGCTGCTACTGTCATCTCGTAGCAGCCATTAGTTACTGGAATGCCGCAAACTCCCTTGAAGGATAAGATAAGATAAGATGGGTGGTACGTTCTTTTGTTTTCCAAGAATTTACCTGTAATTCAGTTTTTCTGAATGGTTGAGCCACTGCGGCTCCCCAGGTTGAACACTGCGGACGACGTGCGGCAGTTAACCGCTCGGTTCGAATCATTTGTAAAATCTGCCCAGATCCGCATGCCGCAAGGAATTTGTGAAACCCGCTTTATCTAATAATAATATTGTTATCATGTATCCATTTAGACTCAAGAAGACAATGAACTCAATGGCGACCAAACCAGTGACGAAACCCTAACCAGTTTTGAGAGCGAGTCTCTTAAGACTGATCAGCGAGGTACTGATCATCATCATCACAATTTGCTTCTGGTTGAATAATTTTCTTATAGAAGACCTTTAATCCATTTCTTTTGCATTTTCAGGTAGTCAATTGATTCCTATTTCTTCAGAGGATGGTTTTGAAATCCCCGCACGCTTGCGCACTTTGCACACCCTTGCTATGCAATATGCAGCGCAGGGTCGGTACGATGTAGCCGTGCCTCTTTGCAAACAGGGCTTGGAAGACGTGAAGAAGACGCATGGCGAGGACCACCTAGATACAGCTGCCTTGCTCAACACACTAGCCCTTATATATAAGGACCAGAACAAATACCCTAAGACAATATCCGTGTTACAGGAGGCTCTCTCCATTCAGAAGAAAGCTTTGGGGGAGTCTCATCCTGCTGTGAGAATTTATATTGTTGATTTAAGGCTTCTAGCAGAAATTTGATAGCAATCTAAGTTCCTTAATGATATTTGCAGATTGCTGCAACATTGAACAACCTCAGCGTCTTATTTGGGAAACAAGGGAAGTTTAGCGAGGCTGAAGAGCCCTCCTTGAAGGCTTTAGCTATACGAAGGAAAGTAAGCTTGCTTATTAGCTAGCTCTAATATGTAAAGAATTTGAATGGTTTGATAAAAGAATTATATGGATTTTACATTTAAGTTCCACGGAAGTAATCATCTGAATGTAGGCAAGCAGTTGAGTAACGTCGCTCTCATTTATGGGAATCAAGGCAAATATAAAGAAGCTCAGCAGTATTTGGAAGAAGCTTTAGCAATCTACGAATCCCAACTGGGACCGAACGACATCAACGTTATCAAGACGAAAAATAGCTTGGTAAGGGCAATGTAAATGCAGAGATTAGCGCTTTAGTTCAAGTCAGAGAATGAGATATCAATATTGTTATTCTCCTAGGCTTCTTCCTATGTAAAACAAGGGAAACCTGAAAACGCTGAGTCATTGTACAAAGAAGTGTTGACGCAGTCTTATGAACATTTACGTGGAAATGAAAATGGTGAATTATCAGAAATATCGTATTTACCCGAATAGATGCCGATGTTGAATTTAAGCTGATCTCTTCTTTTTTTGCCATTTACAATAGGAAAAAATATTCTCAAATTTAAACGGCCAATGGTTAGTTGTACTGGCCCGTTACACTGTTTTTGCCTAATTACTAATTTTCTTTTGGTTTATGATCACCCGAATTTTTTTTCACTAATCTTTACATGTTTTTCTAATTAATCACTTTGTTTCAAGGTGCTCAGTTTGTTTTTAATTTTTTAAATAATTTTTATATGTTTTTTTTTCAATGAATAAACATGGCTACACCACTGTACAGGGTGAGTATAAAAAGTATCAGGAAAAGTTTTGGAAAAATAGATTTATGTCAGATATTGCTACAAAACCTTAAAATTCTTCACAGTACATCCCTTGAGCGCCAACACACTTTTGCCAGCGGCTTTTCCGTGACTCAAAGGCTCTCTGGTAGGCAGATTCCAGAAGGTCCTTAAGGATACACGTCCAAGCTTCTTTGTGGTGCCCTTTGAGGGAGGATTTCACTTTTGGGAATAGGAAAAAGTCTGCTGGGGCCAAGCCGGGACTGTAAGAGGGTTGGAGAATCGTCGTGAAGCCTGCTTGGAGCAGGTGTGGCAGTTTCCAATTTCTGGCGATGGCTGGTCTCAAATGGCTAATCAATGATCTAAATTCAGCATTTCACGCACACGTTGCACATTGTCGTCGGTTCTTGACATCGACGGCCGTCCAGCGTGGGGCTCATCCTCCATACACTCTCGGCCACCTTTGAAGAACTTGGGCCACTTTGCGAATTATGCACAACGTCTCTCTACCCGATTTGATGGCATACCGCTGTTCAACCCTTTGCTGCATTTTGAGCTTGCACCGAGTCACTCGACAGGGGTCCACTAAAACTTCGATCTAGCCTGAACAAACGCTCGTAGGCAACTGACCCTTGGCGCGTTTTGAAGGTCAGACCCCACGCCCCCGAGCACGCTCGGTGCGCGCATGTTGCGAACTACAGTCACTTCAGGAAACAGCTGTTCCCGATACTTTTTATACAAATTTTTTCCGTCGCACGAGAATTAACCCGAAATCACTCTTTCCTATCATTTTTTTTTTAAAACAGCCTCGGGAGGTATTCGGGTAAATATGGTACTCTTGTTTTGATGGTGTTGAAGTAGGCTTATTCTATGATGGCTACAATTATGATCTATAAATATTTTTATTTGCTGTTAAAAAGGTGACTCAAAACCGATCTGGAAATGGGCTGAGGAAATAGAGAAAAGTGAAAAAGGCACGGTAATGTTGTTTCTATATTTTATCAGCTTATATACAGAAGATCTCACAAAGAACTCCCTGATTTTTAGAATTACGAGTATTATGTTTATTTCAAAAGCCGTAAACACCCGATAGATGGCGTTGCATGCTGTAGTCGCAATATGGGGTCTGAGAAATAGGCTGTAAACTGTTCTTTGGAAGCAGCTATTGCAATCACATCACAAAATGCGTATAGAGATTGTACGCTACGTCGCAATGCGCTTCCTTCCACTTCCTTCGATAAGCTACATACAGCGCCACCTGTCGGAAAAAATTGTAACTAATTTTTAATTAATTTTGTAACTTCCATACTAGATTTTTATGGCTATCGAAATAAACATACCACTTTTTTCAATCTTCTATCGATCTCCGTTTCCGGATATTTGCTCTTAAAATCAGAGAGTTCTTCGTGGATACCCTGTATATTATGAAGGTTATAAAATAGCTTCAGTGCAGATACTAGTTAAGTGTTTATTTGGTGCAATATATTAAGTAGAGAAAGCATGAGCTGCTTATTGGTTTTGCCATGGATATCTTTACCCTCATATCCCTGATATCCCTGACTGATTGATCTATCGTATGGTCCCGGTATCTAAGAAATAAGTGCGAAGCAGTATTGCCAAGCTAGTATCATTTCGCGTTGGCAGGGAAACTATTATAAGGCGTCTGCTTGATTGCCCGTATCTGAAACTTCCCGTATCTTTCCTGCTTTTTCTGCAACAGTTGATTCTAGGGTTGCGTAAGCGACATCTGGAGAACGATTTAGGTGTAAACCAAAGGTGTGAATAGTACAGGGTGAGTCAAAGTCGCAGTACACCCTAGTTTTTCGAAAACCTTGCAGGAATCGGGAACTCTGGATATTCCAGTAAGGTATGTGTGAGCTGGTCTATCTTTTACATGACCGCCATCTTGAGATCGGCCATCTTGAATCTAAGTCATTTTTTTTTAAATGGAAAGGGGGTCGTGTGATATATCAAATAACATGAGCATCTTCTGACAATTTCATTCCTGTAAACAGATTTGAAGTAGCAGCTATGGTTCAAAAGTTACAACACATTTTGTTTGGAATTACAGGCTGGACTGTTCTCCATAAAGGTTTACACTCATTTAATGTGTTCAACATGGTGTCCCTCTTGGTCAAGGCACATTTGAAGGCGCTGAATCCAATTCTCTGCATATACGAGCTGCTCTAGGGCCCACGTGCAAAACTGCATACGTCTGTCTGGGTCATCCTCTGCTAGGTGCTGGAATATCTGAATCTTGAATGGATGCCATTGATGCGCATGAAGGATTCGTACGATCGATGACTGGCTGATTCCACATTCTGCTGACAAACGACGTGTGCTGCGTTGTGGGCTCTTGACGAAGGACGCCAAAACCTTTGTCGAGGTTGTCTCGTCAGTAGCACTTATTGGACGGCCACTCCGTGCCTTGTCAAGTACCGTCCCAGTTTCCCAGAATTTCTTAATTAAGCACCTGACAGTGTTGTGTGAAATTGGAGGTCTTTTTGGGTGCCGGTTGTTCAAATCTGCAGCTATGACACGGAAACTTCGTTCTCCAGACATCAAAATGACCTCAGTTCTCTCCTCCGTGGTCAAAGCCATATTCAGTTACCTGCTACAAAATGAAACAAAATGTGTTGTAACTTTTGAACCATAACTGCTACTTCAAATCTGTTTACAGGAATGAAATTGTCAGAAAATGCTCATGTTATTTGATATATCACACGACCCCCTTTCGATTGAAACAAAATTGACTTAGATTCAAGATGGCCGATTTCAAGATGGCGGCCATGTTCGGTCCATACCGTAAAAGATAGACCACGTCACCCATACCTTACTGGAATATTCAGATTTCTTACTTACTGCAAGGCTCTCGAAAAAATGGTATACTGCGACTTTTGACTCGCCTTGTACTTTTCTGTTTACACATCTGTAATCGCTCACTAGATGTCGCTTACACCTCTCTAAAATCAATTGTTACAGAAGAAGCAGAAATGAACAGGCCTTGAAGATAAAGTAGGCCATGGTTCATTCGCTTTTGTTACATCATATGGACACAAATCTGAAGAATTACCAAATTTGGAAACAAAGACAGTGGCAAGTTAACCTACGATAAATAATCTCAAATGGAAATTATCAAGAACTCATGCTCCCTCTGCTTTCGTGTATTTTATATACAGAAATTTGTTGCATGTATGTCTTAAATATATTCTTATAGGATGAAGGTAAACCGTTCACATTGAATGAAGATTGTTATGCGTGGTTGAAGGCCGTCGAGAGCAATGAACCCATCATGCTGGCTGTGATGAAAAATCTTGGTGTTCTCTACAAAAAGCAGGAAAGGAATAAGGCTGCTAAGTTTATTGACGAGTGTATTCAATATCTAAAGCAATAAAGTAATCATTCTTCATCTTGCTCCATTTAATTTCATTCATTTTACTTCGTGACTAGGGGGTTTTGTTGTTCTGGATCTTGTCAAATGTACATGTACTTCAGAAGCTGAGGTTGGTCATTTTCCCACCGGGCGACTGACAATTTTTCAAAATTGAGTTTGTCACTCCATGATTGCTTACATAAGTTCTGTATGTAAAAATGATTAATTCCGCAGGCCGACATAAAAATAACTTTTTAAAAGCTTTTTAACATTAAAATCTGATTTTCTTATGCTTTTTTTGTGCTGAATCCGTATCTGATCTAAGTTTCTTTTTATCACTGACAGATTTCTTGTTTTTGGAGCGTGATAAATTTCCTTGCGGCCCGAAAATGTGGATACTTTAACATTGCAGCCGCTTCTCTTCACTCTCATTACTTTGATATCACGGTCTCTATGTGCATAATTTGGAAACGTGACGTGATAGAAAAAAATCTAAAAGCAGATTCGAATTTAGCCCACTAAAAGCCACAAAAATAATTCATTCAAAGAACTGCCTTCATTCAAAGAACTGTCTTCATTTAAAGAACTGCACTAGAATTGCCCCAGTCACGAGCAAACTGGGGCAATATCAATTGGGTCGTTTTTTATAGTAATTTGTTCCAGTAAAAAATTCTGAATTAATAATGCAAGATGAGCTTTTTTTTGCATTTTAAACACACGAGAGAGGTAACATTGCTCAAGAAAATATTGGAAGTCAGTTTCTCATGAATACAAATGGAGAAACTTACCCCTTTTTCCCGGATGACTTTGCCCACTCAGTTTTTGATTTTTTAAAAATACAGATCGAGGGAAACAGTATTGTACAATATAATTCGATTCTACAAGTCAAAATCAAAAATCTGTGGACAACATTATTTTTAAGTTAATGGTTTTCTTTATTGAGCTGTAGATGAGTAATTATCAGACCTACAACTATAGAATACATAAGGCGGATTTACTTCACTTTTCAAAATTCCCCAAATATTCTCTATAGGGTTCACGTCTGGAGAATTCGCAGGCCATTCCATATCATTCATTCGTTTTCTTGCAAGCCATTCCTTGGTTAACTTGGCTGTGTGGCAGGATGCTCCATCCTGCTGAAAGATGCTGCTACGACCAAGGCGAAATGAGGCGATTGATGGAAGAAGGCTGGTTGCCAAAACACTTACATATTTCTCAGCATTCATAGTTCCATCAATAAAATGTAATTTTCCAGTCCCTTTGGCACTTATACAACCCTACACCATGCATGATGCTGGAAACTTAACACTTCATTTTTTTCCAATTAGAATTATTAGCCTCATTCTTTTATCTCAGTACTTTTTCCCACTTTGATTACCACAGAAAGTTGAAATGTGGATTCATCACTAAATGCCACTTTGTTCCATTGTTCAATAGACCAATCGGCTCGCTCTTTTGCCCACTTCACACGTTTATACTTTTGCACCTTTGTGAGAAATGGTTTTTGAGGAGTATAAAATTTATACCGAAGTTGATGATTACGGCGATATGTGTGTCGATACTGATACAGTTTTCCCGATGCTGGCTGACCACTGTTGAGTCAGTTTTGGTCTAGAAGTTGTTTTAGTTCGCCCTGTTGGCTTCTTAATTTCAACATTGCTGACTGTTTTAAACTGTTCACTGTTTTGTGGACTGCACTTTTTGATATTCTAAATTTTGTAGCAATTTTTCTGATTGGTTCTTTGTGTTTACGGCATTCAATACTGCGTTCACGAATTTCGAGTGGTGTTGCTTTTGTTGAAGCCATTTTCTTAATTAAGTAATATAAAAGTATGAACCTTATACCTAAAATTCGATATTGAACTGATCCTTATGCAAATTATCTCATAGAGAATAAACTTTACATTAAAAATAGCATTGTCCACTGTATTATGATTTTTGTTTTTTTTGTGTGTCCACAGTATTTTGACACAAGCTTTGATTATTTTGTGCTTTTTATTTTAAGTTGTGTATAATATATTTTTTTGATTTTTTATATCAAGCATGATATTCGAGTAAACAATCCGCCTTATGTATTTCATAGTTGTAGGTCTGATTATTACTCATCTACAGCTCAATAAAGAAAAACATTAACTTAAAAATAATGTTGTGCACAGATATTTAATTTTGACTTGTATAAGCATTCTACCTTATATATTCTTGAACTTTTTATTTTTGGCGCTAATATTTGAAATTTGGCCAACAAGTTCAAATTTGTGCAAAGTGAGCCTGGTTTATGGTATGTGTTTCTCTTTTGAGCACTTTAGACATCCACAAGAAGCAAAGGAAAGAAGGATGCCCTCTTCTTTTCTTTTTTTGAATGTTTTTTATCTTTTCTTTCCCTAAGGAGCAGGGTGAGGAATGAAGTGCACAGTAGTTCAGGCCACGACACAAACACTCCCTGAACCATACAATATGCACTAGTTTTGATCATACTTGGCCTCAGGCCTTTCAACATGGCGAGTATAACTCGAACTTTTATTCATTTCTTAACTCAGAGTTTAGCAAAGAAAAGTTTAATTAAAATCAATTAATCAATTATTAGTTTGATCCACATGACATAAAATTATACCGGTTAGACCTTTCTTTAATTACATTTTAATTAATTTAATTAGTTCTATCCTTCTTACTTAAGCTGATAATATCACACAATTAGCTTAGCTACTTTGGTAGGATTATGAAATCTGTGAGGTAAGGGTTATTGTATTTGCAGAGACTCATGGGGTTTTCACTATCTCTGACTAATAGTAAGCTTCGAGCTTTCAAAAATATGATAATAAATCTTTCGGAGGCAATTATTGCTTCGTTTTAGAATCTGGGATTACGTATGAAAGCAATAAAGTTGCTGTAATAGCTGAGAAAAAATCGTATTGATGTAAACCAGGAAGTGATTGACGGTAATAAAAGACTGAATGGAAAACTGATGTTTGTCACTTTCTATAGAAATAATATATAATAAATAAACTAATTAATTGATTAACATTGAATTCTTTACAAAATAGAAATTTAGGAAATATATTTTTAGTCACTGTCTTTATCCTAGAAACATTGTAAAAGAATATGGAAGCTATCGCCGTTTGGAATAAAATAAGAAGTTCATAAGTTTTTATTTTTGTGTGGGGTCGCCCATTAAATTGTAATACAAAGGAAGGACAGCTTTAGTGTCTCTCTCCCTTTCTTTTTGGTCAAAATCGACGCCTCCAAATCGACATTGAAGGCAAACATTGCGAAGGAGAAGAACGTGAATTTGCGGCAATGAAGCGATACGCTAAATTGGACTCTGAAGACTCAGAACATTTGGTAATTTTTATCCTAGAATGTTAGAAAGGGTTTATTTATAATTTTAATTATGTTTTTTTTTAAATTTTAAGCTACTGTATATCCTAATGTCACAAATGCTCATAGCAGTTCCATTATGCTTTGCCTCTTTATCACGGTATAATTATTTTAAGTATTTATTAAAAAATACAAATTCAGAACCACTTATGGTGTAATGAGGATAGAGTTTAATATTTTTTATATAAATCAAACAATAATTGATGCCATACTTGCTTGAATTCTGCTGCCTCTGATATTGTGAGAATAATATGAAAAAACATGTAGTATCAACTATGTAATTTTCACTTGAGCCTATAATTCAAATTTGCATTCCAATGGGATAAAAGTATAAGCAGTATTGATAATCTAAGATTAATCCTCTAAAGATTCACCTTCTTCTCAGGCTCAACAATGGGAATCGATGATTCTCCTTCTTAGACTAGACAGTGCTTACTGATTTATATTAAAAAAATGAAGTGTGGTCACCATACGACTTTCTTATACGTAAATGTCCTGGTCCAAATACAGAAAAAAATTAAACAACTGTCTAAAATGGCTACTTCCGATAGAAATTTTGATAAAGTTTGTGAATAAAAGTTACTTCAAATTAGATTCTAAACAAATTTTCCTCTACCATCTTCTTTCGCCTATATCAGCAAAAAACTGGATTTTGATAAGAGTAAAACTGGTACATCCGGTTGGAATTTTGAAAAATTTTGTTAACAAAAGTTGTTTACAATTGTAAATTTAACACTTTTCAATTCCTTATAATTTTTCATAAACCCAATGGTTGACGAGATATTTCAAAATTTAGATTTTGACGCTGGAGTGAACGGATATTTCCGGTTTACCGATTTCACTGGAAAACTAATCAGACCTCCCGAGGAAGGTTATAATCTTAAGTTTAAAGTTTGCTCTCGATAGCTTTCACCTTTTGGATGCTATAGTGGACACACACACTTACACAGACTGACAGACAGACCGACATTTTCCAAAAACCACTTTTTCGCAATCTAGGTACCTTAAAACGTGAAGATCAGTGAAAATCTCGAGGTTGAAATTTTTCGTGATTACAATACTTCCTGACGACCTTTTTCTCCTTGGGTCTTCTCGCACGAACCTTCAGCATGCACTACACCGGTTTGCAGTAGCCAAATGTGAAGAAGCTGGGATGAAGATCAGTGTGGCTAAAACCGAGGTTCTGGTCCTTTCAAGACAGCCTGCTCAGTGCGCTCTCCATGTTAGGGGAGCCTCATTGAGACAGGTGGAGAAGTTCAAGTATCTCGGGATTGCATTCACGAGTGATGGACGGCAGGAGAAAGAATTGGATGCTCGGATCGGTGCAGCAAGCTGTGTCAGACGTGAACTGTGGCGATCCGTGGTAACGAAACGCGAGCTGGGTAACAAAGCCAAGCTTGCTTTGTCCCCATTCTCACCTATGGTCATGAGGCTTGGGTAATGACCGAAAGAGTGCGATCGCGGTTACAAGCGGCCGAAATGAGATTTCTGAGAGGTGTGGCAGGTGTGACCCTACTAGATAGAGTGTACAGCAGCACAATAAGGGAATCTTTAGGTGTTGAGCCGCTACTTCTCCGCATCGAGAGATCTCAGTTGCGCTGGCATGGCCACGTGATACGGATGCCAATGCAAACTGGTCTTCCTAGGCAGTTGTTATTTTCTAAGCCGGTGGGTAAGAGACCAAGGGGTCGGTGGATACCAGGTGGCTAGACTACATGGAGAATCTGGGTTCGAGTCGCTTAGATATTACCAGGGAGGACATGCGCCTGATGGCGGAAGATCGCGATCGCTGGAGATCCTCCATAGGGCTGCTGCCCCCGCGACCCTGACGGATAAGCGGGTTTGAAAAGTAAGTAAGTAAGTACAATACTTCCTATACCATCTTATTTCGCCTATATTAGCAAAAAACTGGATTTTGATAAGAGTAAAACTGGTGCTTCCAGTTGGAATTTTGAAAAATTTCGTTAACAAAAATTGTTTAAAATTGTAATTGTAACACTTTTCGATCCCTTCAAAATTTTCATAAACCCAATGGTTGACGAGATATTTCAAAATTTATATTTTGGCGCTGGAGTAAACTGATACTTCCGGTTCACCGATTCCACTGGAAAACTAATCAGACTTCCCGAGGAAGATTATAATCTTAAGTTTAAAGTTTGGTCTCGATAGCTTTAGCCGTTTGGACGCTATCTTGGACACACACACACAGACTGACACACACACAGACGGACATTTAAAAAAAAAAATCACTTTTTCGTAATCTAGGCACCCTAAAACGTGAAGATAAGTGAAAAACTCGAGGTCGAAATTTTTCATGATTACAACGAAGTTCTTAAAAAATTAATTGAAATTAACTCCTCGGGTCTGGTTTACTCATTCCTACGGATTTGCAAATGTTCAAACTGATAGCCATCATTTTCCAGAGAGCTGATTATTTCATTGGGAAACCCTCGTAACTTCAAATGTTGTTCCATATTACCATGCGGATTTTAAGAACTTGGTAGAGAACAATGTAGGTGCAATTGGATCTTTAAGGTGGTCTAATTCTCTAGCCAATTTTTTATAGTATAAAAACCGCTGCATTTTTCGATCTTCGTCCAGGTATCAACCAAACGATTCAACTCTCTGGCCTGTAATTCAAGCGTGGATTGATGTTGGAATGCATTTTTTCCAATGGATTCGTTTCAAAATGCGATGGACATTCGAGTTTGGGATGCCTGTCTTACGAAGCACTTGTCATTAAGATTTATTTTGAGGTGGATTTCCAACAGTTGATTTTCTCTTACGGAGCTGCTGTATGACCGTTATAGCTATTGGGAGGTGGGTTGTTCCTAATAAACTGGCTACTCAGTGTAGGTATTTTATAAATATACGAGGGTGGGCTGAAAAGTAATGCCTCCATGGCTGTAACTCTTTTATTTTTTAACCGATTTTCAAAATTCTTTTTGTATCTGATACTCCCATTTCTCCTGTATGTAATGCACTATTCACTTTTTGACATAGTCCCCATCCCGTTCCACGCATTGTACCAACGCGTGACTAATCGGGTGAACCCGTCGGAGAGGAATTCCGGGGTTGTCGTCGACACGAGGATCGAATGGCAGCTTTGGATCCTCTTCTGCAGCACGATAACGCCACACGTCAGAGGGGGTTGCAGCGCCTACAGTTCAAAGATGAAAAACTGCAGTTCAAAAACGAAAGACTTTGCACCTTGCGACTTTCACCACTTCCCAAAGAGGAAAGAGCACCTTAAGGGGCATGAGTTGCGTTCTGACGATTGCCAAAAAGCTGGCCAAAATTCGAAAATTCAAGTAATTCACTCCAAAATGGAATCTTAGGGGTTTTTGGGGTCGCTGATTACAAATTTTATGTCAAATGTACGGAAATTCACCCCCTTCACCCCTAATCGACCAACCCCTGGGGTATAATATCATGTATTATTTATCATAATCAAGTTACATATCGTTTTTGAGGGTTTTGGGTCGCTGATTACGAATTTTCTGTCAGAATTATAAAATTCGAAATGGCAAATACAAGATGGCGTCACCCAGGGCGTTTTAAACCCAAAGCGAGCCAACCTCACATAAGTCAAAGCCTTAAACTCGAAACAATGAAATCGAAAACTTTTGGGCAACATTATTATTGCTAATTGTTGTTTAAGGCATGCCAAATGTTGCTGAATTTTTTCAGATTTTTATTGCATCATGAAGTACGGAAATGAAGTATTTCAATAAGATTAAATTTTTGACTGGGAGGTTTGGGCAAAGCATCCTTAGAAAAAAACCCATAACAATTCAAGTGGCAAGAGGTGGCGGCTGAATTTTGGCTTAATCGATAGTTAATACTTTTCCAAGTAACCTCCAAAAGGTTAGAAGACAGCATTGGACAGCGTTTTATTGTCATTTGATTTGAAAACTCAAATTTTATTGGAAAAAAACGAAAAAAGTACCCTTATTATTGTGCTGCTAAAATTTTTCTGTCAAAGAAATGACATTTACAAAATTTTTTACGTGTTTTACTAACCTTCAAACGTACATTCCATTTGGTTTTATTAGATTTTCTTTGCTGCACGCGCTTTCACACGTTTAAAGGTTTTGCCGAATAACTACACCAATAGTGCGCTTGAAAAAAGGCCAAACTCCAACTGAAAATAAAGAAAGAATTTGGGTATAGGACGTTACTCTTAACCATTTTTAATTCTTATAGGATCCCTCTAGCCAACTGCATGCTAAAAAAATCTTATCCAGATACTTTTATTTTTCGAGTTTTGGCCAGCTTTTTGGCAATCGGCCGCACTGTGCGACGAGGTGAAACCTGCCGTTCGGTCTTGGTGTCGACAACAACCCCGGAATTCCTCTCCGACAGGTTCACCCGACTAGTCACGCGTTGGTACAATGCGTGGAAAGGGATGGGGACTATGTCGAAAAGTGAATAGTGCATTGCATAGAGGAGAAATGTGAGTATCAGATATAAAAAGAATTTTTAAAATCGGTTAAAAAATAAAAAAAGTTACAGCCATGGAGGCATTACTTTTCAGCCCACCCTCGTATTAATATGCAATATTCATTATATGTATAGGGTTCTTTATAATTGTGGCTCCTTCGAGCACATACGGTGGAATGATGATGAAAATAGGTTTCTAAAAGCCCCTTGAAACTTATCTAGACAAATTTTCTATTTTTAATTTTCGATTATTAGTCATAAGCCAACAAATTACTTTCCACGAAGACGTTATCGTTTTTCGTTTCTATGACAATAGTCCCTGTCATCGAGTGCAATCTTCATTAATGTATCGTTTGTGAGCGCTAACGATTTCATCACAATGTTCAATGGTGGCTTGTTGTGTGTATTTAGCCGGGAATTAAGAAAGAGCATCGAAAAGCAGCGTTTCCTATCTTTACGAAGGAGCTCTTGTGTTAACACAAATTAATTTACAGTTCATGCCCTTAAAAGGTAAATAATCGCGTTAAGTAGTTCTCAATCAGCACTAGAGAAATTATCGCCATAAATAAGCAATTAACACGTCGTTCCAGTAATTTTACTAAGACTTGTTTGCATATAAATAAATTTCATTAAATTTCTATTAAAATGTTTTGATCGACGAATGATAAAAAAATGATTTACATGAAATCGCTTGTTTATCGTTTTTATGTTTGCATTGTTTATCCTCGAAAGCAAATATTTTTTTTAACAAACTACGATTCACTGCTTATTTGTTTTTTTATTAAAATGAGATATAAAAAAATCGATGGATGCTATTGATTTGCTGGTATTTAAAAAAAAAACTATAAACAAGCTTTTCTTTTTCTTGTCTCACTTATCAGTCCCAGTGCGTTATGTACAGCTCCAAGACAAACGTTAATTATAATCTCTAGCAAACATAAACTTCATTGTTTTTTTTAATAGTTATCATTGTCACACTGAGACATAAGTTTTCTTTATTTTTCTCAGAGATGTAAGATGTCTTTCTTATTTTTTTTCTTCATTATTCTCGAGATTTCTTTAATTGCATTAAAGTCTGAGGAATTTCCTGACTATTCCGGAATATCAACATCGTGCTGCCACAATCATTTATTTGAAACTTTAGCTGTACAGGTTGGTCTATAAGTCTGTCCCCCCCTTTTATTTTTTGAACCGAAGCAGATATGTCAATTTTGATGAATCCAATGAATAGGAAGTTGTGGGTGGCCTATCCCATGGTGCACTTTTCATCATCCCAAATATGCAAATTAGGACACATTCAAAATTTATCTCAAAAACCGTACGGGATAGAGAGAAAAAAAACCCAATTGCAAACTTGTTCAGCATAAAAAAACAAAGAAAACAAAACAAAAATCATCCAAATCGGACCAACCAATCACCCACAATCAGAAGATCATGTTGACCATTTCCGGAACATTGTAGCTTGCCATCCTGGAATTGTTCTGTCTTCTGTGTGCTGAAACATGCCTTTTATTTGCTTTTCCGCATGAAAGGGAATGCGAGTATCGTAATTTATGTTAATTTTTTGATTTGCATGCTTTACATGGCGGAAATATCAACATTCAGTTTTCCTTGTGCAGTGTGACTGTTTGTAAGTTACAAACAGTTCACCGCGTGATTGTGGGTGATTGGTTGGTCCGATTTGGATGATTTTCACCTTGCCGATGGTCCTAAGGTGTCTACTGAAACACCTGCAAAGGTTTCGTGTATATAAAAAAAATGCTATGGTTTCTGGTATAAGGACTCGAGTGCGCTGACCGTCAGGCCAACAGGAGGCGATAAACACGAAAGACAGGGAGAAAGGCGGGGAAGGGTCATTGGAATTAAGAAAGAAAAAATTGAATAAACGCGTATGAAGATGTTGCAGAAAGGGGTTGGTCGGAATTAATTTTCAATTTCAATATGGAATTACTCGGTGCCTAATTGCGCTATTAGAATGAATCTAAATGCATTTAGTTGGAAATTTTATGGGCTTTCAGAAAATCGCCATCCACTTTCGCAGATTTCCTTACAGTTTTCGAGATATTTGCAAAAAACTGAAAGAGTGCGTACTCAAATTCTGCTTGAAAGGATGGGAAAGGAGGATGGGAGTAGTTTTTTCGAAATGTCATGCGACTTTCCTCTTGTTTTGAAGTTCAAGTGTGCCAAATTTCATCAAGATCGGAATAAAACTGCAGATTTGTATTAAAAACCATTCAATTTCCCCTCATCTTTTACTACTTAAGCTTTCATCCTTTTATAATATTCGAGGTCGTCCCCTTGACTGGTTAAAGGATTTTCTACTTAACCGAAATCACTACTTGAATCTATTTTATTTATCATCCTCTTCAGTAACCTGTAAGTTATAAGACGTCCAAGGTTCTGTTTTGTCCCCGTTACTATTTAACTTATTTATCAACGACCTACCGCTTGCTTTGTCGTCCTCTTTCTCTATTCTGTATGCAAACGATGTCACTCTTCTGTTTGCAGATTCTTCAAGCGATAAATTATCACACGATATAAATCAGGGTAAGTTCCTGGAATTCCGTTAATTAGTTAAGGCTTAACTTGAATAAAACCAAATACCTAATCTACCATCAGCGTAAAAAAAACTCCTCAGAATATTACCTATTTATTACGACTCTAATTCTTTATCAAGTTCGTTCAAATAACTTGTACTGTTCGCTTATTCATTCATCCCTGTGCTATGGAATTATATTCTGGGACTCGGCTTCAAATTCAAATCTGCTTCGTCTTTTTAGAATTCAAAAACGGTTTTTAAGAATTTTGCTGCATCTAAGAAAGCCCACCCCAGTTTCTCAACAGTTTAATTCTCTGCATAACATCACGGTGTGTCAACTTTATGTTCTACAGCTTGTTTTTTTATTTTTATTTTCAAAGCAGTTAATCGTCACTTAATCTTATCAACTCTTTTTTCCTATAACGCGTCATAGCGAAATACATCCCTACCCAACTTGAATGGCTAAATAATAATAATTCAAATTTCAAATTCAAATTTATTCAAATTAAAAATTATTGAAAATATAAAATTTAAAATATATAAAATATAAAATTCCTCAGTGCATTTACAAATTACCATCAAATCCAAATAAACAATACCAAATAAAACAGTAGTCACCCATATTCCAAAGCCCCATTAGAGCTTGTATGGAATGATGGGAAATTAATAAACAAGATATATAAATCAAACTAAAATACACAGACACTTTTAAATTATCAAAAATTACAAAAAGTAAGATCTCTTCCTAGAACTTATTATACATTATAAATTATCAATACAAAAAAATAATATACACATACAGGAAATTTTTATTTAGTAAAAATTAAATAATAATAATACAGAAATATTTAATAATAATCATTTACCAAAAATAATATTGGTATATAAAGAAAAAATTTTCATGAATGTTCTTATATCCAAATCTGAGTTTACATTATATTCAAATTATTTTTTGCGTTCTTCCAGTATAAAAAACTTGATTTAATCAAATTAAAGGATGTTAACTTAAGTATCCATTCTGGTATATTATTAAATAGGTCTGGCATATAGAATTGTCTTTCTCGTTTTCCATAATTATTAAAAATTTGAGGTATATCAAATTTTATGTTTTTTCGTAACGAGTATTCTTGCTTCCAATAATAATAATAATAATAATTTTTTTATTTACAATTTACAATTACAATTGTTTACAATAGTGAAGAACAATAAATTAAGTTAGATATTATTATAGAATGAATCTTTTTATACATATAAAACAGTAGTCTCCCATGTTCCGAAGCCCCATTAGGGCTTATATGGAATGATGGGAAATTAATAACAAAATACATAAATCAAACTAAAATACACAGACACTTTTAAATCGTCAAAAATTACAAACAGTAAGATCTCTTCCTAGAACTTATTATACAGGGTGTAAATTTTAAGTTGACAAAGCAGAATAACTCGAAAAATAAGCTTCACACGAAAAAATGCGTATAATCCAAAGTTGATTATTTTCGAGGGGGCATCTGCTGGTGCTAAAATTAGCCCACCCCCCCCGGCCCCTGGGGGTGGGGCGGGGGGCAACTTTAAAATTTCAAATGGGAACCCCTATTTTTTATTGCAGATTCAGGTCCTACATAAAAAACTACGTACATTTTGTCTGAAACATTTTTTTTATTTTTGGTAGATGGCGCTGTAATTCAAGAAAATCCATTTTCTCATTTTTGCGTGGAAATAACTAATTTATTATTCATTTCGATTCCTACATTGTTTTAACTACAATGTAATTTGAAGACATTTCGTCAACAAACAAATAACGTAAACATTGGCATTTTTTTCAGAATGTTTACATTTTAAATTCTGATCTTTAGAAGAAAAGATTGTAATTTTTCAACTGTTTTTGTGAGTGTACAACGCCGTATTGCTTTTGAATTTACATTATGAATTATCTTTCTGTGGAAGAAAAAATTGAGATGGTGTACATTTATGGAGAAAGTGGGAGAAATTTTGATAATGCAGTCGCGCTTTATGCTCAACGTTTTCCTGGCCAAACGCGATCACGGTCTTCTTTTGTTCGAGTTATTAAACAATTTACTGCGGAAGGTAGTGTGAACCAGAAAAAAAGAACCCGTGCAGCTACTGTTTGTGGAGAAAACAATCAAGTGTCAGTCCTAGCTGCTGTGGCTCATAATCCACATGCGAGCACAAGAGAAATATCAAGGCAATCAGGAATTTCACATATGAGTGTTTGGAAAATGCTGAAGCTCCACAAATTTCATCCATATCATGTATCTATGCATCAGGAACTACATGGCAATGACCACCAAAACCGTCTAACGTTTTGTCACTGGGCACTTCAGCAGATGCAAACAAACCAACATTTTTTTGCACGAGTTCTTTTCTCCGATGAGTCAACATTCACAAACCACGGGGAAGTTAATCGACATAACATGCATTACTGGAGTGAACAGAACCCACACTGGATTCGAGAAGTCAACCATCAGCGACCTTGGTCAATTAATGTTTGGTGTGGGATAATTGGCGATAAACTTATCGGTCCATATTTTATAGACGGTAATTTGAATGGCAACAAATATCGTAACCTACTTGAAAATGAACTACCAGATCTACTTGAAGACCTGAGTATTGAACTTCGACAACACATGTGGTTTCAACATGATGGTTGTCCAGCGCATTATTCATTAGTAGCGCGCGAAGTACTACATCGACTTTACCATGGTCGCTGGATCGGCAGGGAAGGTCCTGTGAATTGGCCAGCCAGATCGCCTGACCTTACATCGCCAGATTTTTTCTTATGGGGTTACCTCAAAGATATCGTTTATAAGGAAACGCCAACCACTCGCGAAAACATGATTCAAAGAATAAGAGATGCTTGCGCTGCAATTACACCAGACATGTTATCAAGATGTGTTCAGGAATTTACAAAACGAGTCAATAAATGCATCGAAGTTGGAGGTCATCAATTTGAACATTTAATTTCATAAAACGGCGAGATGCAAGGGATTTAAGGACAACAAGCAGGCCGAAAGTGAGAGGCGAGGGGACTCACTGGAAATACAAGCACCCCGAAATTCATTTACTTGCAAGTATTTGCAAATAAGAAAAAATAAAACGAAAACAATCGGTCCTTTTAAGGACCACCAAATCTTAAACGGGAATAACTTCATCTTTACACAGTCTTTTACTTTTTTACTCTGTTAGTTAATGAGTTCACTCGTTAGTACGTAGGATGTTCGGTTAGTTAGTTAGCTAATCAGTTGATTTGTTTGATAATTATAAAGTTGTGTGGCCTCATGACCACGAAACAAAACAAAATTATCCTAATCCGCGGCAAAAAATAATAAAATAATAACTTTGCGGCAAAATTTACGAAGTAAATAAGTATTTTTTATTTCTCCGTAACCATTTCCACGCAAAAATGAGAAAATGGATTTTCTTGAATTACAGCGCCATCTACCAAAAATAAAAAAAATGTTTCAGACAAAATGTACGTAGTTTTTTATGTAGGACCTGAATCTGCAATAAAAAATAGGGGTTCCCATTTGAAATTTTAAAGTTGCCCCCCGCCCCACCCCCAGGGGCCGGGGGGGGTGGGCTAATTTTAGCACCAGCAGATGCCCCCTCGAAAATAATCAACTTTGGATTCTACGCATTTTTTCGTGTGAAGCTTATTTTTCGAGTTATTCTGCTTTGTCAACTTAAAATTTACACCCTGTATATATTATAAAATATCAATACAAAAGACTAATATATACATACAGGAAATTTTTATTTAAATTAAATAATTAAATAATAATAATACATAAATATTTAATAATAATTATCAACCAAAATAAAAAAAAAATTTCATGAATGTTCTTATATCCAAATCTGAGTTTACATTATATTCAAATTATTGAAGTTTGGTTCTTTCAGTGCTATTCATAATAATAATAATAATAATAATAATAATAATAATAATAATAATGTACGATGAAAATCGAGGGTATAGTCGCCTCCAACATGGTTGATGATTAGTTAAAAAGTGATTTATGAAAGGGCTGATTAATAAAAAAATATTATGATTAAAGATAAGTTTAGAAAAAAGATCCACTCTTCCAAGATTAGTCCGCCAACGATGCCTCGTATCTAATTGCTCTACAAGTACGGGTTGTACAGAAGTTATCGAGTTACCCCACACTAACTGTACCTAAAAAGATATTACCAAAGAAATTAAACAAAATATTCTTAGTAATAGTAGTAACATCAAAAGCTTTATCTAAATGAGACCGAAGACAAAATTAAAGTGATTTAGCACGAAGAGACTTATTTAGATTATTTAATCTCCTATGAAAAATATCAATCCGTTGATTAGGATAAGAATTTCAAATAAAGAGTCCGTAGATAATAAGCGATTCATAGAGAAGGGAGAGAGTCATAGGCTTAGAAAAAAAAAACATCGAGAATCGCTTATGCAGCCCTAGAGATGTCAGAAGTTAGAGTTTCGATGTGACAATTAAATGAAAGATCACTAGTAAACATAATACCTAGATCAGAATATGAGCTACTTCGCGGCAGGGGTGAGGCGGAAACTACATAATTATTGCTACGAGAGTAAGAGACAACACTCGATTTAACGACATTAATATCCAGCCCGTTGGACTGAGCCATTGAAGAAAAAGACAGTCTTGCCAGTCATCAATACAAACTTAATGTTTTAAATCATTGGCATAGATTAAAACCCTAAGTTTGTCGGAATGGTTGTCATGAAAATATTGAATAAACCATAACCAAGTACCGAAAGGTTAAACTAAACCATTCGCGGAACATATTTTTAACCGCCCTATGTTGACATTGTAAGTTTCTAATGGACCATAATGATACCATTAAACCACGTACCTTCGAACCAATTTGGATTATCATTAATTTTACCTTGTATTCATTTATATTACATGCCATATCTTATCATTGAAAATTTTTGAGGGTGTCATAAGGGTACCATTAGAGCACATGCCATTGTTTCGATTACAACCATTTTCAAAATGGTTCATTCCGGAACCATATTTATCAATTGGCGAAAATAGTAATTTATATTTGCTTCTAGCTCGTCATTACGATTTGTTTGATATATTACTTAATATACGAGGGTTGGAAAATGTGACATATACAGAGAAAGGACAAGGTGTTAACTATATGTGTGGACAATGAATAGCACTGAAATATCGTAACACGGTAGTGTACAGGGCAATATGGCCTTCACGGTTGCTCTTCACTGATTGACACACGTCCTTGCTGAAACTTTCCTACCCGCCGTGCTACTGTACGTTATGGTAGGGCATTATTCCCAAGGCCTTCCACTAATTCACTGTGACATTCCATCGCATTTCTCCCTCGGAGAACGGCTATTTTGATGTAAGCGCGCTGCTCAGCACGGGTTATTTCCATCTCGCACGACACTCACCAACCGACTGATTTCACAGCCTCGCTGCGCTACTACCACCTATCACAGAGCCATCTGTTGTTCTGCATACACACTATGCCTGCAGAACTTCCACACGACACATATACATTTGTGATCCATTCACATATCTACAAGAAAAAAAATAGTTGCCATGACTCATGCCCCAACCCTCGTATCTCTCCATTGAAAATTGCTAGGCGGGGTCGTGAAGGTACCCTTTGGGCACGTGCTATTGAACCGATTTAGATAATATTTGTGATCGGTTCGTGCCATGTATCATATTCATCGACTGACGAAAATAATAATGAATAACCGCTTCTCTCTCGCCATTACGATTTGTTTGATATATCTATACATAGTATAAATCTAAGTCACTTCTCCGGTGTATGTGCCCGATAACCGTAAGAACCAATGACGTATATTAAAGATAGACTCCGAATCCTATTGTTGTAACTTGAAGCAAATTGGGAAGCTCCATGCCCAAAACTGTCATGGCCGAAAGTGAGTGAAGATTATGCAAAACACATGGCTAAACACAAGAGTAGCTGATTAATAATTCTTTCACACACCGATCACGGAGTGATAAGTTTATCTTTTCGTTTAATTTGTATTTGAAGTATTTTATTATATTTTATAAACAATTTTTCGATCATGGTTTCAATTTCAATTTCGTTTCGATTGTCTTTCAGTTACGTATTTTCATTTTAGTTACGTATTTTTGATTTATTTTTGTGGAAAATGATTCCTGATCCTTTTTCTTGTCTGTGTGTACAGTTTACGCAGTTTAACTTTGAGGATTGGTTTTGAATTAATTATTCCTTAGGCCCAAAATCTTTAAAAACAAATCAGTCAGACAGCTAATTACTCCACGG
Source organism: Rhysida immarginata (assembly GCA_023313115.1). NCBI lineage: Eukaryota > Metazoa > Arthropoda > Chilopoda > Scolopendromorpha > Scolopendridae > Rhysida > Rhysida immarginata. The sequence goes on along the minus strand of JAHWFO010078668.1, from coordinate 35,334 downwards.
CTCACTCCTGCCCAGAACTATCATGGCTCAATTTGCTTCACTTTTTACCGCTGTTAACAATAGGATTCGGAGTCTACCTTTAATATACGTCATTGGTAAGAACTGCTGCATCGATTTTTATGAAACAAGTTTTGTTTGTTAGGGGATTTATGTAGAAACTTTGTAGGCTAGGTGTTAATTCATAAAAATTGGTTTTATATTAATTATTTACGTTAATTGCTCTCAAAATGCGTCAACATGGCCGCTCATCATCACGTAATAGGCGATCGAACCAATGGAAGGAAAAACAGGAATTAACGCATTCAAAGGATGTCACTAGATGGCGATACTATCTTATAGAAAAGTTGAATAGACTTTTTGTTTTTAAAGTATGTTACTAGATGGCGAGGCCAGACGACGCACTTTAGAATTCCTGTATAAAGACAGTGACTCTTTATACAGGGACTCTAGCGCACTTACTTTATACGAGCATTAAATTAGATTGATTAATGCTCTCAAACGCATTCAATTTCCAGTTAAACTTTGTTTTGCCATAACAATTAACAAATCTCAAGGCCAAACATTGAAAGTAGCTGGAGTAAATTTGCAAGAAGATTGTTTTTCACATGGCCAACTGTATGTTGCCTGTTCTGGAGTTAGCGACCCTAGAAATTTATACATTTGTAGTAAAGATGCAACAACATTAAATGTCGTTTACAAGGAAGTACTCAAGACTTAGGTGTAGTCCAAACACTTCCATTAATTTTTTGACATTAAATAAAGGTTTTTTAAAATTTACCTATACTGTATTTTTATTTCATGATTTAAAAAGCCCAGGCAACGCCGGGCACGGGTTTGCTAGTTACTTAATATATCTTCCCATTGAAAATTGCTTGGCGGGAAAATAGAGGTACCATTTGTGCACGTGCCAATGAACCGATTTAGATAATATTTGTGATTGGTTCGTGCCATGAACCATATTCATCGACTGACGAAAACAGATTTTTAAAATCATTCATAGCCTCGGAGGAGTTAGAGTTACGGACGGACAGACAGACAGACAGACACGCTTCCCCCACACTGATAGCATAAAGCACCTTTCGGTATTTAATAATAAACATAGTTTTTCATCCTAATATGTTTACCTTATGCTGAAGGTTTATCATCATCCAGTATTTCTTTATTTCGTTGTCAAAAACTTTGAGACATATATCGCTTGAGGATTACATAAAGTAGTCTCCTGCCCCAAATGCTACACAATAGAAAGTTATGAAAATGAACTCCGCTGTTTGTGATAATTGTGTCAAATGTTAACACGTGTTCGCAATCCACTTTCAACCACTTTGCAATCCACGTTATTGCACAAGCAGTCAATAGTAAAGCATGTTACCCGCAATCTGCACTTGATTGTAATTTAGAAATTCTGGCTGCGACGGCTTCTTTTGAGTCAAATTAGGAGTCTAAGAGGTGTTGGCTAATTTTGGTCCAATTCCGTTTTATCTCGATTTGCTACTTCATAATTGAGAGTAAGTGGGATTAAATTTATTTGAGTTTATTAACCATGACCATTTTTAATATGATAACAAACAATGTCGTTTCAGCTTATCAGCAACTTTATGAGCTTCAATTACTAAGCATTTCAATTTTCTGTAAAGAAGTTGTTGCTTTCAATCTGAATCAGCGTTGCGTGTTAATCACCATCACTTCCCGTCTAATTATAGTTTTGACATATAATTTATGACTCAAATGCCTCGATGAGGGTAGTAAACCATGAATTGGGTTTATTAACCTGGAAGGGTGTTTTTCTTTAATAAGTGGAAGGTTTCGCTTTCATTTTAATCTATGATGAAGAGAAGTAGATTTGCGTTTTTTATTGGTGGTTGTAAATCTTCATGTTCTTGGCAGTTAGAGGGGAAAATTAAAAAATAAAATTTAATTTGGATCATCTTTAACACAGAAGCAAAGAAGAATTTGATTGTAAATGTTCAGGATGACTGGAAATTATTAAGTAGCGGAAGAATGGAGAACTTATTAGATTCACAATGTTCGCCTTTCACCTTCAGATTTTCTACTTTTTTGAAGTAAAACGTTGAAATTCAGGGATTTTTGTGTAAAATGAACAGAGCAAACGGGGGGTGAAATTCAAAGAATGAATTTTAATAAAACTGACAAATTCTTATAAGCGTTTTTGCGAATAAGGCCAGTATAAATGATTTAATAATAGGATACAAATAATCATTAGTCCAGATCAAATGCTGATTCTTCAGCTGGTGAGGTAGGTTCCTGGGTAAATTTTCGGTATCTGCACAATCGCAACCGCGAGTCAAATCGACCATGCGACCACGGTGCCTGCTCGGGTGGCCAACCGGGTACGGTGCCGCGCTGGAAACGAATAACCGCGGGTTCGAATCCAGCCGCTGGCCAGCGTAAGCTGTGAGGCCATTTAGCCAGACTTTGTCTCGGATTTGAAAGTCATGCGACCACGGTAAGTGAATTTATTTTTTAATGAATGGGGGGCTGTGCCCCCCAGACCCCCCCCCCCTCTAACGAACTGATATATACCCCAACCTATTTGGTTACAGGGGGCAGTTGGTTTCCCCCCGGCCGGTTACAGGAATCGCGACAATTCAATTTGCTGATTCAGTCATCGCGCGATTGTGCAGATACCGAAGATTAACCGGTTCCTGGTTAGTCACTTCTTTACATCCAAGACGAGCTGAGTACGGGGATGGAGTAGAAGAAAGCGAATCCGTGACCAAGGGACGTCCAATAGGTAAGTTGAAGTGGTCCAAGTATTCGGTACCGCACAATCGGAAGGCGGCAACCTTTTCAGGTAAGTTGACCATGGAGGAACAACTGTTCAGAATAGAACCAGATATTAATAGAGTATCCTTAAAAGGTAATATATACTTAATTATTTCTAATTATTATAGCAATACTTCCGAACGACACTACTAATACCAAACAAGGATGATCCAGGGTCCAAGCGCGGACATTCGCGAGGACGCCCAGCCGTGACCACCGAGAGAGAAGGCCTCTGCAATGAAACTGAATACATTGTTACATCATCATACAACCTGTGACAATAAAGTTCGGTGAATGACGTCAAATTACTAACGGTCGTAAGAGTGCACCATCGTCGTATCCTGCCCAGACAGGTCGAGACATGTTTAAACAAATTTGAGAGAATCAGCGCTGCGAGTGTGTTTATTGTGTTTAAACAGGACATTGAAGAGAGAAGGCGTAGTACGCGCGGTCGAAACCCAAAATGGATCAGCGAACAAAAGAGACTCATGAAATGATGACAACAGTTTACAAAGAAAGTGCTATTACTTTGAAGTGTGTTTATGAGGGGTTTAAAAGGTTCCGAGGAGGCCGGAACACCGTAGAAGACGCTCCCCGAAGTGGCCAGACATCCAACGTAATGTGACGACCCAACTGAAGGCTATCCCTAAAACTACTAGGCCAGGAGTTTCCAGGACTTGTACAGGCGTTCCCAGAAGTGCATTACCATCGACGGGGATTACTTTGAAGGATAGTAACTACTGTTTCATGTAAGCGAGCAATCCACTCTCAATTGTCTCAATCCATCATTCACCGAACTTTATTGTCACAGGTTGTAAATAGTGCAAATTCAGGGCTTATTATTGGTAGAAATACGAATAACAATGCACTATCTATGTGATGCAACAATGTATTCAGTTTCATTGCGGAGGCCTTCTCTCTCGGCTCAGCGCGAATACCGGCTACGTCAGCAAGCGGGACAGTCTCCTCGAGTGTCTCGAACTTCCAAGGGAGAAAGAACGCGGAGTCGTTTGTCGTAGACCGTGGGAGGGGGGGCAGCCGAAGTCCTGGGCTCAAAGAATCCAATGGCGGATAGAAGCAATGTCTAGGTTTCCCAATGTAGTCTCATGGGGCACGTACTCGTTTGAGGTACTCTCCAACGCTTCGTCTTCTTGAAGCACCAATGCTGAGGAAACTAGTTGAATGAAAGTGGAACTCCGAGAACACTTCTTTCGTTAAATGTTCAAGAGCAGGTGTTCTTAAAGTGTTTAAAGACTGGACCGTCAGCCAGAAAACTGGGTTTGAACACGGGAGTAGTGGCCGTCAGCGACTAGTCAATGTTCGGGTAGAATGGAGCGTGCAAGACAACAGAAGGGCAACAGTGCATCAAATTACTGCAGATCTTAATCAGGGATCCTCAAATGATCTCTAAACGCACTGTTCGTCGTACAATGCATCGTATGGCCTATGGAAGCCAAAGTCTTGTTCAAACACCTGCTCTCTGTAGTTAACAAGATAAAACATCTCCAATTCCTACAAGAACACAAGGACTGGAAAGTCGAGCATTGGAAAAAAAATCATGTGCCTGAAAGCACAACATGAAAGCATAGATCAAACATGCGCGCGTATAACCTTTCAAACTGGTGGAGGCAATGTTATGGCTTCTTCCAACAAGACAATGTGCCATGACACGGTGCTTGTGTTGTGCAGGAGTGGATTCAAGAACATGAGGGAGACTTTATTTTGCTTAGGTGGCCCCAACGAACACCGGACCTCAATCCAATTGAGTGTTTGTGGGATGAAGTTGAAAGAGCCATCAGGCAGGTAGTTCCACAACCATGAAATCTCACACAACTGGAGAGTGCTATTCATCATCAGGCCTGGTGTCAGATTCCTCGCATAAGCTTTCAATATCTCGTAGAGTCAATGCGAAGAAGAATCGCCGCAGTATTGAAGGCAAAAGGTGGCCCAACGAAGTAGTGATAGGGTGGTCATAATAATCTGGTCATTCAGCGGAAGAATTTATGCATATAAACATTGAACTAAGGAGTGACATATAAAAATATACAGCAATTGAGCTTCACTTTATTAAGTACCGAAAGGTGCTTTATGCTATCAGTGTGGGGAAACGTGTCTGCCTGTCTGTCCGTCTGTCTGTAACTCAAACTCCTCCGAGGCTATGAAAGATTTTCAAAATCTGTTTTCGTCAGTCGATGAATATGGTTCATGGCACAAACAAGTTACAAATATTATCTAAATCGGTTCATTGGCACGTGCACAAATGGTACCTCTATTTTCCCGCCTAGCAATTTTCAATGGGAAGATATATTGAGTAATATATCAAACAAATCGTAATGACGAGATAGAAGCGGATATAAATTACTATTTTCGCCAATTAATAAATAAGGTTCCGGGAATGAACCATTTTGAAAATGGTTGAAATCGAAACAATGACACGAGCTCTAATTATTTCAAAGGTACGTGATTTTTAATGGTATCATTATGATCCATTAGAAACTTCCAATGTTAACAGAGGGCGGTTTAAAAATATAGTTCCGCGAATGGTTTAGTTTAACCTTTCGGTTCTTGGTTATGTCATTCCTTAATGGTTTATTTGGATATAACCACTTCTAGTCACATTTAACTCATCACATTCATTTTATCTCATTACATTCATTATGTCCCAGAATCGATAGTGAATGTGTTGAGTGAGTGACAAAACAATTCTGGGACGAAATGAGTGTGATAATTTATGTGTGTAATTAGGAGTCAAGGACAATACTGGAGAGACTTTCAAAATAACAATGACGACATTGACGGCGAATACAATTCTTCCTCCAAGTGATTCTTACCTAATTCAAGAAGACAATATGAAGAAATTCAATGAGATTTCCACTCTTGTGAAATCTAAAGAACACTCGTGTTCAATATCTTCATCTTTAAGCTTAAGTGTTCTTTTAAAATTTTTATCTCTTTACGTTACCTGATAAAGGCAAGTTGTGCGCTTCTAGAACGGTGGGCTTCATCGAGTCAAGGCTGAGACGACAAGTGGCGAACACAATGCTCTGATGTCAAATATTTGTAGAACAATGGGGTCATTGGATTTTCAATATTCAATACTCTTTAAGTAAAAACGGATTTACTAGGGCGTGGGGGTCGGCGATAAGACGATTAAGAGAGTCGAAGATAAAATGATTTATTTCCTATCTCTCTATCAACGAGACTGGGTCTGAATATTTTAATTTGAATTCAGAGGATTATTAATTTAAGTAGACTCTATTATTTTTGGAAATAGGCTCCATGAGTGGGCGTCAAATGAATAGAATGTTATCCCGTAGTCCACTTCGATGCTACGCTGGATTGCCACACTAGTTCCATTTGTCAAATCTCGATATACTTCATATGTTATCCATGAACTTTCACTATTACTGTCTTCATGGATGCCAAGCATCAAGTCTTATACTCTAAGACGCCGTGAAGCAATTTTTATTCAAAGAATTGAAAAGAAATCTTCATGAACATTAAGGGATGAGTCCCACTGCTACACTAATCTATAGATTTCCATCTAGCAAGTTCTTGCCGTAGTTGGCGGAACCATTGTATAATAGCAAACATTACGTCAACGTCGGAATTGAATCTGCCGTCCTTTTAGTGACTGTTCCTGTGTATGCGGGCGAACAGATCTTGAATCTTTCATCAGAAGGGTAATACCGTTTGTGAGTTTCACGGGATGTTTATTTTTGATGCTGGCATGTAAACGTTGTAAGGTGTCTGCATATCGATCAGCATTGATATTGCAACTAGGTACCTAAAGTATAGGAGCTTTGTAATCTTGGTAATCTTTAAGAGCATCTTGGTAAATCAAAAACATTTATTCCTTGTACGGATTGCCTATCATGAACGCCATCTTCCAACTTAATCACAACTCTTAGAAAAAAATCAAACTTCGCGGCTGCGCAGTCCAAACGTGCTTCTATTGAACAATCCTCGTACATACGAAGGTGATTCAAATGAAAACCTTAAACATTTTTCATCTCGTAATTTATTGAAAAAACAAGGTACACACATGATATAACTTTTCGACGCTGTTCAATAAGTGTACCAGCGCTTTGGCCGATACCCACTTGTGTGTTCAGTCACTTGCGCACACCTGCTCGGACCTGAAAGTCTTGTTCCTTGAGCAGTCGAACGAGGTCTAGGCAGGTCTAGACCTGTTGCCCCAAAGCACTACAAAAAATTAGTTGACAGGCGTCAACACGTCGTTCTTTCAAACTGGACCTTTGTAGCAACTGATACGTGGATGCGTATTTTTCATTTTTCCAACATTAAGAACCAGATGACTTAGTAATCAGCCATTAGGAGCCATAAGTAGATGAAATTCATGTTTTATACAATCTAAATCTCTAAAACAGTATTGAAATGAATCCTGTAGCGCACATCTTGTAGACACTGTGTCTTGTTCCATGTGTGGTAATTTCATCTACTTTTACGTGGTGTTTTTACGTCATATCATTGCTTTCTACTCGGTGTGCTTGAGACTCTGTTCGCTGTTCGGAACATTATATTCCACTCGTTGAAATAACAGACATGCATCACCTTAGTCATCTTTCATTTGTCGGTGAATTTCGATGCGTTTTACCCTTACACGAATGACGGAATTCTGTTTGGATACAAGCTCCGTAGTGCCATGCTTTTACATCGAACTCGAACTTGTCACTCGAGTTGAAACGAAAAGTAACACTATTGCCAACTTACAGGCCAATCGTGTTACGAATTTCTTTATCGCACTTTAAGGTCTTCAGGATCAATGCATCGACAATCAATCGACAATCAATCGACAATCGAACAGCGCAGGGAAAAAATCAAAACGAGTGGTCCGGAAGCAATGCTTTCACTGCCATACTCGTCCGGGAAATAAGCCAGATGAGACCTAGTTAAGTCATCCAGAGGATAAAAAAAGTCATTTCCTATCAGGACGGTAAAACAGATTGTTGATTAACGAGGAATATGGGAATATGGGAGATCTAGTATTCTTGAACGATGGTCTTTTGCGTGTCGTCAAAGTTGACATCCAGGATGTGACGAGGCCTGCGAGAAGGAACTTCTAAAGGTGAGCGGGTGATCCAGAATATGTGCAACCAGAGGGTTGGGATGGTCCTTAATCTTCGGAAGCAGTTTGGTGATCCAGAATATGTCCTCCAAATTTTAGAAGATTTGGAGGTCCTTCCGTCTGGATTTGCAGATTGTAGTCCAGGCAGGCATACAACGCAGAAGAATGGTTCGGGTTACCATTTTATTCAGTAAAAGTTTGCTATCCACTCCAAGCGCGCTGTTACCCCCTAGAAGAGCAACCAAGCTAAACTTTGCCTTCTTAGCCTTAATGATAGCATATGAGAGATGATCGTCCCAATTTAGTTTGCATCCGTCACTACTTCTAGGTATCAGAGTTTTTCGCCCACTCGAGCTCTTTACCAGAAAGGAAGAGAGAACTCGGAGGTTTTCGAAGTTTCTCCGCTTAGCAAACCATTTCTCGCTCTAATATAAAGCATTGTGTAACCGTGATATGACGTGAGCTGGATTGCGGGCACTAGTCATGATGGACGCGCCGTCAGCAAACAGATATAGTAAAAGTTAGGAAGTCATAGATGAAAAAGTTGAACAATGCAGAGCTCAGTACAGAGCCCTGGGGAACACTAGCATTGACATGGGTTAGACATGGGTTAGACACAAGGGTTAGACATGGAGCAGCCAATATTGACAAGAAATGTCCTGTTCGACAGAAAGCAATTAGATCTTCCGGAAAACCACAAGTAATCATCCGTTATGTCAAACCTGATAAAAAGCTTTCCGGACATTCAAGAAAACAAGACCATCGTACTTAGCACAGTTAGGAGGAGTGTTTTGATCTGTAACAAGCCTCCAAATCTGAAGTTGGCAGGAGTGATCTGGGCCAAAGCCGAATTGCTCCTCACAAACAAGATTGATGGCCACCCAGAGGTCATTAAACCTCTTTAGAAGTAGTAAGCTTATGGGTCTGTAGCTGACAGCGAGAGCTGGCTTTAGACTCGGTTTTGGTATGGTAATGATGACGGACTCCTTCTACTTATCGGGAAAGTAACCAAGTTTCCAGCAGTCATTCATGGCTTTGGTAATGGTCGAGATAACATCGGAGGCAAGTTTTTGAGAACACAGTTGGTGATGGAATCAATGCTAGCTGCTTTTATGGTTTTAAGTCTCTTGATGACTTCGGAGATTTCTTGAGGGGTAGGAACACCATGATTGCGCCCGTAAGCGATGTAACCATTATTAACTAGATCAGTGTTTGAGAGACTATTCAGGTTGGTCTCACTAGACGTGGTAAATTGATTTTTCAGGAACTCGGCGATCAGTTGAGCCTTATTGGCAACGTTGTCATTGCTTGCAAGCAGTGTCGGCAATTGGATGAGTCTGTTACCATTTAAGGTCCTCACAGTATTCAAGTGCGAGTTGTGCTCTGAACAGACAGGGACTTCAGTTTTTCGCTCCATCTTTGATTTCGTAGAGCTTTAATCTCTTCTTGGACCTGCGAGAAAGCCTTTACGCTGCATAATCCTCTTTAGGAATTCCTTTCGATAATAAGACGTCTCCTTAGAGGGATCAATGAATCGACAATCGACAATCGAACAGTGAAGTGTACATTTGTTAGGATGGGACGAAAGCGGCGCTTTTACAAAGCTCATCCAACCAGAATAAACACCAAATGAAGTACACTGAGGTAGTCAAGAAGCCTAACCAACCCAAGCGGTCTTCCATATTATACGAAAATAAGATTGACGATTGTCAGAAACAACAAAAAAAAAACCGAATAAAAACACAAGGAGAAAGAAGATTATCACATCTTCCAGTAGTCCGGGAAAGATACGTTGCTAATATCTTCAAAATTGACATCAAGAACGTGCCTCGGTTTACGATACTTCGTATGCCAGTTCACATTCAATGAGTTCTGCAGTATTCCATTCACAAGTTTATTGTCGTGAGTCTTCATCTTCTGTATCATAATCAAAAGGAGATCCTGTATAAACTTTCCGATATGGGCCATGTTTAAATCCATGTGGATGGATTGGTTTTTCACCGTTTTTCTGTCCAGCTGAGCAATGGTCCTCAGGGTAACATTCTGGAAAGACTGTAGTTCACTCCATCTGGTTTTACAGATAGTCGCCCACGCAGGCATGCCATAGACGAGATGGGCCGGATAATCGATTTGTACAGAAGTAGCTTGTTGTCAATGCTGAGGGCGCTGTTGCGACTCATGAGATCTATGATACTGTACTTAGCCCTCTTCGCTTTGTTCAGAGCATAAGAAATATGCCGGTTCCATGAGAGTCTTGAGTCAATGATAACTCCCAGATACTTGTATTGTCCACCCAGTCCAGTTTCTTATTGAACAGAACAAGAGAATCTGGGGGACGCTTGAGCTTCCTATTGAGGTACAAAGCCTTGCACTTTCCGACGTTAAGGTTCAACTTCCAGCAGTTAAACCAGTCTTCGAACTGCTTCAAGGCGCACTGCAGCCGAGTGATAACGCGAGCCGGCTGGTGTGCCCATGTCATAATGACAGTATCATCCGCATAAAAATACAGATTACAATTATCGGGTTTCGGGAAATCATGTACAAAGTAATTAAATAGCACAGGCCCGAGGACAGAACCCTGAGGGACACCGGCCTTTACAAAACGGGGCGTGGAAAGATTTTCTCCAACTTTGGTTTGATAGGATCTGCCGTCAAGAAAGGATTTCACCAATGCATCGAAATGCACTAGTTTATATAAACGCTGAGAACCAATCGGAATTCGCGGTCACACCAATAACACGTGCTTCGTTATTTTTGTTAAATGGAACCAATTAGAATTAAGGGAATTATTGTATGACACGTGCTTAGATAACCGCATAAATAATGAAAAAAACTTTTTTTCAATAAACATCTCAAATAATTCACGCTTTTGGAATGATTTTCGTAATTTTAGAGATTTATATAGAAATAGTTTCCAAGGGTGATTCGATATTAAGCAGTTCTATATTAACTTAGTAATTATATTTGATTAAATGAAACTGACATAGTATCGACCCAATGGATTATGAATTCGTCGATTGTTAGTTCCTTTCTAAGTTGTTGTACTTCATGACATGAGACGAATATAAACCAATTATGCGGTCATATAAGCTTGTTAGTGTGTTTTGTAACAATATTGACTTAGTTTCGTCCAAATAAACTTCATATGAGGCCATTCAACTTTCATCATGAAATATCAGATATTCACGTTTGTTTGTTGGTGTATTGAATTATGGGAGATGAAGCAAGTGAGAGAGCGTAAAAAAGCCACTCTGTGCATAATCGTGTTTATTATTAATATATTAAGCAATTCTTAAAAGATATTTAATGTGTGGCCTTCAGTCTAAGATTTTAGTAAAAAAGATTGCAAAACTCGTCACCTTACAAGTGGTCTCCACCTTTTCTAATGGTTTGTTGTGCTGTCAAGATTTTTTTTCCCATGTCCCCCCCCCTCCCCTCTCTCTGCCTGTCGTCTATCTTATCAAAAAACCTGGCAAGATATATTTTATCGGGACACGGGTCGATCTCTTCGTCATCGTTTGTTAATTAGTCGACGTTTGAGGTGAGTTCGTTCTCTTTCGTCCGAGCGCAGCTTGATCCGTCGGAGGCTAAACATGTTCGGCACAGCTTTTTCGCCCACGGCCGATGCGCTCATCTACCCCGAAGAACCCATTTTGGTCAGTAGTAGATATGTACATGTCATTATAAGATAGCTATATAAATATTCATATACATACGTTTTTACTCTTTATATATCAAAATAAATGACATCTTAATGAGGTGTTAAAATTATTGCCTAATCAATCAGAAGCATTAAGTTTCTTTCTGTAGTTAGCTTGACTCTTTAATGTAATAATAATAATATTTCATAAAAAATGATAAATATTTTACAATAACTCATAATTGAAAAAAATCAATGATAAAATATAATCATATCAATTAGACAATAATGAATATTTTTAAAATATTTAATAAAATTATTTTCGCAATAATGAGCTTTTTTTTTTACATAAAGATTTTATTTTGATCAAAATTAAAAGGATTACAATGTTACTTATTGAATTTCTAACAATGCCGTCCATCTTCGTAGTAATGAGTTCTCATTTCCTAAAATGTCGTCTCATAGCATCAAAAAGTGACGATTTCCGGTAATTTCAGTTATCCATGACATCAGAAGAAACTTCAACTGTCTTTAAGAGCATGACGCTTTTAAGCAAAAAAAAAAAAAAAAGTTTTCTATGAATTTTCTTCAATTCGCACTTGAAGCGTCCTACTCATCAGCACCATAGAAATTTCTTCTGATGTGCTGTAAAATGACCTTTTTAAATTAAAAATGATAATGATTTCAACATGATGTAATTCTAGTTATTTGGTAAAGTATTTCCCAAACTCCAGATTAATGAGGTCAATGGTAATGAATTCAAAGCGTTGATAACCGAATATGAGATAATTACACAGAAGTGAACCTTTCATTGAGTTCTCAGTTCCCAAAAAGTTGACAACGAAGTACTTATACAGGCTGTTCCAACGGTATGGAT
>JAHWFO010078668.1:0-22934 GCA_023313115.1 Rhysida immarginata | reverse complement strand
GAGAAAGGCCTCATTTCCATGAAAAACACGTCAATGCATTGTTTAAGGACCTCTCTAAATACGTACATGTCGAGTTTATTAGGCTTGGTTTGCTGCTTTGAATGCTACAACCATTTTTTAATTTATAGAAAAGAATTAATACCTCTAAAAAGGCTTACCCAATTGACATAAAAATATGCTAAGGCACAATTTAAGGTATCCTCTATGTATGTGTCACAAATTGGTCACATACCTACAGTCGGGTGCCTAAAGGTTTAGGTCATAGTTGAGCACGTGAATAGCACATCCCAAGCGTATACCTGCTACTGTATTTTCATTCAGAAGGGACAGGTCCAGTCTAATCTGCCTTGACTCTCAGTAAAAATACCTGATTTTGCAACCGATCAACATCCGGTAAGCTCAGTTCCTACGGAGCATGTAAAAACCTTACTTACAGACGGATTTTTTTTTTTCAAAATTTCAATATATCTTTTCGAATCATGAGTTTTTAAGTCGATTTCAAAAAAAAAAAATTGAGTTTCTGAAACGAACACATAGGCCTTCACTCTTAGAGGCTACGTTTGTGAGCAATTTTGTGCAGCTAATTCCTCCGAAACGGCAAATAGCAGAACCAAATAAAAATTATACTGTTTGGCTCCGAAGAGCCTTTTTCGAGCCTTTTTATGAACCTTCAACTCCCCCCCCCCCACCAACAGAAAAAAAATTTCGAATATGCCATTCCTGGTAGGCCTGTGCGAATATGCCATTCCACCATTCCTATTTTTTTTTTTCATATTGCAGTAGGCTTCCATGAGGCTTAAAATTTTTTTCTTTGAATAGATAAAGTCGAAGTATATGACGGGTTAATTCAAATGAGCAGGTTCTTTCATTATCATAATCGCAATTCAAACAAATTATGATTAATTGAGAATGGCGATTAAAAAAAAAAAAAAAGACTTCAACTATTTCTCTTAAAGTAAAAGAACTCGTTTTCAATTTTTAGTATGTTCCCAGTATTTTTATTTGTAAATTGAAATTTCATTGACAAATTTCATCAAAGCAAAAGAATCCGGATTGACTTCCCCTTTTACTTAGAAAAAAAAAATTAAAGGCTCTGACCTGTCTGGTTTGATTATTATTTTTTTTTCTTCCTTGCGATGCTGTTTGAACCAGTTATTACATTATCTTCGCTCGTCAGTATCGATAATGATGTATTTAATATTCACTTTCGATAAATTTTTTAATCTGCCGCCGTTATCTTTTTGTTTCTCCGTTCGATTGAGCAACGCGGTTCTGCGAAAGACGTAGAAATGTTAAGGCCTAGTTCATTGTAAAGTACCAGCCATTATTCTAAAATGCTACTAAGTATTCAATTATTAATGCTACTTAAATAATATTGAAAACAAGTAAGGTCTATATTTTATTTTTCCCTGTGTTATACAGGTTTTCACAAGCACAAGCTTTGATCTACTTATCTTATGAAGCAAACGTCAAATTCAAACACTGGAGTACACATTTTAACAAAGTTTTGTTAAATGGGCAGCCAAGGTACAGGGCATTAGGAACACGGATGTCAATCCTCATTGGGGAGGTTAAATAGAAAAGATAAGATAGTACGTGTTCTTACGTAAATTGTAACGGTTATCCAGATATCGCGCTTTTATCGTTAGCCTTTAATATTGATAGCATCTTTAGTGGTATGCTATTTGGTCCGCACTTGGGACGTGCACGAGCCTCAAGATGGGTGAACGTCCGGATTTAACGGACATCCAAAAAGGGATGATAATAGGCTATCGCACCAAGGGTGGCACCATCTCCGAAACGGCGCGATTTGTGAACTGTTCACGGTCCGCTATAGTGAAGGTGTACAAAGAGTGGACAGCAGGGACAGAAATCGCGTCCCAACGCCATCACTGTAAAGGGTCACGAGTTATCGACTCGTAAAGGTAACAGGAGAACCACAGTCCATCGACTGACCACCAGATTCAACAGTGGTGCCAACAGACGTGTATCCGGCATTACCGTTGAACGCACCCTGCTACGGATGGGCCTAACCAGGGGTCATCGTCAACGACGCCTAGACTTTGCACGTGAGCACCGCCATTGGACCACAGACGAGTGGGCTAAGGTCGCCTTCTCCGAGAATCAAGTTTTTGCTCCATAAGATTGACGGGCGTTGGCGAGTGCGTCGTGAACGCCATGAAAAGAGACTGCAGGAGGCTATTGTGGGCCGGAAACAGGCTGCTGGGGGTAGTGTGCACGTGTGGGGATCTTCTTTTGGGAGTAGTTAGAGGGCAATTTGAATGCTTGCGGCTATCTGTCAATCGTAGCGGACCAGGTGCACCCGTACTTACTCACGATGTTCCCCCAATGTGATGGTGTGTTCCAGCAGGACAATGCACTCTACCACAAGGCACGTCTCCTTCTGGATTGGTTCGAGGAACACTCTACTGACTTTCGAGTGCTCCCTTGGCCGGACATCAATCTAGTCGAACATCTGTGGGAGCACCTTGATCGCCATATACGCCAGCTGGACCCTCCACCATCGGACACATGCCACGACTCCTAGCAGCAGTTATATCGGCGAAGGGTGGCTACTCCCATTACTAAGCGGGTGGTCATAATTCAGTGATATGACAGTGTACTGTACAAAGTACTGCCGTTTTTTTGTGTATGGGACAGCAGAGCAATCGATTTGCATTACATCAAGAAAGACTGGCCTCCGAGAGCAGCTTACAAGCCTGGAGAAACGAATGCACAGCGCTTACCATCGGCAAAACCACACAAAATAATCATTCCTCCTTCACACATCAAGCTCGGCTTTGTGAAAACTTGGTAAAAACTATGGATAGAATGGACCAGTAGTCAAGTACATGTTACTAAGAAACCGTGGCCAATTCAGCCTTTTCTTAGTCATATTAGGGTTCAGCACATTGAAATTATATTGCCCAATGTTAGAAAAAGCGACATTCAAATAAGCTAACCTTATGAAAACATTTGATGTTTCAGACAAAATGACCAAACCAACTGCCGATTTCTGGAATCAGAATGACCAAAAAAAATCTTTCCGATGTAGGTTTAGTACTTCTGCCATTAGTAATCAACATAATGGCAGATTTAAAGAACTCGGGCATTCTTTCCATGTTAACCCAGGAAAATTTACCCAGGAGACCTCTTAAAATTTAAAATTTCATGCAAGATGAAACAATTAGAGATATCTCTGAGGAGTTCTGGGTAACTAGAGAAGTAAAGCTAAAGTAAAAGGTAAGGTGTACTGAAACACTTCCGCTTAAGAAATCAAACATTCAGCAGAAAGGTGGCAAGATGCCAATGGAAGGAAGGTCGTATACGGAATGAGCATATTCTGGAAACAGTGAAGACAGCTGATATTGTTCAGAGGATACAAGAAACAAGATTGAGATTGTTGGACGTGTTGCCAGAAGGAAATTATCTGGATAAAGTGATCATGAAGATAGAAGTCCAGGGAAGGAGGAGTAAGGTCACCCAAAGGAAAGGTGGCAGGACCTCATCGAGAAGGATCTTAAGTCGATAAAGACATTGAAAGAAACATGTCTAAAACAATGAATCCATGTAACGGGAAAGCCTGAAGCATTGGGAAATTGTTTCCAATCCAAAAGAATATTTAAAATAAAGCGAAAGAGAGACCACATTGACAAAATGGACATATTAGCAGCAATGTAAGAGGGGGTGCTGAGAAGTTCTAGGGCATATGTAAGCCAAATATCAGGTGTATCCAATTTTTACAACTTTTTTCATTCCATTGAGAAGCTGAGATGGCAGAGGCACAAGCCGTCTTGAAGTTTTTGTTACAAACACTAGAGGAGAAGTGTCCTTCCTATAGCACCGTCAAAATCTGGTTGTATGGTTTCAAGATTGGGCATTTCATCGTTGAAGATGAGCCCCGCAGCGGGTGCACCCAACCGCAACTGACCCAGCCACATGCGATGAGTTGATTCTTGAGGACCGGCGAATATCCGCCAAAAAGATAGCCCAGATAGTGGACATTTACCGGGAGCGTGTTGGGTTCATCATCAGCACGATTCTCGATTGCGCAAGCTTTCAGCGAAGTGGATGCCGAAATGATTGAACAGTGATCAGAAAAAGGAAGGAGTTAAGACATCCAAAGGCGTTGTGGCACATTTTGAAGCTGCACAGGATTTTTTGTCGAGATTAGTGACTGAGAATTAAACCTGGCTCCACATTTGTGATCCAGAAACCAAGGAACAATCAAAGTCATGACGTCTGTTTTCTAGGATAAAGACGGTATTCTGTTGCTTGACTGCCTACTTCTATGCTAAACTTCTGGATCAGCTGAGGGAGGCAACCAAGACGAAACGCTGTGGGGAGTTGACCAAAGGGATCCTCTTTTTGCAAGACAATGCACCTGCCACACACGTCCAACGTTGTGAATGCCAAATTGCACACCCTGGATTTCCAATTGGTTCACCCCCCCCCTACTCACCTGATCTAGACTTGTCTGACTATTATCTCTTCCCAAACTTAAAGAAATACCTGAAGGGTCATCGTTTTGAGGACATTTCTGACGTCAAACATAATGCTGATGACTCTTTCAGGCCTAATCAAATATTTTTTTGAACGGACTTGAAAAGCTGCAACAACAAGTGCATCAATCTCAGGAGACAGTTATTGAATAAATGTTTGATTTCATGCCTCTGGCTCTATTCTTTCTGGACAAAGCCAGGAACTTCTCAGCACCCCCTCTACGATCATATTTCTATTTACAAGGATTAAGGGTTTATGACTTACGAGTTCTTAAGCTTAAATTGTTGGCTTGTGTTTTAAGTTTTACAAATTTTTACGTTGAGGTTAACAAGTATTTTGCTTTAATTTTTCAGTAGCCTACTGAAGTCTGTAAGATAATGGAATTCAATGGAAATTTGAAGCAATCATTTTATAGTGTTGAATTTTTTTATACTTTAGATTATCTGAAATCCTCCTGATAAGTTTGTTTAGGTTTAATTTTCAAGGTTGTATTTGAATAATAAGATATTGGATGCATTACTGAAAGTATGTTACCGGAAGTATACTCTATATGTACATAATATATACATGTGTTACAGTGTTTACTTTTGCTCTAATGTCTTTAAAGGAAATTAAATATTAATGCTTTATCAGCTTAACTTTACTCTATGACTTGAGATACGGTTTACGCGCAACAGTGAAGCACGGAAGGCGTCTTTCCGTCGGCGGGAGTTGAGCGGCCTCACTCCCGCTGTGGGAACATACGTAGCCGTGCTCAGCTTTTGCCTATTTCCATTTTTTCCTTTTTAGTTTGTTTTACAATGAAAACTTTATATCGAGATGGATTCTATGAGGAGGCGGACGCCTCATTACTCTTTTTGTTAGCCATTACATTTTTAAAATTTAATATTAATTTCGTTGTCATTACTAGCTCATACCTTGTATGACGTTAATGTTTCTTTTTTCCCGTGATAAAGACGTCACTTTCGTAGAAAATGAATTTTGCGTAAATTCCACTCGAAAGATAATCGAGACACTTGTAATTTGTTTTATGTTTCATAGTACAAGGTGCTTCAGAGCTGTTCTAGGAAATTTCGACGAAAAAGAAATTAATAAAAGAAAAGTGAATTGTATACATAAATTCGTATAACTTAACCTTGTTATTTTAAGCAGTTCGTTTGTGTAGGATTGTTTTCTAATAACTCGAGATTGCACACAAAATAATGTATACATACTTCAGCAAATGTAAAAGCATATAAAAGTTTTAACACTAAATTCGTATAGACATCAAGGTATGAAGATAACTCCTCTTTGACGTCTATGTATGTTCAAAACGATTATCTTAAGCGTCGAGATACTTTTGAATACGGCAAACGGTTGCTCCTATCCATTTCTATAGCAAACGCTTATCTTCTACTAGGTTGGTGCATGAAAAATGTCGTTTTTTTGTCAAAAGTAAAAGTGAATATTTTAACAATGGATAAACATTTTCAATGAAAATAAAAACTTCAGAATCTATACACTCCTGCCAATTCAACGCAAGTATACTTGTCACATAAAATATTGGAGTTCTGGAATCGACGAATGCTTTGAAGGCTATTTCTGCAGCTTCCTGGATTCTGAAAACCTTCCCCTGCAGAGAATTATCGAGATGTCTGAAAAAATGGTATTCAATAAGCGATAAGTCGGGTGAGTAGTTGAGTTAAGGAAAAACTTTATAACCCAATTGTGTCATTTTTGCAAGGTGCGGTCTCGCATTATCATGACCTTGGTGCGCATTTTGTCAATTTCTAGACAGTACTTTGCAGCTGTTATTGTTTCGCCCGGTTTCAAGAAGCTGTAGTGGATGTTCCACTTGGTGAAGATTTGGCTTTGGAAACGATTTTGGAGCTTCCCCTGCATCCAACGACTGAACTGACTGATGCCCACTTCTTCTGCAACTTCTCGAGAAGTTTTACGCAGATCAGCTTCAATAATTGTTTGCAAGACATCATTGTCAACAATCCCCTGAAGTCCTCACCTTCGAGGGATTCATCACCAGTACCAATGGTACAAGATGACCGATGGTACTCCTATGGGAAGTAGTATCAGTCTTTTTATGACCAATATCTACATCCGAAAATTAGAAAACCAGGCATTGAATGAATTTAAATACTTTCCTAACGTGTGGCTGATATACGTGAATGATGTTTTCGCAATCTTTAATACTGAAAAGGAAAACAATGAGATATTCTTGGCTAGTCTTAATGGCTTGTGTCCTAATATCAAGTTCACTAGGGAGGATGAGAGAAATGATAGCCTGCCATTTTTGGACATACAATTGACAAGAATTGGCCAAGAACTACAATATGACATCTATAGAAAAGCAAACTTTGTACCTAACTTCATAAAGCATGTTTCGAACCACTGTCATCAACACAAACGCATAGGGCGCATGTCATCCCACTAAACAAAGAAAGTAGAAGTAACTCCTAGCAATTAAAGAATTCGCAAGACTCAACGGCTATCCTGGAGAAATAGTGAATAGCAAATTTTCGTCAAGTTTGAGGAAGGGTTGAGTGGCCTGTGGGGAAAGCAAGAGCAACCGAGTCCAAAGATCCTAGGTTCAAGTAGAAACTATTAAGATCACTGATGATGGAAACTGGACTCACTGATGATGGGAACTTTATTTCCGAAATGTACATCTGAGTCATTAAAATTTCTTATGTGGAATAATAGTTTCGGAGTTATTTTTCTTTGTATAATAAGATCCTGTTCTGGGAAGATCCACAAATTACCATGAAGACACCAGTTTCCTGTGCAATTTTTATAAGATAGCATATTGAAGCTTGAAACAAGATCAGACCACCTTCTGGACTAAGTGTAAAGACTTAATTTATATACTTGACCGTTTGTAAGCAACAAATAATACAAGACCCGATTGTCCAATTGAAGAGATTGCAATGAGGTTTTTCGGGTGATCCGTTCATCGGATTTTGAAAACATTTTTTTGTTGCTTATTTGATGCTAAACAAGTTTGTAATTGTTTTTTTGTGTATCTCCTACGGTGTATCTCCTACCCTGAACTTCCTATTCACTCCATTTATTGAAATTTGCACAACCACATTTGTATCCAAGTTTGAATTTGTTGTTCCATTACGTCACAAACTACTTTAAGCTGACTGAAATAATTTGCAGAAGGGTTAGGTAGTTCCTACTACGATGCGTGTCTAATAATCTGCTTTGGTCAGTAATGATGAAACAATTCAATAAAACTCATAGGATCGAACTGAAATAGTCTCTTAACCTAACCTCATCTGTTTATGAGCCACCTTGTATTGTACTCAGAAGTTTCAACAGTATATGAATGACTAATGTTATTGATTTATTTTTCTATTTAAGGTTTCCTTAACCTATTACCAAGATGACAACCCAACGAAGGCGGTGAAGACGTATAAAGACTTGAACAGCAACGTCGTTGAACCGCAACAGGAAATAAAAGAATTCTCACCCGATGGCAAGGTCGCCTGCTTTGCTAAAGGTTGGCATCTTATTATGCAGAATGTTCATGTATGAAGCAGTTATTGTATGTTAACCAAAACTTCATGGTCACCATACCAGACGATCCCCTGGAAGGAGTTTGAGGCTTAACCGTTCCATTGCATCGCCATGGAAACTTTTTTTATTACAAACGCCTTAGTTTTGCATCCCAAACATGCTCTGTGGAAGACATGTATACAGTAACAAGCTGGTTCTTCTAAAATGCCTATGTCCCTGAAAGCTTTTATTGTAAAGATTTTGTATCATCTTCTTGGAAAATCTAGCACAGTTTTTCCAACAAGACGGGCCTTCATTGTTTCTTCTATAACAGTAACTTCGTCTTATTGTCCTATGCAGTACCTCCTCATACCATA
The DNA here is from genome assembly GCA_023313115.1 of Rhysida immarginata. NCBI lineage: Eukaryota > Metazoa > Arthropoda > Chilopoda > Scolopendromorpha > Scolopendridae > Rhysida > Rhysida immarginata. The sequence goes on along the minus strand of JAHWFO010078668.1, from coordinate 14,559 downwards.
ACACTAGGGCTGGTGAAGTATGCCAAATTCTCGAGAATCAGCGACGAATATGCCCTTCATGTATGGTGCAGTTGAAGACAATGCACGGAAAGAAGTTGGTTGTTTTTCGTGGATGCATTGTTTTTGAATGAGGCCAAGTTTATTTAATTCTTTCCTTCTTGTTAATTGACCACATCTCCATATAATTTGGTGAACGTACAATTGCTTCTTCATGGTATAACATGTTCCTTGATTATTAAGTACCGAAAGGTAGTTTATGCTATTACTGTGGGGGAACGTGTCAGTCTGTCTGTCTGTTCATAACTCTAAGTCCTCGAAGCCTATGAAAGATTTTCAAAATTTGTTTTCGTCAATCGATTAACACGATTCATAGCATGAACCAGTCACAAAGATGATCGAAATCGATTCAATGGCACGTGCACAAATGGTACTTTTATGACCCCACCTAGCAATTTTCAATGCTAAGATATAGTAAGCAATACATCAAACAAATCGTAACGACGAACTATAAGCGGTTATTAATGACTGTTTTCGTCAATTGATAAATATGGTACCGCGCATGAACCATTTTGAAGACGGTCATAATCGATACAAGTGCACGTGCTCTAATGGTACGGTTTTGGCACCCTCTAAAATTTTCAATGGTAAGATATAGCAAATAATACATCAAACAACTCGAAATGGTAAAATAAGAGCAAATAAAACGTTACGTATATTTTCTTCCATGCATGGTGAATCGAGTTCATATCCGGAGATCTTGGTGGCCACTCGATGGGTTACATATCCTCACTTTGTAGAAAGTCATCCAGCATCAAAACTTTGTCGAGACATGCATTATCCTCCATGAGAATAAAATCTGGATTCACGGCACCTCTAGCGAAATTATGGTACCATTATGTTACTATTAGAAATTTTTAATGCTAAGATAGGGCATGTAACATATCAAACAACAAATATCGACATGCCATAAATGAATATATAAGAATAGTTATAAAATTCGTATATTATCGAATTGAATCACTGGAACCTGTTTTAAGTTTTTCAAAAGCAATTCGAAAATTTTGGAAATATGCTTTTCAAGTAATTTATGTGACAGCAGTTAGTTTAGCCTTTCGGTACTTGGTTATGCCATTCCTTAATGGTTTATTATAATAGGTGTCCAAAATGTTTTACATCATAGGCGTGCTCAGTGAATTTCATCAATATGACTGCCTCCGAGTTCAACTTGTTCGGGGGCAGACAAGTTGGTGCTATCTCTTTCTTTGGTATAAGCGTTTTAACCCTGTGCACCTTACAGAAGCTTCTGGAATGTTTTGAATTTTCTTTGATGTGAGACTTTTCTGACACCGTGTTGTTGTTATTATTATTACAGGATGAATTTAATATGTTTTATTATTCTCTTTAAAGTATGTATCCCAGCCCGGTACATCTTTGCGGTTATTTCGTCCATGGGGTTCTTCTTAATGTATTGCATGCGAATCAATCTGAGCGTTGCCATTGTGTCCATGGTAAAACAGACGGCTACCAATCTACCAGGCATGGCTGGCAATGATTCCCTCAACTTCACAACAACCTCAAACTCAACTGAGGAATTTGAAGAATGCCCTAATTATATAAGCAACACGTCGATTACGAATACCACAGCTAAGGTAAATATTCCTTTACTCGAATTTGAAGATTCAGGTTAACTAAATAAATTTGATTACTTCTGTGATATTGGACCCTTTAACCAGCATCGGATCTTTGACTTTACTGTTGTTTATGAACCACTCAACATATCCGAAAATTATCAAACATCCTTTTATAGCTGAGAGCTTTTGTGTTGGGCTTTGAGTTTTGTCAAAGAGAACTGTGAGATACAAACATACATTGCATGGGCGTTGGTAACTATGGATTTTCCTGGTGAGGAAGATCTGCAGAATAGTCTGTATGATCACCAGACATACTGCTTGGGACACCACAAGAACTGGTTCTTGATCTGCAGGATCAGAAGGATTGCGTCTACATATCTTCATAAAACATTTTTAGATGCTGGATAAAAGGTCTGGTCATTTTGAAACAAAAGTTCTAACCCAAATCCAAATTTCTTAGGACGGCGAATTTGAATGGTCTGAATCCATGCAAGGACTTATACTGGGGTCCTTCTACTGGGGATACATCATCACCCAAGTCCCAGGCGGATTACTAGGAGAGAGATTCGGAGCCAAATGGTTGTTTGGTTTTGGTGTCATTTGGACCGGAATCTTTTCTTTAGTCAGCCCGGTGGCTGCCAGGAAAGGCGGACCCTGGGCCCTGGTGGTGATGCGAGCACTGGAAGGTGTTGGACAAGTAAGAATGTTCATCCTCATATCCACTTGATGGACCTCCATTCTAGTGACATAATATCTGCATATTTATTTGTAGGGTGTTACATTTCCTACAATGAACTACCTCATTTCTCGCTGGGCTCCACCACACGAGAGGAGTCGAATTAGTACCATCATCTACGCAGGTGCGCATATTGAGCCAGTTAAACGTTTGCTAAATAACAAGGAATGTATAAATTCGTCAAACATTTCTCATTGTTAATGATAGGTACGCTATTGGGAACGATGGTTGGAGTCATTCTGTCTGGTGTGTTAATTGACCACGACGTCGGAGGAGGTTGGCCTATCGTCTTTTACCTTTTCGGTAAGATTCCCTTGTTCTCAGTAATTATAACTAATCACTTGCCATTTCTAAGTTAACCTGATATCTTTTAGAATTTGAATAGATAATAAGCAGAGAGGTATAGTTCTTTTCTTTAAGTAATCTTAACCCAGATAATGATATTTTGAGAACTGTAATAGAGATAATGGCCCGTACAGCGCACGTTTTTTGTTGTTTTCTATGTATCCCTTAGTATTTTTTCAAGAACTACATCAAAAGATCCTGGAGAGTCGATAAGTAATAAACTGAATGAACAAGATGTTACAGCTACCTTCCTAATAAGGTGTCATTGTTAGCGTGACAAAGATACTGGGGGGTTTGCTGAATCATAGTCGACAGCTCGGCCAATGATATTGCTGTCTGATTTGACTCAGTGACATTACACGGATGTTCAATAGAGTTCAAAATCAATAGTACGATACCATAAAATGGGGTAAAATTGACCCACTTTTTAATTTTGTTTTAATCACATGTCATTTTTATCTGTTCGAATTCAGACTTTGCAGTGAGAATTTTTTTTGGTCATGGGGTATGTGTTGAGAACATATATTGTCATTTTCAAGTTATTTAATATAATACAAATGATTTTATAATTTTTTAAAAATTTGGGTTAAAGTTACCTAACTTGGGGGTACCTTTAACCCAGTTTCTAATTTCTTGCAGTTACGGCCTGATGGGTTAAAGCTACACGTAGTACTTAGTTTTGACCATACCAAAACAGCAATACACATCCTTAAAAAAAGATTGGGAGGGGAAGCTAATACGGATATGAAGTTTATACAAAACATTTTAATACGGTAATGAAAAGATTACAAGTGATTATTGTCTAGTTGAGGGACAGAGAAGTATCTTTTTCTGATTGAAATAGGTTCTTTCATCTTTAAGTCATTCCAAGTATAATGAAGGATATCATCTTTCTCAGGCCATTGCCACAATTTAGTTGCCTTTTGCATGCAACTTATAGATGGGCCTGAATCTTCCTTAGCAAACTCCTGGATTTTGGGGAGGGACGTTATTCTTCCTAGACCATTGTATTCAACTGCAACGAATTCTCCTTGTTAAAGATCTTTTTTTCCACTGTTCTTTCACTGAAGTTGATTCTTTTGGTTGGTTGAGAGAAATGCCTTGATCTTCATCACTTGAACTGGAGGAAATTGTCAGCTGATCTTCATCACTCTCATCATGAATACTGAAATCTTCAGTCTGATCTGTGGCTTCCACAGTAATGTTCCTGGATCTCCCTCGTTTCCTTGTTTGCTATTTTGTACTAGGTACTCGTAGATGGTTCTGGAAAGACTTCTACACAGATGCTTTTGCCAGGCACTACGTTCAGCTTCGTTCCTTTTCTCTTTTGGCCAACTGGATTACCAACCTCAGCTCGCTTCTCCATTAAAATGTGTACGAATGCCTCTCCCACTATTTCAGACCTCACGTCGTTTAGGCAGTTTTGGAGTTGGTGTTCCGAATAATCTATGTAATGCCTGGCCCCTAACTTTCCTTTCGGCTTTCTTCCCATTGTAAGCAAGCTGATTAATCTGCAAATATTTAAAACTCATTATTTTCAGAAGTGTCTTAAAGTGGATGCCAAAGTTGCCCCTATGCACATTGTCCATCACGGGAATCCTATCAAAATTAAGGATTACCAGGCTAAACTAAATCACTTTGCTATTCACCACTGCAGATGAGAGAAATGAGCTTTAAAAACATCTAGTTACGGAATTTTTTACAGAAAGTTATGAACTGGAACCAGAGAAAAGTTTGTAAACACAATTTTCTTGTTAAGTTGATGGCCGCATGAAATTCGCTTTGTCACGTCTATAACACAACCAAAACTGAAACCGAAACTTATTCCACCTATTAGTGTCGGTGCCATCTAAAGGAGAAAGCAATAGCTATCTCTCTATGACTTACTGATAAAAAGACATCTAATTTTGAAAAAATTGTTGCGTCCTGGGCCATAATTTCCATCAACGGCCAAAGTTTCCCTATTTTACGGTAGTCCTGAACTCAAATGTCTGTTTATCCAGCCGTACCTAAAGGAAGTTCCAATAAAGTTAGATCACTTAGTTTTTTAAAGAGAACCTAGAGGAATCAACACAACAAAACTTAATTTGAAGTTAAATGTGTTGGCCATTTGAAATAAATATGATTATTTTACATCATATCAATTGCTAACTCATAGAAAAAAAACTTCATCTTATAAAGAAAAAAAATTGCACTGATTAAACAAAGCGTTACATCTTCTATAAACCATAGACCGCTTGCCTCTAAATATATACCGTATATAAATGTCACTTATTGTTGGTACAAAGATGCGTATTACCTTCAGTTCTATACGAGGTGCTACCCAAAATTTCTCGAAATAGTTTTACTCTGACCGAACCGTAAGAGGTACGAAGTTTTGCCGATAGATGGTGTTAGGGGTACGTCTTAGCTGTAATTGTGCTAAGTGGTGTCATCCTATGTCAACGTGAATTTTGAGTTTGAGCTGTTTTTGTCACTGTTTGTGTTGGTCGTGTTGCGATTCTTGGTATTAAAGCTGAAGAAAACTGCGGCTGAAACCCACAGACTGTTGAAGGAAGCTTTTGGCGAACAAGCTTTAGGCCAAACCCAAACATTTGAGTAGTTTAAGCGTTTCAAAGATGGTCGGGAGTCTGGAAATGATCACGAAAGTGCGAGACGTGATCCGAGAGCAACTGTAATGAGACCATCCATGATGTTTGTGATCGCCTTGGACTGTCATACGGGACGTTTTGAGACGATTGAGGTAAAACGTGAGGCGCGAAAGGCTGGAGATGCGGAAAAAGAAAGGCTGACTGCTCCATCACGACAATGCTCCGGCGCGCACATTGCTCGCTGTGAGGGACTTCCTCAACAAAAACAACATGACCGCTGTCCCCTGGCACCCTGAGACTTCTACCGCTTCCGTAAATTGAAATTGCGGTTAAAAGGGCGGCGATTTGACTCCATTGAAGTGATCCAAGCGGAATCGCAGCAGGTGTTAAACATGCTGTAACATGGGAACTTCCAGGAGTGCTTCCAGAAGTCGGAACGTTGCCTTCAGCCCAAAGAGACTACTTTGAAGGTGATGGTGGAAATTAAAAGATCGGTAAGTTCCGTATTTTATAGAGGTACATTTCGGGAAATTTTGGATAGCACCTCGTAGATTCGTAAGAAATTAAATCGGATGTAGAGTGGTAAGACCCTAAAAACAGCTGACGTTTCGGATAAAGGCATTCAAGCGGTACATTATCTTCTTTAGGCCAAACTGATTCCTTGGCTCTTGTCGATTTCTAACCCGGACAATCTATGGCCATCTCTAGTCATGAGCAAAGGGTGTTAATATGTTGCATTGGTATATTCGTGATATGCTGTTGATACGGGTATCTAATCACAGCTATCTTGCGTCAACTATTCGTCTACGTTCAAAGTCGCTAAGATACCCATTTTGCTCATCGCCTTCGATTGCGAAGCAGTTGCAAGAAGCCTATATTCCTGGTATTAATTGCATGAATTTCGTCTGGCTATGTTGCAATTTGAGCAAGAGGTTTGAATTAAACTCTCCATCATATTTTCGTCTACTCAATATAAAGGGTATCTAAAAAGTCTAGTAACATGGCAGATATCTCAAAGCTGCCAGATAGGCGAGATCTGATGAGTGTGGTTTATAGGTAATGGGGGGGGGGGGAATACATTGCTGCACTCAAATTTGACTTTGACCCCCAAATTTAAGATCATCCACTTGCTAACTCGAAAACTATTAAAGATAGAGAAAAATTTCCAATTGCTACCCTGTTGAGCAACACCACGTTAGTCTAAAAACGATTTTTAATTTTTGAGAAAACGCCCTTTCCCTTGAAAGATTTTGAGAAAATTGGCGAGAAAGAGTCACTGAAGGTCAGGTTAAGCTGGCCAGGTTGGCTGAGGTTTCTAACACATTTGAATTGCAGTGAAGCACATCGTTGGGAAGGCTCATTAAGTGATTGGGCTTGAGCGACTCTTTCTCAAAATCTTGATCATGTTACCAGACTTTTTGGACACCCTGTATATTGTCCAAGCTGTTCTTCTAACCTTCGTTAAACAGTCATCTCCCTATTCTCTAATTATAATCATGATCTGTTGATATATTAAATATCTTGGTAGCCATAGAGATAATAGCATCTTATTTGCTTTTGTAGGTGCCTTAGGCTGTGGTTGGTTTTTGTTTTGGGGCTTTTTGGCTTACGAAAGTCCAGAGACACATCCGTGGATTTCGCCCAAAGAGAGATACTACATCTTGAAAAGCCTCAATAGGCTGAGACCTGTTAAGAAGGTTTGTTTGTTATACTTATGTAGATAGGTTAAATTTTGAGAATTTACTAATACTAATAAGCAATGTATATGCAGAAAGTCCCGAAGTTTCCTGTATGTGCTGTGCTCACCTCGCTGCCCATGTGGGCTATTCTCGTAGCCCATGTCTGTAACAACTGGGGTCTCTATCTCTTCCTGTCCGATTTGCCGCTCTACTTGAAGACCATTCTTAAATACGATATGAGTGAGGTGAGTTTGTGCTAAACACCCTATATACAAGTGCTCAAACATGTTCGTACACATTTTACTCAATATTGATTGTTAATTTACAGAACAGTCTACGTTCGGCTTTGCCTTTCCTCACCTGTTGGTTGTTCAGCTTGATTTGCAGCAACGTTGGCGATTTCTTAATCGTCAGGAAGATACTGCGACCTACGATTGTTAGACGGCTGTTCAACAGTTTAGGTAATTACCTGATTTAAAAACAAAATAAAAGAACCGCGCGTCTGGATGACTCTTTGGTTTATTACTCTGTTGTTTATCCTTAGGACAAATTGCACCTGGATTCTTAGTTCTTGGAGTCACGTTCGTCAAATGCGACCGAGATCTGTCCTATACCCTCTTGGTAGTCGCACTCACCTTGAATGGCGCAACGTACGCAGGATTCAATTGTAACCACGTTGATCTCTCTCCACTTCTTGCAGGTATCTGGACGTGTAGAATACTTCTATAAAGCAAGATGATGTTATTCTATCTTTATAACGTTACTATTTGTTTTTTTTTAAATTCAGGAACATTATTCGGTATAACCAACACTCTTGCCACCGTTCCCGGTTTCGTGGGACCAAGTGTAGTTGGAGCTCTTACAGAAGGACAGGTGAGAACAATTTTCGCCATAAGAACAAATTAATTTCTAAAGGTGGGTCAAAATGATGGGTCAAAGGAAAATGCTTTTTTAAATGCAGATACTCCAAAAAATGCTCTAATTGGTTGGGGAACCTTTGTATACAAGATCATTAGTTTCAGTGCTGATATCATTACAGGCAAATATGAATTCCTCTTGCAGAGATTGTTTTGGACCGATTTGGATTTTAGGTGGTCCCGTAAAAAAGTCAATTGGTATCTGGAGACTACATAGCCATTAACCTTTCCTATACCATATACAGACTGAGTCAAAAGTCTGTTACTCCCCATACAATTTCAAAACGAGCGGAGATGCAAGAAATCTGTTGCAGGCAACATATAGGAAGTTAGGTAGGGGCTAAACAATGGTGGTGTCAAATTTGACCTTTGACCTCTTTAAGAGGTTAAATCATAATGTAACTTTTTAACCGTGTAAGATACAACAAAAATAGCAATGGAAAACTTGTAGAACACATTAGAGAATTAGAGAAAATGTTCAATTTGGTTACCATCTGCAGCTATGCTTGGATTTCTTTTTTTGGGGGTTATGTGAAGGATGCTGTGTATCGAACTCCTCCCAGAGACTCGGAGGAGTTGAAAGCCCGAATTCAATAAGCTTGTACAAACATTTCTCGAACAACATTTATTTATGTACTAGAAGAGGTACCCGGCGTTGCCCGGGATAATTACACTTGCACAAACTTTTCCTTTCATTGTTAGTCATGAGATATTGATTGTTGGTTCATGCAGTTTGTTTGTGAATTGCGTGTTGATACCATTGTTGATACCTATTGTTGCACAAACTTTGCCTTGCATTGTTGGTCATGAGATATTTCTCATTAATATGCCTTGCCATAACCATGAATATCGATTTTTTTCGATATTTATTATTTTTCCGAAATCTGAGGTAGACAGTGACCTTTCTCATGCTTTGAAGGTCATGTATGCGAAATTTCATCAAGATCGGAATAAAACTGTAGATTTGTATAAAAAACGTACAGACAGACCCACCCACAAACATCCTTCTTTATATATATAGAGAGATGAAGATAGAAGATATGAAAACTAGGTATTACGATTTCAATTATGTATTGTTTCAGATCTTAACCAAATTGGAGATTTTCTCTAAATATCTTGTGAAATAAAGAAATACGTTACGTAAAAATGGTGATTTAGGGGTAAACATGACGTGTTCTACAAGTTTTCCATTGCCATTTTTGTTGTTTCTTACACGGTCAAAAGTCAAATTTGACACCACCATTGTTTAGTCCCTATCTAACTTCCTATCTGTTGTCTGTAACAGATTTGTTGTATCTCCACTCGTTTAGAAATTGTATGGGGGGGACGGGGCAAGAGACTTTGGACTCACCCTGTATATCTTACGGCCTATCGGGTATTCATTGAAGAAATTTGATTCCATGTATCCTAAAGTATCCACTTCTCAAAGGATATTCTGAAACTGAAGTAGTCAAAAGGATTCTATTAAATTTCACATAGTATAAATCTAAGTCACTTCCCCGGTGTATGTGCTCGATAACCTTAAGAACTACTGCATCGATTTTTATGAAACAAGTTTTGTTTGTTAGGGGATTTATGTAGAAACTTTGTAGGCTAGGTATTAATTCATAAAAATTGGTTTTATATTAAATTATTGACGTTAATTGCTCTCAAAATGCGTCAACATGGCTGCTCATCAAATGGTGATCGGCGATCGAAACGCTTAGCGCCATCTCTTGAGCAAACAAACAAACATAAGCTAATTCTACTTCATCTTAATAGCTGAGTAAATTTGCAAGAACATTGTTTCTCTGTTTCTCACATGACCAACTGTATGTTGCCTGTTCTAGAGTTAGCGATCCTAGAAATTTATACATTTGCAGTAAAGATGCAACAACATTAAATGTGATTTATAAGGAAGTACTCAAGACTTCCATTAATTTTTTGACATTAAATAAAGGTTTTTTTAAAATTTACCTATACTGTAACTCCACAACTTAATATTTCAATAACTAATTCAATAAAAAAATAAAAAATATATAACACAAAAAAATTCAAAAGAACTCACTGAAATACGTACTATTTTTGCGATAGGCTGCCATGCTTTTTTCTCCTCTAACAGCTGTGTAAACAGAAACCAGGCGAAGCGAAACCGAACGTTTCGCATACGATAAGGTTATTACAAGTTTACAAAATGGTGAAGAAAAGCTATTCTTTTTAGATGCTCCTGGAGGCACAGGAAAAACTTTTTTAACAAACTTAATACTATGCAAAATTAGAAGTTTCAATAAGATAGCTATTGCCGTTGCATCTTCAGGAACAGCAGCAACATCCTTACTGGGGGGACGAACTGCACACTCCACTTTTAAACTTCCCCTCACAATTATACCAGGGGACACTCCTTTCTGCCAAATAAAAAAACAAAGTGCTTCGTCAATCTTCTTGATAGTTTGGGATGAAGCTACTACGGCAAATAAGGTTGTTGTTGAAGCTCTGCATCGCACTCTGAAAGATCTTAGAAACTCCAATCAAATAATGGGTGGTTTGATATTTTTATTCACAGGTGACTTTCGTCAAACTCTACCAGTTATAACAAAAGGTACAGTTGCTGACGAAGTAAATGCTTGTTAAAAAAAGTCTTTTATTCAGGAGCATGTTATTCACCTTTCACTCACTAAAAACATGAGGGTCCTTTTAAATAATGATCAACAGGCAGATGCATTTTCTACAAAATTGGTTGAAAATTGGTTATGGCAGTGAACCAGAAGTAAATGGTAGGATAAAACTTGATTCTTCATTGTGCAATTATGTCGAATCACTAGATTCTTTGATTGAAAAAATATACCCCGATATTTCTAATATTCAGTCCAAGTCTTCCAAGAGAGGACTATATTAACACCACGTAACGATTCTGCTAACCTAATAAACTTAAAAATAATGAACAAAGTTGAAGGAAATGTAAAATAGTATTGCTCCATCAACACAGTTTTACAAACTGAAAATGCAGTACATTACCCTGTGGAATTTTTAAACTCATTACAACCTTCTGGTTTTCCACTTCATTTATTACAACTTAAAATTGGTGTTCCTATAATGTTACTTAGAAATTTAAATCCTCCAACACTTTGTAATGGAACATGGTTAATTGTGAAATCCCTAAAAGATAATGTGATAGAAGGTTCAGTTATTACTGGAAGTGGTCTTGGTGAAACAGTTTTAATTCCAAGAGTCCCTTTAATACCTACAGACTTACCTTTTCAGTTCAAACGCATTCAATGTCCAGTTAAACTTTGCTTTGCCATAACAAATCTCAAACATTGAAAGTAGCTGGAGTAAATTTGCAAGAAGATTGTTTCTCACATGGCCAACTTTATGTTGCCTGTTCTAGAGTTAGCGACCCTAGAAATTTATACATTTGCAGTAAAGATGCAACAACCTTAAATGTCGTTTATAAGGAAGTACTCAAGACTTAGGTGTAGTCCAAAAACTTCCATTAATTTTTTGACATTAAATAAATGTTTTTTAAAATTTACCTATACTGTATTTTTATTTTATGATTTAAAAAGCCCAGGCAACGCCGGGCGCGGGTTTGCTAGTCTTGTATAACAGTGAAATCAAAATTCTGGTCTTTTGCAATATTTGCCTTTGCAGCAGTTTGTCCAAAGACTTATTGGTTTTGGCTTCCAGAAAACGATCATGTTTGGTGCTTGGGATGTAAGTTTGGTAACTACCAGAAGCTTCATATTCTGATTATACAGTTTTTCTCAAAATAGATTTTCGTGAGTATTGCGGTATTTTCGGCGAGATCTGCTGGGAAGAGTGAAAGAAACAAGGGATCTTAAACGAAACCCAGAAAAATATCCAAAGGGGTCAGATCTAGGAACAGAGGTGGTTAGCCAAATTGACTTTTGATTTACCCTTGTATACTAAATCTGCCACAAGTTTGTGAAATTAGTGGCGGTCATTGTTAATAAACGAAATGACCACTTTAATAAGTACACTTATTACCATGACATTGGACTAACCAAGTTCATAATCATGTGTAAAGTCGTACTGGAATATCTTGCCATGCCTCAAGAATACATTCTTGTAAGTTCTGCAGATTAGTGAGCGGTTGTTGTCGCATTCGAATAACCGGTTCAATTTCATCTTACAAATGATCTATAGCTTTATGACAAATTTTTGGTCATATTAGTAGAATCATTCGGATACATGCTGTCCTGTGTACTTGGAGTGAAGATTATGAGTATGAACGGATAGACGTGGTTCGCTGCATGTTCCGATAGGATGTAGCGTGTAGATTGTTATCTGCATGTCTCTTAAGAAACACGACAGAATAGTAAAAACGTGATTCAACGAATCATGCAAAGCTTTTCCCTTTGACAATAATCCGGTGCATGGAATTAAAGACCCAATGCAGTTACAACTCTTTGCTTTGTGCTGAAAAGCATGTCCTGTTCGCTGAATGACTGTTTTAAGAATTACAGAGTGACAAGAAATAATGGAGGCATGTCTTTTGTTCATAGATTTTTTATTCAGAGATTTTATACCGCAGCTCTTCCACTGACAAACTGTCTCATTCCCGATGCGAGGATTGCTCTAGCGACTCCAAACTTAGGTTGCCCGATTTCCAAAGTGCTGCTGAGCCCAGGGAAGCAGTATGGCATCCAGAATGTCTTGTCGGTACAGTTCTTGGTTCGTTTTCAGACTTGACCAATGAAAACTACGGGTGTTTTGCCACTCACGTAGATTCCACGCCCATACGATGATTGATTCTAGATGCTTCTCTTCACCAGCTTCTGTCATTTTGATGATTGTGTGACTACTAAATCGTTAACAATTTTTCTTCTGTGAAAAGGATCCCTCCCCAATCTGGAGCCTTTGGTGCACAACATCTTTGCAGCCTCCCAACTTTGTTGTCGTTAAGGAGCTGGCCCTTCTGCGCTTGTAGGGATTTAGTCTTTTATTGATTCCGGTATCATGGACGATTTTTTTTCTTAGACGCCCTTGAATTTTGGTTGATTCGTTTTCCGGTGAGCTCCCGGTTTCTGTAAGTATTCACGGCGCGTTTTCTTCCTCTTCCTTTACAGTCACCTTCATGGCCAAGCTGTTTAAATCGCCCAATGGCTTTGGATACCATGGCATATTGAGAAATCGAGCAATTTCTATTTGGCACTTTCAGTCGCATACAAAGTCAAAATTTCAGATTGGTTATGTATTTTTTTTAATGAGAAGAGAGAGTGGGAATAAAAACGTGTCATTTCAGAATAAAATGGACTATATAATGGATTATTACCATATGCAAATCAAGTTGTATGTTTATTAAAAATTTTTTACAGAACATTGAAAGTTGTCTCCATTAGTTCTTGTTACCCTGTGTAGATAACAGAATTTATCAACCATCGCTACTTTATGGGTGTCTCACCCTTCTCGGTGCACATGAGCTTAGTTGGAGGAGGAAAGTCAATATGTTATCAGGTGCAGTAATGATGGATCTACAGGGCGAGTCAAAAGTCACTGGATTTAGTTTCATTTCGGAAATGGTGTGTAAAATGAAGGTCTGGCTATGGCTTTCAGGGAATAGGTTAAGTGCTCTATCTTTAGTGACAGTTTTGGAGTTTGACCGCAATCTTAAAATCTTGTAGCATACATGTATCAAATAACACCAGTTTTTTTCTCAGAAGTTCATTCAAGCATTCGGATTTCAGTTATCTGTTGTGGGTTAGAAATTATTAACAAAAACATTGACCCATGCACTAATGAAGGAGGAGGGGATTGAGCTGATCCTGATGTCCGGGGAACGTCTCCACCGTTTACTAGAGACTGATTTCAATGCCGAATACCCCGAAAGAGAACTAATCTCTCACAGTACTGTCGCATATGTGATATCATACTTCAGAGATATTGGGACTGTTGAAGATAAAGCTCGTACGGGCCGCCCAAAAATATCAACCGTGGTGTTGGAAGCATTTGCATAGATTTCACAACGCAGCGCAAGAAGGCTTGCAGCTGAGTGTGGACTCGTCCATAGTACGAAATTCTACATACCACAAAGCGGCATCCATTCAAAGTTCAGATGCAGCAAAAACTATGATGCGTGGATGATCCGGACAGACATAAGCTCTGGACAATTATTAACAGGATCCTTCATTTGTACATAACATTGTGTTTAGTGATAAGGCAAATTTTTATCTCCATAATGAGGTTAACTGTCAGAAGATGAGATATTGGAGCGATACGAACCTCATTGGACAAATCCTCATTGGTGATGTCAAAGTTATTGTGTTTTGTGAGATATAGGGAGCCCGTTTAATTGGAACAATTTTCATAAATGGTATCCTAAATGCTGATGAGTACCTCGAATGTTACAGAACACAGACTTTTAGATTTTTATCTGTAGACCACTTGAAACAACTTGTGTATGCTTGAAAATCCAAAGCAAACGTCACCTTCGGCAACGCATACTACAGGCCTGTGAAAGCATTATCCCCGATGTTCTTGTGCACGTACATAATGAATGGATAAAGAGCCTTGTGTTCTGTGCCCAGTAGTACTGGCAACACATAGAACACGTCGTTTAGCTTTATATTCCAGTTTTCAGTGTGTTTTTGTTTGTAAAGTGTCAATGATTTTGTTAATACGAGGGTTGTTCCGAAAGTAAGTTTCGTCATTTTTTCACAC
>JAHWFO010078659.1:50503-66251 GCA_023313115.1 Rhysida immarginata | reverse complement strand
AAACTTTTTATTTTGGCGTTTTGTTTTTTGATTTTGTTTCCCAGAATAAAGTGAAGAAATAAATTATATTATAAACTTACTAATTTTGGTCATTTTTTCACTCCTCCTTCCAAAGTCTTTTTCAAAGGGGTCTCTTTGTTTTATTTAATGTGAGGATTTTAAAAAGAAAAGCTTCTGAGAAAGAAATATCTTGGGTTTTCTGCTAAAAATTTTGTTATTTATGACTCGGAACATTATGTTGGACTGTGGAATGAACCAAAACTTAAAGAATGAATAGGAATCTACTAATTCCCTAAGATAAGAAGAAAAAAATGAATAGCTGATTTTATGTTTTTATTCATCTTAATAATAATAATAATAATAATAATAATAATAATAATAATAATAATAATAATTGAAAGGAAACAACGTAAACTGCTTACAAAGCACAGAAAGCACCATCCACACGCAGCTATTGAAAGACTCGCCCTGCCTCGTTCAGAGGGAGGCAGAGGTCTTATTGACATAATAGATCTACACCAGAAACAGACTCAGTCACTCAGAGAATTCTTTTACACATCACCATTATACAGTCTGAACAGCGTGCAGAACACCCATAACTTACCTACAACATGCACTAAATTTCAATCATGGCTCGGAAAGCAACTCCACGGTAGACATCCTTCTGACCTCAACCAGCCACACGTCGACAAAAAAGCGTCGAACTTTTGGTTGAGTAAAGGGAGTCTCTTTGGGGAAACTGAAGGAACCATGATTGCCATACAAGATCAGGTTATTAACACTAAAAGCTACAGAAAACATAATATCAAAGATTCGACTGATGGGTCTTGCAGGAAATGCCATATCGCAGAGGAAACCATCCAATACGTCATATCCAGTTGCAAAATACTCACGCAGACAGATTATTTACACAGACATAACCAGGTAGCCAACATCATACGTCAACATTTAGCTAAGATACACAAGCTAAGGGACATTCACACTCCATACAATAAATATATCCCCGACACTGTCTTAGAGAACACTACACATAAACTATATTTTGACAGAGCAATAATCACTGATAAAACTACCCCTCATAACAGACCAGATATTACACTAGTAGATAAGCAAAACAAAGTGACTTACATAATTGATCATATCGTTCTTTCTGCCACTGAACTTATTCCACACTCGCTACACAAAAGCCTGTCAACACTAAATTTAAACCCGCACTTATACAAAACCTTACGGAAAGCCACAATTCTAAACACCTGTCACATAGTAAGGAAATTCCTACACCCAAACATCAATACTCCCACGAGTGCATAACTTTCCCTCCCTCGCATTTGAGTCCCTTGGCCCTCTTTTGGGTCCGCCTCTGGGATTGGCTTCCGGATCCCCTGCCCTTTATCGAGTGGGTAAAGTGAAAGGTATGGCTAGCTAATGTAGATAAAAACAGAAAAACTCATTAGAAACTTATTAGAACTTTATTACTTATTAGAAAACAGTACATTTGGAAATGAATGAGAATGAATGAGTCGTTACCCTGAAAAGCTAATAAAAGTTTTTACATTAAGGGGTAGGGGTTAGACCCCACTCATTAATTTTTCAAATGTAGGCCCTACTGTTTTCTAATAAGTAATAAGTGTTTTCAAAAGTCCACATCGGCTAGGCATACCTTCCACTTTACCCACTCGATAAAGGGCAGGGGATGAGATTTTTTCACCGGATTTTTTGCTAAACCCACATTTTACATGATGCTCTACAACTTTCTAAATAACGCATGGGGTCTAACCCCTACCCCTACAAAATTAAAATTTTCAAAATTTATCCCTTCACCCCCAGGGACGCGAAATGTTTTTATTCTGAATTAGGGAACATTAATGCCATAAAATCAATATTCATTTTCCCCCAATCTGTTCCCCTTGAGTCGTTATTTGGACCTAAAGACGGGACACTAATTATGAAACACCCTGTATAACAAATGAAAGCAATTCCGGAGAAAAGTAAAGCAATTGGATTTTCATTTATCAACATAAAGAATACAACAATGCCGCTAAAACATGACTTTTATCATAAAATATGGAGTTGGCCAAAAGAAAACAGTTACACCATATACTATTTACATACATACAGGGAGAATACAAAAGTCTGAACCCCCCTTTTAGTTTTTGAACCGAAGCAGATATGTCAATTTTGATGAATCCAATGAATAGGAAGTTCTGGGTGGCCTATCCCATGGTGCACTTTTCATCATACCAAATATGCAAATTAGGACACATTCAAAATTTATCTCAAAAACCGTAAGGGAAAGAGAAAAAAACCCAATTGCAAACTTGTTCAGCATAAAAAAACAAACAAAACAAAAAAAATCATCCAAATCGGACCAACCAATCACCCACAATCACGTGGTAAACTGTTTGTAGCTTACAAACAGTCACACTGCACAAGGAAAACTGAATGTTGATATTTCCACCATGTAAAGCATGCAAATCAAAAAATTAACGTAAATTACCATACTCACATTCACTTTCATGCGGAAAAGCAAATAAAAGGCATGTTTCAGCACATAGAAGACAAAACAATTCCAGGATGGCAAGCTACACTGCTCCGGAAATGGTCAACATGATCTTCTGCTTCGGAGAGGCAAGGAGAAACCTACATGCTGCAGTTAGGTTGTATCGAGACAGATACCCTAACGAACGCCATCCATCTCGTCAAACAATGCGTCGCATTATTCAAAGATTCGAGGCTACAGGGAATGTTAATGCAGAGCCTTAAGTAATTATAATTGGTGTCAAACTAATAGGTGGATTATCTGATGAAATCTTATAATTTCAAAAATAAATTTAAAAGGGAATAAGATTGGAAACACTATAAGAAAATATATTAACTTGTATTCGAATCGATAAGATAATAATCTCATTTTATTATATGCTCATTTATTAGTTCATAATTTCTGTTAATAATCTATTAATATTTTTCTAATTTATAATTTATTAACAAAGATAATAATGTTGAAGCAAATATAATTTTTTTTTAACAGACTTAGCTAAAAATAAATTTTTTTATGGCAACAGAAACAAAAATGATGGAAACTAATTATATTAAAAATTTAAAAACTGATAAATGGCTAAGATGATAAGATGTGTAATTGATATGTTCAGATTTCAAAGTATATAGCCTTAAAAACAAATCTGTTTTGTAATTAGCGTATAGATAATGATTTCGCATTTTCTTTCCGAATGTCATATTAAATAAAAATAGTGACCTAGACGACTTGACATATTCACTTCATTTATAAAAGCCAAATTTTCCTATAAATACGATAATCTTCTACTGCGTGTAAAAGAAAGAACCAGGCTGCAACGGAAAAGAGAAAAGAAATAATTGAAAACGCAAAAGGTAAGCAGATTCTTAGTATATCAGACATATTGCTGGCTGTATATATTGAATTTATTAATTTATATTGTCTATAACTAATTTATAATTAAAGTTTAATTTATAGAGTCCAATACTTCTTCAAATTAAAAAATCATTCTATTTAACAAGTACGCCAAGAAGAGATTTGACAATTTATGTATATTTTTAGCATAATACTTATAAATTGTAATGTCATCCAGGGGTTATCAAGATATTAGCATGTTTATGCTTTCTTTACGTTTTCTTTCCAGTGTCACAGCAACGATGGAATTTTCTAATTTAATATTTTTGATTTTCGCATCTTCCCTGATTCTTGAAGGACCTAACGCAGAAGAAGAACTAACTGTGGACACCAGAGAGTTTGAGAGAATTCCTCTCTATCAGGCACTATCTACATTAGAAGAAATAGCCAAAGGTTAGCGTACTATAGCGTAATTTCAATCATATTTAATCTCATATGATTCTTTTTAATAAACAAGAACTGATATTTCATTCTATTTTACTATTGTATACATATTTTAAATGTCTAATCGCATATACGAGTATTCTCATATCATCAACCCTTTTTCTCTTTATATACAATACGCAAAACGATGAGTGAGTTATCAAACTAAAGTATTTTGAACAAGCTTCTGACATAGTCCACTCCCATTTCGCTAAAACACGTTGTTTCATTAAAAATTGGAGTTAATTAAAAATAATCACAAAGTTGCCCGTTAGTAGATAGGAGAGCTTCCCCGCAAAACTTTAAAGAGAATTGAGATTCAATAATCTCAAAGATTGAAATGCGAAAGCTCCGCACAGGTACACTAGTAAATAAATATTTTTGGCATATCACTCTCTAAGAGTGAAGGCCTATGTGGCTGTTTCAGAAAATCAGAAATTTTTTTTTTTTTTTGCTAAAATCGACTTAAAAACTCATCATTCGAAAAGATAATGTTGAAATTTTGAAAAAAAAAAAAAATCCATCTGTACGTATGTGACCAGTTTTGTGCAGCTAACACCCCTGAAACGGCAAATAGCAGAACCAAACAAAAATTATACATACTTAGAGGGTACCTTAAATTATACCTAAGCGTATATTTTATGTCAATTGGGTAAGCCTTTTTAGAGATATTAATTTTTTCTAAAATTTAAAAAATGGCTGCATCGTTCAAACCAGCGAACCGAACTGAATAAATTGACATGTACAGACTCCTCTCATTAAGGCAAAATTTTTTTGTAAATGACCTGTTCGGCTGTGCTGAGTCGTGTTGGAGTAATTTACTGTCCCTCCTTTCCAGACCCCCTCCCCCGACAATTTTTTTTAAATTATAAAAACTGATTCAAAATAATTACAGGGGTCCTTAAACTATGCATTGACGTTTTTTTTTATGAAAATGGGCTAAGCCATTTAAAAAAAAAATGAAGAAATGGCAAAAGCATTAATTTCAGCGCCTCAAACACAATGAAAATGTCGTGAACAGCTTCCTCTCATTGAAAAAAAAAAACAATTTTGTTTTTTGAATCCGTATTATCAACTCGTGGTAGGCCTGTGCGAATGTTCCATTCCGCCATTCCAATTTATTTATTGGCCTACCACTCTCTAAGAGTGAAGGCCTTTGTTTTCGTTTCAGAAACTCAAATTTTTTTTTGGCTGAAATCGACTTAAAAACTCATGATTCGTAAAGATATGTTGAAATTTTGAAAAAAAAAAAATTCCGTCTGTACTTATGTATGTACGTATGTGACGAATTTTGTGCAGCTAACTGCTCTAAAACGGCAAATAGCCGAACCAAATAAAAAGTATGCATACTTAGAGGGTTCCTTAAATTGTGCCTCAGCATATATTTTATGTCAATAGGGTAAGCCTTTTTCGAGATATTATTTTTTTTCTAAAAATTAAAATGTGGCTGTAGCGTTCAAACGAGTGAACCAAACTCAATAATCTTGACATGTACGTACTCCTATCATTAAGGCGAATTTTTTTTTGTAAATGACTTGTTTGGCTTTGATGAGCCGTTTTGGAGTTATTTACTATCCCCTTCTTCAAGACCCCCCTCGCGCCCGTCAATTTTTTTTTTTTAGAAATTCAGACAGTGGGGTTCTTAAACTATACATTGATTATTTTTTATGGAAATGGGCTTAGCTTTTTCAGAGAAATTAATTTTTTTGAAAAATGAAGAAATGGCAGATACATACACTGAGTTAGCAAAACTCATGGGATAGTTACTTAATATCTGGTCGGGCCACCTCTGGCCCTGTGGAGTGCAGCAATACGGCGTGGTAGTGAGTCTGCAAGTCCCTGGTACACTTCTGGAAGCAGTTGACACCAGATAGTCTGGGCGTTCGTGGGCGGATGATCCAGTGCCCGGAGCCTGACTTCAACAGCATCCCAGATATGCTCGATGGGATTCATGTCAGGGCTCCGGGCTGGCCAGCTCAGTCGTTGGACCTCTCCTGCATGCTCCTCGAACCATTCGCGGACGACATTGGAGCGATCTGGTGGAGCATTGTCATCTTGAAAGACTGCTACATCGTCAGGGTGTTGAAATGTCAAAAACGGGTGCAGATGGTCTCCGATGAGTTGACGATACCGTGGACCATTCAACGGTTGGTCCAGGATAACCAGAGGGCCCATTCCAAACCAGGAAAATGCACTCCAGACCACCACCACCTGTTGGCATGCGGGATCCATCGTTTCGTGAGGTCTGCGCCACACACGGTGCCTCCCATCAGCGTGGTACAGTTGATATCGTGACTCATCTGACCATATGACGTTACGCCACTGTTGCAGAGTCCAGCCAAGATGGTTGGTGGCAAATGCACGCCGGAGTGTCCGATGACGCTGGGTAAGCATAGGCACCCGTGTAGGGCGACGGCTGTCAAACCCGAGGGCATGCAGATTCCGACGGATTGTCCACCGAGAGACGTTTCTAGTGCGGCCAGTATTGAACTGGTCTGTGATTTGCTGCACTGTTGGGCTCCTGTCTCTCTGATTCATTCGTCCCAGGTGTCGCCGGTCACGATCATTCAGGGCAGCTGGACGCCCGGTATGGTGCCTGTTCTGGACTGTGATGCCTTCATTCAGCCATTCCCGATACACTCTGGAGACAGTTGAGCGGGGAAAGCCAAATTCCTGCACCACTGCCGAAATGAAACATCCCATGCGTCGGACACCTACTATCATACCCCGTTCAAAAGACGTCAACTCGCGACTACGTGCCATTTCTGATTAATCACTTATCCAAGCTCTTCCCACAACGTCTAATGGTCCATTCCCAGAATCCGTTACCCCTGTGAATTCGTGAGCCATGCCCATCAATCAATGTGCTTGCTATCCCATGAGTTTTGCTAACTCAGTGTACATTTCAAAGCTCTGAACACATTATAAACGGCATGAAGAGCTTCTTCTTATTGAAAAATACAGTTTTCTTTTTGACGTAGAATACGTCTTACGTTTCGATACTGGGATGCCACGCTTAAATCGTGGATGTCGCGAAAAGTGTTGATCACGAAAACCTTAATAACGTCATAATTATTAATGATAGAAAAATGAATGATATTGCATATATTCGATAGTATATAAAACAAAGCATGCTTTAGACTTTGACGGACTTCATGCTGATGTCATCGGTTGATGCAATCGCAGTATAAAATTGAGTCAGAAAATCTGCTCTCTGGCTGAGATTAATTTAGTCTAGCTCCGGCTTCCTTTGTGAGAGCACGACATTTTAGGTGTCATTTATTTTATCTTTGTGCGCTTTATAAAATAGTTTAAAAATTAAACCTCAGTATTTAATACTATCTAAGATATCGGTCTTCGAATTGTTGAAATTTTGCAAAAATTACAGAATTTCCAAGTTTATGCATAATGAAAACCTTCATCAAAAGTTATTTATATACGGAGCGATATATATGCCACAATTTGGGATGCTGAATTCATATTTCGTTTTATATTAATAAACAATGAATTCGGATATTCGTGTAATGTTTGTGACAGATTTTGTTTTGAGAAGGACTTGAAGCACCCACGTAACAGATGTGTGATATCTTAGCTTCATCACTTTCATCAGTCCTGTGTGAAAGATTTCATGCTGTGTAATCATTGTAGAACAAATTTAAAACTACTCAAAAATATGATGTTATAAGTTATAGGAGAGCAGGCGTTTTTTGCAAATTTTTGAAATGTTAACTCTTTAACGAATGTGAACCGATACTGACAGACTGGTCTAACTACAGACGACTGATTGACGCTGGTATCAATGATATTTGTACTGTTAAAGGCGTTGTACAATGGTCTAGTGAGATCTATACTAGGAAGTATTTACTCTGAGTGGCCAGATTATTATGACCACCTGATGTTTGTAGGCAAATTAACTACGATTTCGCGCTGAAGTTTCTAGAGAGCTGGACTAGTGTAAAGAGGCAAACAGGTTGTTTGCCACGACATTGGAAGTGATTTGTTTCTGAAGATTATAGGTAAACGACGCGATTTAGCAGCCTTTGAACGTGAGATGATTGTTGGCGCTCGGAGCCATGGAGCTAATATCAGCAAAATGGCTGCATTCGTTAAATGTTCAAGAGCAGCTGCTGTTAAATTGTTACAGACTGGACCGTCTACCGGAAAACTGGGTCTAAACGTGCCAGTTGTGGCCGTTAACGACTAGTCAATGTTCGGACAGAAAGGAGAGTGGCAAGACTGGTGCAATACAACAGAAGGGCAACAGTGCATCAAGTTACTGCATATCTTTATCAGGGATCCTCTCAAATGATTTCTGAACGCACTGTTCGCCATATACTGCTAGCCAGGATGAACACCTTTGCTGTCTGCAGTTCACAAGATAAAACGTCTCCAATTCGTACAGGAATACAAGGATTGGACAGCTCAGCATCGGAATAAAGTCATGTGGTCTGATGCTCATGACTTTATTTGTTTTTTTTTAAATCATGTTTTCAGTTGCATCATGCAGATAACAGAATGAGAATTTGACGGAAACTGCATGAAAGCATGGACCCCACATGCATGAGTAAAATCCTTCAAGCTCGTGGGCGAAGTTAGGGTTTGGGTGGCGTGATATGGGTCCTTTAATTTGTGTAGAAAAACGTCTGAATATCAGAAGATACTTAAGATCTTTATTGATGAAGTTCCTGCAATCATGTTGATGGTGTATCCCAATGGAGATGGCTTCTTCCAACGTGACAATGCGCTATGTCACGCTACTCGTATTTTGCAGGAATAGTTTCAAGAACAAACTATTCCTGTGCGTTGTTTGCTTCAACAATTTTTGCTACTGAATGTATGCTTTAACCCCTATGTTAATTCGACAATTGAAAAAGATAGTCAGGCGAGACTGTTGCGATCGCCACAAACGACAACGAACCTGGCTTAGGTGGCCCCCATAATGACCAAATCTCAATCCAATTTGTGGGAGAAAGTTGAAAGAGCCATCAGACAGGTGGTTCCAAAACCAGGAAATTTCACACAACAGGACAATGCTATTCATCAGGCTGTTATGACTTATGACAGCCTATATAAAAAGCAGGGAAAGACATCATCCGTCAAGCAAAACAGCGGCCGAAAGTCGAGACAGAAGGGGTTTGAAGCGGATTGTGGCCAGAAAGCACAAGACAACACCATTCATGGTGTCAGATCCCTCGCATCACTTTTCAACATTTCATGGAGTAAATGCGAATCGCCGCAGTATCGAAGGCGGCCTAACGAAGTAGTGATGGGGTGGTCATAATATTCATCTGGCCACTCAGTGTATAATCATCCTAAAATGTCGACATCTGATCTGGAAATTTTGTTGTTCAGTGCAATAATGAAATATTCATCAAAACTAGACCAGTCAGTGACAAAATGGAGGTGGATACTGATATTGCAATTATGACAGTTAGCATTATCAATGTAGATGCTATATTAAATTTATACGCTCTTAGCTTTATGAAGAAACATTTTAATTTAGATTACAAACCCATCGGATCACCTATTACATTGGGTGGCAGTATTATCAATTTGATGTTTTCGCGAAATATTGATACTTGTCTGTTGCCATTTCAAACATACTTCTCTTAACATTGACCAGTGATTTGTAAGTTGAGAATGCCACAAAGGTTTGGTTAAAAATTTATGAAATTTTTTGTTTCAACATTTTATTTCAGAAATTCAATGTTTTAAATTGTGTTGCACAAATTTCTTTCTTATTCGCCATGTGGCCTCAAGACGTATTCTACGATTAAACTAGGCGGCCGTGTCCCCACACAGCCCCGTAAAAAAATTTTTAACTCTGTATCATTACCTCGTGGTAGGCCTGCGCGAATGTACCATTCCACCATACCAATTTATTTATTGTTTGCAATCTAATAAAGCATTCTTAATAAAAAATTGCATGTAATCTTCGGATTTTATCACAACAGAACGATCTCACGTTTGGGACAGATTCATAGAGGCTTTTGGTTTAAAAAAACTTGGCTATCAGTGATCTGCAATGATCTTAGCGGTTAAATTTTATGAAATAACGCATACATTATTTTTAGTAAACATTCATTTATAATAAAATTACGATATGATGTTGAAGCTGTTTTTATTTGAAATTCATAGTATATTTTATGTGCTTAAATCAATAGTAGTGTTTTCGAATTGTTCAAGGCATAACAATTCAATTTTGCTGAATATGGATCATACATTTTAATGCTTCAGTGAATACACTATACTCTGTATTCTCTGAAATTCATTTTTTTACAGAGCTTACAAATTTGCAATATAGTCGAATATAAAGATTTAAGTGAACCGTCGGTAATGAATGCTGGTTTCTTGTCTTCAATTTTATAGAGGAAAAACCGATTGAAGAATTTTGTTACAAACATTATGAGGTTGGACGAAAGACGAAAAGTGACAATGGTAAAGAGCCATGTGACACTAAACCTACCAATTGCGCCGATCTATATAACGGAGGTCAATGAATATTGAAAACATTCACAGCTCAATATTTTTATTAGCTATTTCTCCTTTCAAATTATAATCATTTGTACTTTTCAGGAATGAAATCGTCTGGAGTTTACACCATTTATATTCAATTGGGTTTTCGCCCTACAGGAGAATTCAGAGTCTATTGCGATATGGAAACCGATGGAGGCGGCTGGACAGTAAATTTTTCTACTTTAAACGAAATAAAAAAAGTGTCCAGGAATAGCAATAGGTAGCGTTTTATTGTGCAATTGACGCGTTTCGAGGAACTCTCATCATCAGAATTCATAGAGATTTTCCTAAGTACTCTATATATCGATACTTTCAAAAATTGGTATCGGGTATTTCTACCGATACTTATTTGTATCGATACATAGGACATCGTCCTTTCCAAGGTATCGATTTACAATCCAAAGTGGAGTATTGCAATCGAGTTGAAAAAACAATCTCTTGGAGCAGTTGAAATTGAACTTTGATAACTTTGAAAGTTGCCATTTGTAAGCAATCAGCACCATTTTAGACCCTCGCTTCAAGAAGGTTCATTTCCAGTCTCCCCTAGCTGTGTCCAGATCGATCAAGCAAATCGGAAAGCTTATGAAGCATTCAAATAGTAAGATAGAGAAGTCAGTCCAAACTCCTACAACAAATTTAACTTATTCTATTTGGAGCATTCATGACGGATTGGTAAACAAAGCTCATCAGACCGACGATGAAGCAGGTGGTGTGTCAGTTGAACTCAGACAATACCTCAATCAAAGCTTTTTCACGTAGAATGTGAAAGAATCCATTAAAAGAATGGCAAGCATTGGCTACAATCTACCCAAATGTGTACAAAATTGCTATGCAGTATATGTGTGCCTCTGTGCCTTCAGAGTGTTTTTCTCGAG
The DNA here is from genome assembly GCA_023313115.1 of Rhysida immarginata. NCBI lineage: Eukaryota > Metazoa > Arthropoda > Chilopoda > Scolopendromorpha > Scolopendridae > Rhysida > Rhysida immarginata. The sequence continues at coordinate 55,010 of JAHWFO010078659.1, read as the reverse complement.
CAGGAAGAATTGTAAGCCCAAGTAGAAACAGATAAGTCCAAGAAAAGTGAACATCATGTTGTTTTTGCAAAGTATTGATGACAGTTTTTGGAATTAAAGAATTGGAGAAGGCAGAATGTGGTTGTCTCATTACTAGTTAAATTTAACCGTCTAGGCTATTGGGAAAGGTAAGATAAATATCTAATAATGAACCGGTTTTTAAAATAAATATATCGATACTTTGCGAGTATCGGGGATTTGATATTTAGTACTAAAAAGTATTGAGTACTTTTCAGTATCGATAATATATCAGTTAGGAAAAACAATAATTCAGATCGACTACAAAGGAGCTGCAAAGGAGGCAATGGAAAACCACCTAGTTATATGGGTAATACTCACCAATCAGCGTGAAGTGAGTCAGCATTGATTGGCGGGCTAACAATAGATGAAGATTGTTGGTTGGCATATTAAATACATTGAATTGTGATATGTGAAATATACAAGTAGAAAATATAAGAATAAAACAAAAAATGAAAACAAAATAAGAAACTGGGGCAATTGACCGAGATCGCCGGATCTTACATCAGTTGAGGCAACGACCGTGGGGCAAAAATCCAATGAGCAGAGGGCTTGCAATTTGTGTACTTACTATTGTATGCCCTCTACACATTGGATTTCTGCCCCACGATACAAGTGATGTAAGATCCGGCGATCCCGGTCATTTGCCCAGTTTCTTATTTTATTTTCATTTATTGTTTTATTCTTATATTTTCTACTATATATTTCATAATTCATATACAACAATTCAATGTATTTAATACAGGGTTCGTACGCTTGATCAAAGACAAAATTCCATGACTTTTCCAAGCAATTCAATAAAATTTCCAAACCAATAATATTTTATAATCTTAAGGATAATCATATAATGTATAAATAATTACTAACAAAACAATAAATCTGTTCAAAAAATTCTTTATTAGATACAGTTAGTAACAAACACTTCACATTATAGTTCGTTTAGTTCAAGAATTCTTCTATCGATGTCGTTATCAATTTTTACAATTTCAATTTGTTTCTTTTTGGCATGGCTACGTAGTGCATTTGACTGCGATAGGAGTGACAAAGCTCCTGCTTTTGTAGCAAGTTTATCTGCTTCTGCATATAATTTGTCAATATCAATTTTCATTCGTTTTGATTTTTGTTTCATTTCATGAATCTCCTCTTCACGCTTTCTCTTCTTGCCAGCTTTGTTTTCTTTTGCTTTTAGTTTCTTATTCTCTTCTAAAAATACCATATATTTTTCTCTTGCACTCGCAGCAGCATTTAGTAATTTCTTGTCGATTTTAACATCGTTGAGTCCTCCAACAGAATTAATATGACCACTTAACACTCTTTGTGTATACTAAATTTTTTTCTGTCATATTCTCCACTGCAGTGTACTTGGTGATTGAAAATCCTCTTTCCACTGTTACCTGACCATGAGAAAGTAACAGCAACTGTTTAATTGATGCCATACTTTATCATACATATTATTATTTTCCATATCATAAAAAAATAAAGTATCCAAATAAGAACTTTCTGTAAAATTTTCAGAAAAGTTAAAAAAGATTCGGGATTCTGTAAATAATCTCCAATTATGTGAGATTCCATAAGTTTTAGTGTCCACAACACTTCAGCTGATAATACTTCAGAATTTGAAGTGAAACTTTGAATGCTATTAATTTTACTTCTGGAATTTGCAATTCTTCTTGAGATGGAGAATCATTTCTTGGCGTTGTGGATCTTATAACTAAAAACACAATTTATAAATAATTAGTTACAAAGAAAATTAAAATTTGTGGTTTTCTTTTAAGCAAGGCATTTTTGCTCAGTTACATCCAAAGCTTTTTTTAAAAAAGCAATTCCTTAATCAAAATTTGTGCAATCAAGAAGCATTATTTTAGTTAAGCTCAAGTACATAGATTCAGCTCTCGGACATTCGCAAAGTTAGATTGCAGAAACCAATCTAATTGATGATCTTTAAAAAATTAGGGGAAATTCCTTTACGAAACAATTTCGCGTTGCCCTCTATTCAGCCAAAACATTGTTAAGCAATCTTTAATTTAAAACTTCTTAAATCAAAAGTGAAGAAGTAGTAATTTAATTGATTCCGTTAACTTATACTTTACAAAAAAATAAGATAAAATAAAAAATTGAGGTTTACCTGGACACTGGTAAAATCCTTTGATGATTGTACCATAATATTCTTATGCTTTTGGCTCTTCATAGGGCTATCAAACCAGCTTCGCCCATGTTCCCAATATCAAAACTTTTACCGCATAATTTGCAATATGCAAGATTGATACTGATATCTTTTTGGACCCATGCCATATAATCGCTGTTTTATAATTATGTAAAAAAAAAAATTGTAGGAAGTTTTTTTTTCCGATTTTCCATGATTTTTCCAAAACCTAAATCAAAAACCATTGATTTTCCATGACTTTCCAGGTTTTTCATGACCCGTGTGAACCCTGTTATATGTCGGTCGACAATCGAGCAGTAGAGTGAAGAATCAATTGCGAGTAGTACTGAAGCAGAGCTCCCAAACTCACTCGTCACATGTATAGACCAGGGGAATTACACTGAGATAGGTGAGAAGCCTGAAAAAACCCCGAAGGTACTCCTCAAGATGATTGAAGAATATTCCCCTCATTCTGGGGATCACAAGGTTGATTGAAGATTGTCATAGAAAGGGGGGAGGAGCCAGAGGCGAACTAGGCTATCCAAAAATCGGAGAAGATAACATTCAAGGTAATATATCAATCGACAATCGAACAGTGTAGTGAAAAAGAAAGACGCGAGTGGTCCAGGAGCCAAGCTCACTTTGCACGCTCGCCCAAAAAGTAAACCAGAGGAAGAACACTGAACTGGGAGAGAAGCGTGATGAACCTCCTTAGTCCTCCAGAGAATGATTCCCGAGAAGGGACGAGTCAGATTGTGGATTGACGAATAGAGTCCCCAAAAATCAGCAGGATCTAGAAGATCCAATAGTTGGGGAAGACGGCCTTATTAACGTCATCAAAGCAGACATCCAGGACATGGCGGGGTCTTCGAAACCTGAGGGGACCCTTAACAGCGAGTGGGTGGTCCAGGATACCAGAAACCAGGGTGTTTTCATGATTCTCCATCTTGGGTAGCATGTTCTTCATAAGAGTCTGGACAAAGGTGCCTATGTGGGTCATCCCCAGATCCATGTGGTTGTTGGCAACTCTTCTATCAAGTTGGGCAATGGACCGGAGAGCAACATTTTGGAAGGTCTGGAGATCCTTCCACCTAGATTTGCAAATAGAAGCCCAAGCAGGCATTCCATGAAGTAAGAGAGTACGAATCACAACCTTGTATATCAAGAGTTTGTTATCCACACCAAGAGCGCTGTTTCGCCCCAGAAGTGCAATCAAACTGAACCTCGCTTTCTTTGCTTTGTTGAGCGCGTATTGGACTTGGTCGTCCCAATTTAGTTTGGAGTCGATCATGACACCAAGATATTTACAGCTTTTTACCCACTCAAGTTTCTTGCCAAATGAGAAGAGAGGCTTTGGAGGGCTTTTGCATTTGCGAGTGATAAACATGACCTTGCACTTTCTGACATTCAGCTTTAATCGCCGCTTTGTGAACCAGCTCTCGCACTGATGTAAAGCTTTTTGTAGTCGAGTGATGACATGTGCTGGGTTTCGTGCCCAGGTCATGATGGACCCGTCGTCAGCAAATAAGTAAAGATTACACTTTGTAAACTTGGGAAACTCATGGATAAAGAAGTTGAATAATGCTGGCCCCAAGACAGAGCCTTGGGGTACACCAGCATTAACATCGCAGGGTTCAGACAAGCAGTCCCCAACCTTAACACGAAAAGTCCTCTTTGACAGGAAGGAGCGAACCAGAGCATTTAGATCGTCAGGGAATCCGTAGGTAATCATTTTGTAAATGAGCCCATCATGCCAGACTTGATCAAAGGCCTTTTGGACATCGAGGAAAATGAGGCCACCAAACATAGAGAGGTTGAGAGGACCGTTTAAATCAGCAACGAGCCTCCATAACTGAAGCTGACAAGAGTGGCCTGGACGGAAGCCAAATTGCTCACTACGAATGAGGTTGTTTGCCTCGCAGTAGTCGTTGAACCTCTTGAGTGTAGTGCGCTCAAAGACCTTGGAAAGCATGGACAACAAGCTAATGGGCCTATAACTTGTGAGAAGAGCAGGATCCAGTCCAGGTTTAGGAATGGTGATGATGACTGAGTCCTTCCAGGCACTAGGGAAATGGCCGCTAAGCCAGCAGTCATTCATGACCTAACACTGGGAGGCAAATTCTTGAGAGCACTGTTGGCAATGGTGTCGATGCCGGCTGCCTTTTTGCTTTTGAGGCGCTTTATGATGTCCCATATCTCAGAGGTGCCAATGACATCAGGAGAGCCAAGAGCGTGCTGTGTGTGGTCATACCTATCACAAACGTCTTTGACTTCACGAGTAATATTGACCAGATCATCCTCTTTGGG
>JAHWFO010078659.1:29408-50103 GCA_023313115.1 Rhysida immarginata | reverse complement strand
CCCAAAGAGGATGATCTGGTCAATATTACTCGTGAAGTCAAAGACGTGTGTGATAGGTATGACCACACACAGCACGCTCTTGGCTCTCCTGATGTCATTGGCAACTCTGAGATATTGGACATCATAAAGCGCCTGAAAAGCAAAAAGGCAGCCGGCATAGACACCATTACCAACAGTGCTCTCAAGAATTTGCCTCCCAGTGTTAGGTCATGAATGACTGCTGGCTTAGCGGCCATTTCCCTAGTGCCTGGAAGGACTCGGTCATTATCAACATTCCTAAACCTGTACTGGATCCTGCTCTTCCCACAAGTTATAGGCCCATTAGCTTGTTGCCCATGCTTTCGAAGGTCTTTGAGCGCACTATACTCAAGAAGTTCAATGAGTACTGCGAGGCAAACAACCTCATTCGTAGTGAGCAATTTGGTTTCCGTCCAGGCCACTCTTGTCAGCTTCAGTTATGGAGGCTCGTTGCTGATTTAAATGGTCCTCTCAACCTCTCTATGTTTGGTGGTCTCGTTTTCCTCGATGTCCAAAAGACCTTTGACCAAGTCTGGCATGATGGGCTCATTTACAAAATGATTACCTACGGGTTCCCTGACGATCTAATTGCTCTGGTTCGCTCCTTCCTGTCAAAGAGGACTTTTCATGTTAAGGTTGGGGACTCCTTGTCTGAACCCTGCGATGTTAAGGCTGGTGAACCCCAATGGCTCTGTCTTGGGGTCAGCCTTATTCAACTTCATTATCCATGACTTCCCCAAGTTTGCAAAGTGTAATCTTTACATGTTTGCTGACGACGGGTCCATCATGACCTGGGTACGAAACCCAGCACATTTCATCACTCGACTACAAAAAGCTTTACATCATTGCGAGAGCTGGTTCACTAGGTGGCGATTAAAGCTGAATGTCAAAAAGTGCAAGGTCATGTTTATCACTCGCAAATGCAAAAACCCTCCAAAGCCCCTCTTCTTATCTGGCAAGCAACTTGAGTGGGTAAAAAGCTATAAATATCTTGGTGTCATGATCGACTCCAAACTAAACTGGAACGACCAAGTCCAATATGCGCTCAACAAGGCAAAGAAGGCGAAGTTCAGTTTGATTGAACTTCTGGGGCGAAACAGCGCTCTTGGTGTAGATAACAAACTCTTGATATACAAGGTTGTGATTCGTACTATTTTGCTTCATGGAATGCCTGCTTGGGCTTCTATTTGCAAATCTAGGTGGAAGGATCTCCAGACCTTCCAAAATGTTGCTCTCCGATCCATTGCCCAATTTGACAGAGGAGTTGCCAACAACCACTCTATTTATGACGATTTGGGGATGACCCACATAGGCACCTTTGTCCAGACACTTATGAAGAACATGCTACCCAAGATGGAGAACCATAAAAACACCCTGGTTTCTGGTATTCTGGACCATCTACTCGTTGTAAAGAATCCCCTCAGGTTTCGAAGACCGCGCCATATCCTGAATGTCTGCTTTGATGACGTTAACAAGGCCGCCTTCCCCAACTATTGGATCCTTTTAGATCCTGCTGATTTTTGGGGACTCTATTCGTCAATCTACAATCTGACTCTCGTCCCTTCTGGGGACTTCTTCTCTGGAGGACTTAAGAGGTTCATCAGGCTTCTCACCCAGTTCAGTGTACCTCCTGTGGTTTACTCTTTGGGCGAGCGTGCAAAGTGAGCTTGGCTCCTGGACCACTCGCGTCTTTCTTTTCACTTCACTGTTCGATTGTCGACTGCCTCCTTTCTGTGGATGACTTAACTAGGTTCCATCTGGCTTCTTGTTTAGTTCAGTGTATATCCCCTGATTATTTCCTGGACGAGTATGGCAGTGGAAGCGTTGCTTTCGGACCGCTCATTTCGTTTTTCCCTGGACTGTTCGATTGTCGACTGCCTCCTTTCTAGTAGTGGTGAATCCTGATGATGAGAGTTCCTGGAAACGCGTCGATTTCGCAATAAAACGCTACCCATTGACTTTTCTAATTTAATTTATTTGAACACATTATTATAAGCTGAGTGGTCAAATTCATGGGAAGGCAGTAGATCTGATGTCAATAGCGAGTCGCTTCTCCGCCAGTCCTGTAACTGCTCCTCCGCGAGCCCTCCATCAGGGTACTTTAATGTCAGAAAGGGATGCAGATGGTCTGAAAGAATGTCCACATAACGTGCACTTTGCAGACGGACAATGGGGCCTAAATGCGACAATGTGAACACAGCCCAAACCATAACGGAGCGACCATCTGCCTGAACACAACCTTGTTAACACGAAGGATCCATAGCTTCATCTGGCCGCAATATTCGGCACATCTTCGAATAGGACAACCTTTCCCGTGGCTTTCGGCCACTCAGTGTTGTTTAAATTGTATAAATTTGATACAACCGCATGATTTTTATCAGGTCTTCCAAAGAAGAGGGCCATTTGCCCATCAAATTAACTTCACTCGCCACTGGAATGCATATGCTTATGGATTTGGAAATTTCAATGAAGAGTTTTGGCTAGGTGATTCATCAATTTCCATTCCGATACTAATTATTTACATTTAACCAATGAGAGCCTGAAATATAGTCGTTTGAATAGATTGACCTGTAGATGTTCAAATCAGGGTGACCAGACGTAGTAATTTCATTACTACCGTAGTAATAAATGGCCTAAAATCCCAGCCGTAGTAATGACCGTAGTAATTTGGAAAAAGTAGTAATATGTAGTAATATTTGAATCTCCGTAGTAATAGGTGTAGTAATATCATAGTCTAAGAAAGTTTTAGGATATTACTTCCTTATTATTATGGTAATATCCTAAAACATGAGCACTAATTGGTCATCAGTCCAACATGCAACACCACCTTGACTCATCGGATGGTGTTGATTGATAAGTTTGCGTTTCGTTGCGTGAGTGGATGAAGTGGATGTTGTTGTTTCCGTTTCACACAGTTGATTTCACGTTCAGTCTCACATTGCTTTCGCCAGACGCCTGACAGCAGTCCCCTGGGCTGAGCCCAGTAGTTTGGCGCATCGCTCTTTCTGCACTCCGCATCCGCTCCCTCCGCCTGCCGCACGCTGCCGCCGCATCGCATCGCATTGTATTCGCTGGTAGGCCACAGCTTTTGTGCTGGTAGTTGGTGTTGAAGTATGCCGCCCTCCCTTGCACTCCCTCTCACTGTCGACTCGTTTAAAGTTAACTACTTGCCTTGCGTTGTAGAGCACTGATCTATAATTAGTAAAAAGTCCCCTTACTTAGGGCTGTATTTAGATGAAAAGAGGCCCCTAGGCTATTCCACTTATGAGGCCCTTTCACCTCCCATTTTTAATGCTAACAATTTGAATGTAGGCCCCTCTTGATCTTGAGGCCCTAGGCTGAGTCCAAGTTAGGCTAATGGAAAATCCGGCCCTGCCCTTACTGTAGTAATAAGGTAGTATTTTGGGGCACTTAACGTAGTAATATGTAGTAATGGGAGGCCTTGTGCCGTAGTAATTTCGAGTTTAAAAACCTGGTCACACTGGTTCAAATACAGGGTGGTTATAAAATAACGTTAAGTATCCAGAGCCCTCTAGAGAGGGTATTGGACGTAACATAACCAAATTTGATGGGAGTACATAGTAAACCACGGGATTTCGATTTCTAAAAAAATAAAATTTAGTACCAAAAGTCGCCACCAATAAAATTTTGGCGCTGCAAAAATGTATTAGTGTGATTAAATGCCAAACGGCACAGCAGACATCAATTTTATTAACAACAAATGATTGTAACTTACAAATGAGGTTCAATACGACCACCGTCATGATATCCCAAGTAGTAATATGATGCATGACATTTTCCACGGCGCCTCCAACATATCAGAATTAATAAGCCTCACCTGTAACGTTATTCGAGCTTTCAACGTTGCGATATCGTGGACATCTCCTTGATGCACAACACTTTTAGAAATCCCCATAATCAAAAGTCACAAGGATTGACATCGGGCGGCCTCGGTGGCCATACCGTAGGAAATGCACCACTAACAGGGCTCCCACTAGTGGCAAATTGAATTACCTCAGATTTTACTCTAGATTTGAGCGAATTATTTTAAAATTCAATCAGTATTACCTTAAAAATTACTTTAGATTTTTAAACTATAAATACATGAGATAAATGTCATGGTTCAAAATAAAGCTATTGAATAGACAAAACTCCTCTAAAACTAGAAAATAACAATTTCGAGCAGGAAAAATTATAAAGAGAATTGCTACTCTGTTGCTCCAAGAGCAGATGAAGAGGTGGGGGCTCTTGGTTGTTCTTTATAGACCTACGCTTAAAAAAATTCAACACCACTGAGATAACAGATATATATTTATTAACATATATTTTGAATGTACATTTGAAAAAAAAAATACAACTAGTTAAATTAAATCTACAACTGTTGAAATTGTGTTAAGATGATGTTTTTAGCTTCTTCATCAGTGGCATTTGATTTCACTCTTTGTAATTCTACCTGGAGCTGCTTATCTATTTGTAACTGATGATTAGCAATACCTTTCCTGTTAAGGCCGTTTTTGATATGAAGTAAACTACAGGGTTCCCACATTCTGGAAAGTCGGGGGGGGGGGGTTCTAGAAATTTTGGCGTCGACTACAAAGGTCATTTTGCGCCTTTTACACAAGTTATAACAGTACGCAGCCCGGGACAAACACAAACATCCATGCCCACGGCGGGATTCGAACCCGCGGCCAGGCGGACTCGAGAACTAGAAAGCCTACGCCCTAGCCCTCTCGGCCACCTGGCCGGCCGGGAAAGTCAGGGAAGAAGGGCTATTTTCATGCATTTGTCAGGGAAATGAGACTCTTCCTGGGAAAAGTCAGGGAAATAGATTTTACTGGAGACATCTATACTTACATTTACGGACCAGCTACGAACCAGGAAACAAAAATTCTTGAACAAACCTCGTAATACTGACACAAATACTAATTTTATATAATGTGACAACTAATAATAATAATAATAATAAAATTGTGTTTGAAAATCTGTTGTAGAGACATGTTTTTTTTTTTTTTTAAATTACGATTCGGTCAGGAAAATGAGACCGTCGATGTCAGGGAAATGAGATACAGATTTTTTTGTGGGAACCCTGAACTAACAAGACAATTTGACTTTAGACTGTTTCTAACGTCAGTTTCTGTCCTTCTTAAGTGGCTGAAAATCCTTTCCACGGATGCATTGGAGAAGGGATAGCACACATCCAAGTACTTTTTTTAAATTGGGATATTTAGTCTCCCCTCTTTAATTTTTTATCAACAATTGCTGCTTCCAAAATTCGCCAGCATCCTTTTCTTCCAAAAACTGACTCATAAAATTGGGTCCCTAACCATTACCTCAAACATTACTCTAAAATAGGCTCATTACCTTAGAATTACCCTAAAAAATTCATTACCTTAAAAATTCCGCTAAGTATCACGTAATTACCTTAAACTAAGGTAATTACCTTAAAAGTGGGAACCCTGACCACTAATGACTGCTGTCAGAGAAATGTTGCCGCAACACACGCTGTACCTTACTTCCAATGTGGGTGCACCATCCTGTAAAAATGTGGTCGAATCGGGACATCTCGTTGCTGCAGTTGTTGAACCAAGAAGTTCTGTAGCGTTTCGCCATACCTGTCAGCAGTAATGGTGCAGATCACTTGTCCACTTGCATAATTTTCCTCGTAAATGCGGCAATTGTGTATGTTAATACCACCGTTCAAATGAAAGTGTGCTTCGTCACTCCATAAAATCTGCCACGGCCATGTACCATCAACTTGCATGCGTGGTAAGAATCTCAATGAAAAATCATATCGGATGGCCGCATCGCCAGGGAGCATTTCTTGAACAGAAGAGATTTTACACGGGTAAAACTTCAACATCTGATACAGGATCTTCCGCATCGTTGTGTATGGGATCTCCTTGTGCCGGGATACAGCCTAAGCACTGCTGAAATCCTGCACATTCGCCATCTCCTGTTCGAAAACACCACTTGCAACTTCTTCAACTTGTTGCTGACTAACCCCTTTGCGTCCCCGGCCTGATTGCTGTGCTAGAGTTCCTGTAGTTTCAAATCGTTGAATCATGTTTCGTAAGTTTGTTATGCTCATCGGTCCTTTTCGCAACTTCTTTAACCACCGAAATTCACGAAGGGTAGCATTGGCATTCTCGTTCCGCTGATAATAAAGCTTGACTAACAAAGCACAGTCCTGTAAGATAAGAGCCATCGGAAGGCAGTTGACCTCAGAATGATGAAAATTCGACAATCGACAATCGAACAGTGTAGTGTATCGGTATTTGAGTGGAACTTGAAGCATAGCTTCCATAATCTCACCCTTCATAATCATATTCCAAGGGAAATAAACTGAACTAGAAAAGAAGCCTGATGTACCCACAAAGGTCATCCAAAGTATGAAAGAAAATTGCCTCCTCTTGGTGGAGGAAAATTTGATTGACGACTGTCTAGACTAGAAGCAGACCACTAGTATTAGATAAAACACGACCTATGAAGTCCAGTAATCTGGAAATATGACATTATCAATGTCTTCAAAATTAATATCAAGTATATGCCTTGGATCACGATATCTCTTTCTATGTATAGGATGGTTTAAAATGCCCGAGACTAGCTCGTTGCTATGATTTTCTATATTGGGCAGCATGGATTCCATGAGCCCTTGAACGTATTTGCCAATATGAGTCATGTTGAAGTCATTATAAATGGAGGAATTGCGAACAATTCTCCGATCTTTTTGCGCAATAGTCCTAAGGATAACGTTTTGGAACGTTTGCAATTCTTTCCACCTAGTCTTACATATTGTGGCCCAGACGGGCATACCATACGTCAGGATGGTCCGAACAATGACCTTATAGAGTAGGAGTTTATTATCAATTTCGGCCCAGCAGAGCTATCAAGCTAAACTTGGCTCTCCTGGCCTTATTCAACGCATAAGTTGCATGGGGAGTCCACGTAAGTTTAGAGTCAATGACAACACCAAGATATTTATAAGTTTCAACCCAGTCCAGTTTTTTGCCATATAGTGTTAGAGGATCTAATGATCTCTTTCTCTTCTTGGAGACAAACATCGCCTTGCATTTGACTACATTCAGTTTTAGCCTCCACTTGCTAAACCAGCTTTCACACTCCTTTAGAGCCTTCTGTAGCCGCGAGACTACTACGGCTGGCTGACGAGCACAGGTCAGTATAGCAGCGTCATCTGCGTAAAAAAAGAGCTTACATTTGGAAGGACTTGGAAAGTCTCGCATAAAGTAATTGAATAATACTGGCCCCAGGACTGAACCCTGTGGGACACCAGCTTTTACTTCATACATAGGGGATAGACTATCTCCAACTCTGGCCTGAAAGAACCGGTTGGAGAGAAACGAGTGTATCAGAGTGATTATGTCTTGAGGAAATCCATCCATAATCATTTTAAAAATAAGACCATCGTGCCAGACTTGGTCGAAAGCTTTGTGTACATCGAGGAAAACGACCCCACAATACATAGAGAGATTAAGGGGCTCATTGATATCCGCTGCGAGCCTCCATGTTTGGAGTTGGCAGGAATGGTTTGAGCGAAAGCCAAATTGTTCATCGCGGATGAGATCATTGGCATCACAGTACTCAATGAATCTCTTGAGAATTGTTTTTTCCAGGATTTTGGAGATTGATGGTAACAAGCTGATGGGCCTGTAGCTAACAGGATTTGCAGGATTTTGTCCTGGTTTAGGAATGCTTAAGACAACTGATTGCTTCCAAGCATCCGGGAAGTAAGTGTTCTTCCAGCAGTCGTTAATTACTTTTGCAATATCTTGAATTGTATTTTGAGGTAAATTTTTCAAATCACTGTTCTTAATAGAGTCTTTACCTGGAGCTTTTTTCGTTTTTAAAATTTTAATGATGCTTTGGACTTCATTTATATCAATGCTATGTTTTGGGAATTCATTGCCGTGAATATTATAGAAGCCAGTTATGCAGGATTTTACTTTCTGAGAAATATCAATTCCTATTTGCCGACCATCAGTAGGCGTGACAAACTGTTCTGAAAGTGAACTTGCAATAAGCTGCGCTTTATCATCATCATTCGTGATGAATTTGCCATTTTGGGCTAACAGAGGTGGGATATTAATGGCTTTCTTGTTTTGCAAAGCTCGAACCATGCACCAAATAGAGTTATCGTGGGTCGACAGACTCTTAACTTTATCATTCCACCTGTCATTACGAAGTGCTTTTACCTCTTCGTGAACTCTTCTTGTGAGCCTATTATACTTGGTCTTAAGCCATGAATCACGAGTTCGGTACCACTGCCTTCTAACCTTATTCCTTTGTTCAATTAATTGTTTGATTTCTGGGGTGAGATCAAGGTGATCAGCTCGCTTCAACTCTATCGGTGAAGCACTAGAGTCAATAGCTGCATTTATACGTTTAGTAAGCCTTTTCACATTGGTATCTATGTCGCTCGTATTATGTACGTTATTTAGTGGGTCGTCATCGTTTTTGAGAATTTCTCTAAAAAACTTCCAGTCTTGTTTGAGCCTCAGTTCTTCTTTGAGGTCAATGTTTACGTTGTCAAAATTTAATGCAACTGGTTTATGGTCTGAGGATAGATCATTGACAGTATAGATACTGAATGATTTGTAGAAGCCCTTCAACAACACAATATCAAGTACATCACTTGAAGGAGAATGATCACAATAATATGTATCATCCACAGGGCCTACTGCAATAATATCAGATTGCCTTTGCACGTAGCCATACAAAAGGACACCGTTTTGGTTATGGCATCTTGAATTCCAGTGCGAGTGTTTAGCGTTCAGGTCTCCCGCCATAATAACGGGAATATTCCCGGAAAACAGCTCGTCGAGCTCATTGGCATCGAATTTATGCTTGGGCGCATTATAAAGAGCCACTAGTTTCACCTCCCCCAGTGTGGCATCAGTAATGATAGCAGAGGCAGCTTCCATTCCCATATAGTCTCGGGTTGGTTCCTCCCGATGATGAATGCCTTTCTTAATAATAATAGCTGACCCACCTGACGGGGTCTTTACTGTAGTGGGAAGAGTTCTGTCTTTACGATACACACAGTAACCAGGAAGCCTGAAATCGCGGTCTGGTCTTAAGTGTGTCTCACATAGAAATGCTATGTCTATATCCCATTGGGTTAGGAAGTTGTAAAACTCAATACGCCTCCGGGGGATCCCCCTGGCGTTCCATATTACGCAACGAAGTTTACCACGATTTGTAATAGAATAGCATCGATCAGCCATACTGTCAGTTTTTATTCGTAAGTATTCCACTCATCAGTGGCATTTTCTTGCCCAGTGCGTTTAACAAATTGCATACACTGCCAATTTGTTTATACATTTCTTGAAAATCATTCACGTTAATGCTCTTATCTTGTTTGGAGACCATTGAGGCATAGGAAATCTCCGGGGACACTTTAGCACTTTGCACTCTCCTGACTTGCGGATATTTAGGACATTTTGTGTAACTGGAGGTGTGCTGTCCACCACATCGAATACATTTTGGGGGATCTTGTCCTTTTACATTTGGGCAGTCTTTTGACTGATGATCTTTAGCACATTTGTTACAACGGGGGGATTCCGTGCAACCCATAGATACATGGCCAAATCGCAGACAATTATAACACTGTAAAGGTTTCTTATTACCTCGAAACATTTCAACACTTACAGCTAAGGGCCCTATGCGGGTCACACTTTTAAGTGTCTTATTGTGTTCAGTGTTTGATAACAGAACCAGGATCATGGGCATATCTATTGATCCTTTGGCTTTTTTAAGCCTAATGACTTTCTCAGGAAAGTAGTTAGCCTTTTTCAGGTCTTCCTTAAAATCGTTAAGGTCATAGGTCACGTCTACATTTCGTATAACGTATTTGAGGACTTTTTCCGATTTAAGTTGATGATGATGAATCTTTAGCACGTTATCAGCCTTAATGCCAGACACCAATTTACTATGCGTTTCCTCATCATGACACCTTATTTTGATCGTCTCTGCTCTGCCTGTGTGTACAGTAATTAGGTTAATCGCCACATGCTTTTGAATCTCGCCCAGGATTTGCTTGATTGGCTGACCGTGAGTACGTATTATGATTGGCGGAATATAGGAGCTGCTCTTGGTATTTGGCTTTTCAACATTTTTTCGCTGTTCGGACTTGCTTTCTCGAAAAGCAACAGCGATTGTATCATTTATATCAACAACATCCTTAATGTTGTCAATTTTCAACCCTTTTTTAGCCTTTTTAGATTTTGCAGGTATCCATTTATCCGTATCATTGTATAGCCGTTTGCGATTTGTACTAATCAGGTCTTTGCCATCGTTATCATTACTCCCTAAGCCGGAGGGGATAATTTCCATAGGCTGAGGATTCACACTTAGATAGTCAGAAGTTTCACCTGTAGGCTGATTACCTTTCATTGACAGAGCAGAGAATTGATCTTTGAGGAACTGCTCCAACTTATTAAAGTTCTCGTTGGCTTCATTACGTGCTGCAGATATTTCAGCATTCATATTAGCAATTTTATCGTGGATTTCAGTTATGTTCCCTTTTAGTGACTCGACTTTTCAGTTATGTTCCCTTGTAAGTTATCATACTTAGTGCACATTTCTTGGCGTAAAACCTCTAGCTTATCCTTAATTATAGCATCAAATGCTTCAAATCTGTAATCTTTACAGGCATCTTTATATATCTCGCCATACGTATATTTACCATCACTTGTTTTTTGGCTTGTAATGCCACTTAACGCTTTGCCTGAGTCTGGCATTATGATAAAATTTGAAATAATAAGTAAAGAATAGTCAGACTACTAGCCCTGAAAAGGGCTTTTCCAGAATAAGATCTGTAGAAAAAACAGCCTTAAAGAATAGGATATAAGAAACTGCTGACCTTAAAAGAGTGTGCCTTCAATTAACATTCCTTCTCCAATCTATACATCTATGAGTAGCTCGAACCCTTGATGTGTACTGTCCAGCGTGACCAGATGTAAAAAACACGGAGGGCTACGGTGGCACCCCTAATAGGGCTACGTGGGGCTACAGTGGCGCCCCAATAGGGCTACGCGGGGCTACGGTGGCGCTCCCAACCTGGGATTACCTTTATTATGGGTAGTTAACGACCATACGGAGAAAACCTTACACATAGAGAAAAAGTACAGGAAAAAAAAAAACATAACTTACATATTTGGGGAAATTTTACAAAACTTTATTCATTGAAATCGCCATAAACAGAATTTAAGTTTTCTTACATGTGTGAGTTAAATCTGCTCAGCATTTTAGAATCGGGTGTGAAATTGTAATTATCTTTTAGTCCCTGTTTAGCAGTTATCAGGCTGGCTATGCTCTCTGTATTAAACCTGTTTCGATTTTTTGTTTTAATTAACGAAACTGCTGAAAATATTCTTTCACAGTCAGCATTGCTCACTGGAATGCTAAGTAGAGCAAACATAACTTTTGATAAGTTATAAAAAGCCAAACCTTTTCCATCTGACAATTTAATTTGGCTTATTTTCCCCCAGAACTCTTCAGGTGAAATAGTTGGATTTGTCTTAACCAACTCAGTTGCACTGGTGCAGAATGGTATTCGTCGCCATTCATCATCAACTACTTGATGAATGTCCGATGGGAATATATTTGGGAATCGAACAAGGATTGGCAATAATGATGCAGTTGCTCCAATCTCAATCAACAGCTCAATTGTGTATAAAGCACCAATGGGAGGCCAGCGCCAAATATCGAAACCGGATTGCTACTGTATCCAGCAAAAGAACAATGATATGATGTAATCACGCCTCTGTTGACCATTGGTCTTCTCGTCTTTCTGATTCTATCCCTGATTTAATTTAAATCGTCACTAAATTTATTTTTCAGCAATAAGAAAAAATCTTTTCGAGAAAATACAAAAAAATGCTACGAAAGGGCTACATTTTGAGAAGGGCTACGTTGAGGGCTACGGTCATTTTTTGGGAGTTAAAAGGGCTACATATGGTCACCCTGGTGCTGTCTCCAGTACTGCTCTGATTCTGATGAAAATTCTCCCAGCCTTTCCTTTTATACTCATGATCGCTACACGGAAAGCGTTTATGCAAAGTAATGCATTTTATTCGATAAACGGCGCCAAAATGTTATTGGTGGCGACTTTTAGTACTAATGTTTATTTTTTTAGAATCGAAATCCCATGGTCTACTATGTACGCCCATCAAATTTGGTTATGTTTCCTTCCATTACTTTACTCGCTAGAGGGTTCTGGATACCTCACGTTATTTCATAACCACCTTGTATTATTAACCCTGTTCTATTTAGAGATTAATTTTGTATATCTCATGAACGGTCTGTGAGGGTATTATCTTATGCCATACCTCAGCTGTTCAAATTGTAATGAATTAGAAATACATTCATAACAATTAACATAAACTAATATCTTTACTTTGCGATAGGTAACGAGTTCATAAATGCATTAACCAGCCGCGGCGGAGTTGATCTCAGAATAGACCTTGAAGATTTTGAAGAAAATAAGGGGCACGCTTTATATAAAGACTTTTTTTTTGAGTAATTCAGAAGAACTTTACAGACTATATTTTGGCGCTTACAGCGGAAATGCAGGTAAAAAGAAACAGGATAAACCAGTTCCTCATTACCGTAAATGTATTTTTTTTAATCTAGTGTTATTTTATAAGGGTCGTACAAATGAAAACGAAAATTTGTGTAGGAAAAAAAGACGACGTGTAGGATCGTAAGTTTTTGTTTTCAACAGTTGCGAAACCCCACGTGTAAATTGAACAATAGGTTGCAAGTGTTGCATCACGTGAGAAAGATCGATAGCTAGGGCTTCGAAAGCTCTGTACGTGACCGCTTCGTCCATCCCGAAAGCAAACGTCATAGTCATCAATGGAAGCACTATGGGCCACCACCCCCGAAAAACTCAAAAGCAATGGCAAACAGCACAGAGAGGAAGATGATATTGACCGTGTTTTTTGATCGCAAAGGGAAGATTTTACTGGACTTTCTTGAAAAAGGCGCCACAGCTAACGCAGCACGATATGGGGAAACACTAAAGGCACTGCGCGCGACCATCAAATACAAGCGTCCTGGACTTACAGAAGGAGTGCTTCTTCTCCACGACAACGCGCGTCCTCACACCTCGAAAGCAACGGTAGATCTCATCAAAAAGTTCAACTGGGAAGCAATGCAGCATCCTTACAGCCCTGACATATTCCCATGTGACTTTTCAGTGTTTGGGGATCTCAAGAAACATGTGAAAGACCGCATGAGGTTTCAGTCGGACGATGAAGTGAAGGAAGAGGTTTTGGAATGGTTCCACACGCAACCGAAAGACTTCTTCCATAAAGGAATTACACGCCTTGTAACAGTGGGATAAATGCTTTAACGCATTTGGAGAGTAGTTTTAAATTCCTTGTATACACTTTGGATAAAATAAATAATTTTCGTTTTCATTTGTACGACCCTTATAAAAAAACAAACTTTAGCTAGATGAGATTTATCGCCGGATACAAAAAATTTGTTTTAAATATGTTATGGGATCCTAAGTATATTGACTTAATAAACTTTCTATTTCGTATATGTCTTTTATTTTCTTCTCTTACCTCTCTACGGAAGATTAATTAATATTAATTAAAACTGTAAAGCTTGTTGCATTTAACTGATAATCTAACAGTTTCTTAAATGATATAATAAGAAAAGTGTTTAATATAGAAGTCCATTTATTGTGTTCTGAAACTTCTATTTTTCATATTAAACTTTTAAAATTACTAATTTGTCAACACATGCGTAAGAATTCCTGAAGTGGGCCCCTCAAAAACAAACATGTCGTGAAATTTAAAACTTTTATTATTATTTGATACTATCTAATGGAGTATTAAAATTTCCAAAATATTTTTTTGAAAAATTTGCATTTGTTAAAAAGTTATAAACAAATACATGTTTTTTATACTTTTTGTTTAAAAAATCATATCTTAAGCTAATTTTATCAAATCTCTTTGAAATTTTATCAAAACGTATAGATTTCAGAACAAAAATAAAAGAATGAGAGAAAAAAATTTGTGTCAAAAAATACATTGAATCAGTATTTATTAACGATTTTTGAATTTGAAAAATAAATTTTGGTGATCTCTGTTTTTTCACGAATGCCATCAATTTTTGTCAAGCTATTCAATCGTATCACTGAGCTGTTTAAGGTACGTGTTCCTCGGTGCGACTATCACGATGATCGTTGAGCACTATTTCTTTGTATTTCCTATGAAGCTGTTTTGCTCCGAGCGACTGCCACTAGAGTCGTCAACGATGATCGTACGTCGTGAATAGTCGTTCAGGAGAAGGGTGAATATAATCGTTAGTCGTTAACGATTTTTGTTATGAGAAGACTATGTGCAGACGTTTTCTGAGACCGATGATGAAATTATTCTCGAAGAAGTGGAGCATCATTGTCACATGCGTCCTTCAAGGATCAAAGAGTCAAGATAATATATGCGCTAAGATTGCCAATAAGTTGGAAACCAAATTGTTCTTTAGTTATCTAAATACTTGTATATTTTCTTTTAATAATTACTTAATAATTTCAATGTAAAATGTTTTGACGAAAGTGCACCACAAAATGAACAAAATTTTACGGTATTTTTTGGCTCTTTTCATTACATATGTCGTCTTCCATCTCCTCAATCAAAAGGCATTTAATTAATAATTTTTTACGTCCACTCAACTCATTCTGTTAAACACAACCTTCTTCTAGAACTATGTGACTGCGAATGAAAATACGCGACTAGTGGAAAATCAAAAAATTGCAGACGCTCCGATTAAACGTTGAACGATCATCGTGATAGTCGCACCGAGGAACACGTAGCTTTAGGTCACGTCGGCTTCGGCTGTAAAGCAACTGCTATGATTCTCTCTTTACAGGGAAGCTCCCTATTGTTGTCAATATTGAAAGATGAAGAGTTACTTGCTTAACAGCCCAGCGGCACGATTTAATAGCTTGACAAAAATTGATGGCATTCGCGTAAAAACAGAGATCACCAAAAGTTTTTTCAAATTCTAAATCGTTAATAAATACAGATTCAATGTTTTTTTTCAAAATTGTTGAAATCGATTGAGAACATTAAAAAAAATCATTTTTTTTATTAAAAATTTATTTTCTTTTTTACCCCAAAATTTTTTTCTCACTTTTTTATGTTCTTTTTTATGAAATATATACGCTTTACTTGTTATCTTTAAAATTTCAAAGAGATTTAAAAAAAAATAGCTTGAGATATGATCTTTTAAACAAAAAGTACCAAAAAATGTAGTTGTTTAAAACTTTTTCAAAAATATTTTGGGAATTTAAATATTCTGTTAGGTACTGCCAAATTATAATAAAAGTTTTAAATTGCAAGACATGTTTGTTTTTGAGGGGTCCACTTCAGGAATTTTAAAATCACTGATAAAAACATTTTACTTACATTGAAGAATTCTTCTTTTATATGATGAGATAGACATTACACCATATTAAATGAATTAAAGTACAGGGTGATTACAAAAGTACTTCACGCTTTTAAAAATTGATTACATCAAAGCTATTCAGAATATAGACACACCACATACGGATTCTTAAAGAAAAACTCTTGAAGTTTATTGTGACACAGTTAAAGATGTTCAATATGCCCCCCTGTCGTGCATATGCCAATGCGGTAGTCGAATTCGTCCCAAACCCGCATTAACATGTCTCCATCACTCCCATGTATCGCTACCATAATGCGTTCTTTCAGCTCGTCTAGGTCACGGGAGTGAAGACCTTGTCCTTTACACACCCCCATGAAAAGAAATCACAAGGTGTGAGGTCGGAGCTCCGCGGTGGCCACTTTGCAAGTTCCAGGTTATTGTTTGCTCGACCAATCCACCGCTGTGGGAGAGTGGCATCAAGAAATTCCCGCACCTCTGTCTTCCAGTGTAGAATGGCCCCATCCTGCTGAAAGATAAAGTCGTCACTGTCTTCATGCAATTGTGGCATTAACCAATTAACCAGCATGTCCAGATACGTGTCCCCTGCATAATAATACATTTGATAGAGAAATAAACAGATGGAGGTCGGTGATGTTCAGTGATAAAAGTCGTTTTTGTCCAGGCATGAGTCACAGTCGTATACGTGTCCGTCGAAGACCACAATCACTTTTTATCGTGTATAGGGCTTCGATACAGCGGACCCACGCTTGAAATTTTGATTGGGGGGGGGGGTGTATAATTCAAAAGTCGCTGTCTGGTGTTTGTAGAGGGGACATTGAACCCTGCATCCTACGTCCAGAATTTCATCCAGCTCCTCCTGATCACTTTTTTAGACGACATGGGAGACGTGCCATTTCAGCAAGCAAGCAACCCATTTTTGCACCATTATAAGAGTAACTGTGTCGTGGGCGATGTGGCAGTTTTGCCAAAGAACCCCGTGACCTCAGTCCTGCTTCCAGAAGACGATTGCGAAAGTCGCGTTGTCCTGAACCATGTCTGGAGATGAATAATCCTTCCTATTCTCACCGTCTCCAAAAACCATACAATGCAGACACCTAATTCGTCTGTGCAAGTTGGCGGAAGGACCACCCTACCTATGGAAGGCCCACTAAATGACCCCTTTAAAACTCCGTTACTGGACATTATCAGAACTGCACAGCCTAAAAAACGCTGTTATTTGGTTTCATAATGACCTAGCAGGTTTCTTTACACACATGAAACATGAATATCTGGTGCTCCCTGCACTGGAAATGGATCCACAATCTTCAAAATTTGATTATATGCTAATGATACTATTTAATTTCTGTGTAATTAAAGTCAGCAATATTACATCAATTCTTCTGAGTGTTCATTTTTCAATTGCCACTAAAATATTAAAAATATGTAATACATTTTTCAAAATGATGCAAATGATATTTTTGTTTATTTATTTAAACATACCGCATATAAACAGCAATGCATCTAGCTAAAATGAAGAGCATAACATAATGTTTTCTTTAAAAATTTGCAGGAGACAGTTTACTATATCATAAAGGCAAGGCATTTGCTACATACGATCGTCTCTATTGGGGAAAATGTAATGCAGGAGGATGGTGGTATTCTGATTGTGCTAGCACCAATCTCAATGGAGAACATAACAACACCCAGAAATATAAAGGTATCAAGTGGAATACGTGGCCCTTCAGTCTGAAGTGGACAGAGATGAAGATCAGGACAGAATCTTTAGACTCCAAGAAGACAATCAAACTCTGTTAACTGAAGTCGATCACATATTAAAATGGATTCATAGCTGTCAGTCTTGATTAAAAGAATTGAAAAACATATTACACTTGTAGTTCCATAAGAGTAGCCTATATATTACAGAATTTCATTTGTAGCAGATTATTTTTAATTTTTTAAATAATTCTTATCAAAAGTATTTTTATAATATTTTAACTGTCTTAAAATACCTAAAAAGAATAAAAATAAATATGAAAATGGTAAAAGATTTTTGCTCTATTTCATTTTCATTTCATTATCGATTAGCATTTATAATTTATATACAAATAAATATAATCAATAAATAAATATAAATATCATCAATAAATAAATAAAAATCAAGGCAAAATATACGTGGTGTTGTTCAAAAGTTCCCGAAATTCATTAATAAATAAAATCCCCCTATACCTGGATCTTAATCACCACCGTCATATTTTCATAGGTATCATTTTTCCCGTCGGAATACACCACAGGCCTCAGCGCTTCTGCCACGAAATGGAAAACATCCCTGAAGTCCGTTTGGATTGATGTGTTCAACACGGTCTAGATTCATTAGACAAATCAAATCGTTGAGCCTGAAATTTCCTTTGTATCTTGCACAATCACTTAAAAACCTTCTGCACGAATGCATACGATGTGCTGCCATATTCAGTTGATCATTTTACCGTACCCCTTTCTCATACAATAGTCCCACTGCCACATGAGAAATTTGTGGACACTTTATTGACGTGAATACGTCTTATAAATCTGGAACGCAGTTTGAAAAGTGGAGAGTAATCAAAATAGGATAGCTCTTGAAACGCTATAAAATATAAACCGGTATTGCATATACACTGTGAGTGGCCAGATTATTATGACCATCTGAAGTTACTAGGCAAATTAGCTAGGATTTCGCGCGGAAGTTACTGGAGGGCCAGACCATTATAAATAGGGAAGCAGGTTGTTTACCACGACAGTAGAAGTGAGTTGTTTCTGAAGATATTGGTAAACGACGCGATTTAACAGCCTTTGAACGTAAGATGATTGTTGGCGCTCGAGCCATGGAGCTAGTATCAGCATTCGTTAAATGTTCAAGAGCAGCTGTTGTTAAAGTGTTTAAAAACTGGACTGTCAGCCGGAAAACGGAGTCTGGACGTGCGAATTGTGGACCTCAGCGACTAGTCAATATTCGGCCAGAACGGAAAGTGGCAAGACTGGTAAATGACAACAGAAGGGCTCTCTGCACGCACTGATCGCCGTACACTGCATCGTATGGGATATGGAAGCCGAAGGCCTGTTAGAACACCTTTGCTGTCTACAGTTAACGAGAAAAAATGTCTCCAATTCACACAAGAACACAAGGATTGGATAGTCAAGCATTGGAAAAAAATCATGTGGTCCAATGAATCACGTTTCCAGTTGCATCATGCAGATGGCAGAATGAGAATTTAGCTGAAACAGTATGAAAGCATGGACCCCACATTTAGCAATCCTTCAAGCTGGTTTGGGGAATATTTTCCTGGCATGATTTGGGCCCTTTAATTCGTGTAGAACTACATACCTAAGTATCGTTGTTGATCAAGTTCATCCTATGAAGTTGATGGCGTATCCCAATGGAGATGACTTCTTCCAACAAGACAATGCGCCATGCCACGGTGCTTATATTGTGCAGGAGAGGTTTCAAGAACAATGAGAGAGACTTTACCTTGATTAGATGGCCCACACAAACACCAGATCTCAATCCAAATGAGCATTTGTGGGACGAAGTTGAAAGAGCCATCAGGTAGGTAGTTCCACAACCATCAAATTCACACAACTGGACAGCGCAGTTCATCAAGAACAGTGTCAGATTACTCGGATCACCTTTCAAAATTTCGTGGAGTCAATGCACAGAAGAATCGCAGCAGTAATGAAGGCAAAAGGTGGCTTAACGAAGAACTGATGGGATGGTAATAATAATCTGGCCACTCTGTGTATACAGCGAGGGCAAGGATTTACGCATGCGCCAATTTAGTCAGCTTTTGTATATATACAGGTCACTACGAGTAATAGGCACGTTTCTCGGACGTTAGATTCCGGGCGACTCATATACTTTGAGAGCAGACATTGGACATACGCATTAACCGATTTGAGTAAAATAAAATTCATTTTGTACAGAAAATAGCGAATTATTTAAACAAGATTTATTGCAATATTGTAATTATCGTAATTATAGAAATAAGAAAAACATTAGACTAAGGCCCGTATTCAGAATAAACAATCAAGGAATGACATAATCATGAACCGAAAGGCTAAAACTATCGCCGTGATATAAAATATTTGAAACATATTTCTAAAACAACAGAAGACAGGGGAACCACTAATCCACATAAGGAATTTATTTTGATGAATACGTATTTCGGCAGCCAAACTGCCTTCTTCAGCATCTAAAGAAAGCTATGATCAGAGAGATAAGCTGTTCTGCACACTCATGTGCACTAATGTGTTCGCCCTAAACTCAACGACTATCACAGGAAAGCCAAATTAGGCTAATAGAAACTGCGTGATCGAAACCATACTTCAAATAAACATGATTTTTTCAATTGTCACTCGGTTTTAAAACGAAGAAATCTTTCGTTAACAAAATCGCGTCAATGACCACTTTACTTAGGCCTCAACACATTATTAGTGCGTTGGTAGTTCGCAGAAACATATTAATGGAACACGTGGTGGTGTTAACATTTTTTTTTAATGCGCTTTTGTTTACGTTATGGGCGGAGTTTAACCAAACTTCACGAGCTGTTTACTCCTTTAATGAATGCGATTTCTACAAAACGTATGAGCAAACTTGTGTTTATTTTAAGGTGTAGAACATCGCTAGGTATCTCAGGACACCCTTTTCAAATGCACCCTGTAAAAGTACCAGATATCCCGGTTTTCCCGGGACAGTCCGAGTTTTTCACAAGAATTGGTCCGGTGTCCCAAAAACATTTATTCGGGACGCTAATTATCCAGGTATTTGATTGTGTTAAAATTGATTGCATCTTTAAAAAAAAATGATTAAATTATTTTTTGACTAACAAATCCACTCCTTTCTCACTTTCATTTAATTTACTATTTTTGTATATATGAAATTAACTTTAATTATTAAAAACATATTTTTAAAATTTTTGCATATTATATCTCATTTGAGGAAGGTAACAAATTATTTATTTTTAATAAATTATTATTTTTACATTATTATACAGAGTGGATACAAAAATTCGCCCCCCCCCCATTTTATTTTTGTAACCAAAGCATACATGTCTATTTTGATGAATCCAATGAATAGGAAGCTGTGGGTAGTCTATCCCATAGTGCACTTTTCATCATCCCAAATATGCAAATTAGGACACATTCAAATCCTATCTGAAAAACCGTAACAAATAAACGAAAAATTCCAAGTGAAGACTGGTTCAGCATGGAATTCCAAACAAAACAA
>JAHWFO010078659.1:0-29008 GCA_023313115.1 Rhysida immarginata | reverse complement strand
ATTGGGAAGAATTCTGTTGGGATAACGTTCAGCATACAAACGCCTTGCACCATCCATGGTACCAGCAGCACCGAGACACAGATGCATGTCTGCATAATCATTCCATGTAAAACGATTCATACTGTTTGTTTAACTTTACACATGTAAAAAGTACATCAAGTGAATACCAGAATGCGATTAGTTCATTTACATATGGACTAATCGTATTTTACAAAGGGGTTGGATACCATGGAATCTCCTTGACGAAGTTTGTCCTAAGACTTTTCAACAAACAAGCACGTGCACCTTGAAATTTCTTTGCAAACAATTACTTTAAAATTTATTACAGTAGAATTCTTGTGTTAATTGTTAAAAATAAAATAATCTAGGCCTACCAACGCACACTGCGTCCCGGCGTCATTTGATTGTTCCATGCAGTATTGTAAGTAAACGGAGCTGCGGGGACCCCATGTTCATATGACAAAACATACTTCTAAGGACCTCTTCTATCATCTCCCAAAAAATCTGTACTCAATTCAAAAACACCTTGTATATATAGAGATAGATAGATAGATAGATAGATAGATAGATAGATAGATAGATAGATAGATAGATAGATAGATAGATAGATAGATAGATTTGTTCAAAAACATTTGAAAGTTTAAATTAAATGGAAGTGGGAAAGGATTGGATTTGAACCCGAGACCTTTAGCATTGGTATCTATCAACTTACAAGTAGTTATCGTGGTCATGTGGGTATGTCATATTGTCTGAATTAGTAAATATACAACATTAACCTATATAGCTAACTTTAAATGATTAGCTATTTCGTAAACTAATGCCCATTAGCATGAGTTACTATGCCAGAAAATAGTAGGAGGGGTGCGTAACAACATATTCAAATTTCAGTTAAATCCAAGCTTAACAGACCCGGTCCTTCCCTTATAAGACCAACGCATACACACTTCTCTGCATGGCACAGAGTGGAGCAACCGAGAGACTGCTGCTTGATCTAGCAAGATAAATGTCAGCTGTCTTAGTGCTTACTTCGCGTCAGCTGGTGCAGTTTTGAGGAAACACATGCTTGTTGCCACAGAATTGACATAAACAGTCGAGCTTGAAAGAAATTACTGCTTGTGTTTTCATAAATAGGTAAATGTTTGAATGAAAATGGTCACTTACTGATTTTGTTAACAAACGCGTTTCTAGCCATGATCATATTCATGTATGGACCTATTCATGTAGCATGCTTACCATTCTGTAGTAAAACTTTCATCTCTATACACGTACTTCTATGCTAGGCTAGCGTTTTTTTATTACCAGGATTTGTCTCTGATAACTTTCGAATCGCTCGGAGTTATTTCAGATACGAATCGCAGATTACCAGATTCAATATGGCGTTGTCTACAATGCAAATGAAAATAAAAAATTAAGTTTAGTAGAATAAAAGTGTATATATGAAACATTTAGGCGTGGAGCCTGTAAGCAAAAAATTACAAAAAAGGCTTAAAAATTAAAAATGTTTAACGTTGTGCTTATTTCTCAGGTTACTTTTTAAGTGTCTCAGTTTTTTGTTTTGAAAATCTGGGATCCCTATATATGAGAACATGTACCACTGAATCAAATTCAATCATCTTTGAACTTTGTAATTATTCTTATATAGTTATTCATGACAGATCGTTATGAGTCGTTTGATGTATTACATGCCATATCTTTGCATTGAAAATTTCCAACTGGTATCACTAGAACAGGCAACACTAAATCAAATTCGACCATCTTCGAACTTACTGCTCTTATATATTTGTTCATGATACGTCGTTACAAGTGGGTTTGATATATAATATTTTATATTTGCATTGAAAATTTCGAAATAGTACCATAATGGTATCTTTTGCACAGGTACACCTGAATCAAAAGCGTCCATCTTCGTACTTAATAATTACACATAAATATACGTTTATGGCATGTCGTTCCAAGTTGTTGGATATATTACATGACATTTATTAACATTGAAATTTTTCAAATGTACTATAGTGGTGTCATTAGAACATGTACCACTTAATAAAATTCCACCATCTTCGAACTTTGTAATTATTCTTATATATTCGTTCATTACAGGTTGTTATGAGTGGTTTGATATATTACCTGCCATATTTTTGCATTGAAAATCTCCAATGGTACCATAGTGGTATCATTAGCCTGAATCCAAATCGACACATCTTACTCTTATATATCCATTCACGACATGTCTTTACAAGTTGCTTGATATATTGCATGATATAATTTGGCATTGGAAATTTCCAATGGCACCATAATGATATCAAAAAACAGGTACTACTGAAACAATTTCGACAAGCTTCGAATGATATTTATCGATTCGAGAAAACGTATATAATAACGTTATATTCGCTCTTATCTTGTGATTTCGTGTTGTTTGTTGTACTACTTGCTATATCCTATCATTGAAAATTTTAAAAGGTATCATAAGGGTACCATTAGAGCACGTGCCATTGTACCGATTACGACCATCTTCAAAATGGTTTATGCACGGAACCATATTTATCAATTGGCGAAACAGTAATTAATAACGTTATAATCGCTTATAGCTCGTCGTTACGAGTTGTTTGATGTCTTATTAAGTAGCGGAAAAATGGAGCTACTAATTGGTTTCACGTCCGTCCATCCGTCCTCTTCATAATTCCGCATTTTTTTGAGGTAGAAGGTTGAAATTCGGGATGTAGCTTACTAAGGGCATGTGCACCTTCACTATTTTGGTTTTGATTACCCCACTGGGGATGGAGTTTCCGGGGTAAAAATTAGAGGGAACCAAAAGATCTACGCGTATTTATGCATATAAAGGAGTGAAATTCGGTGTAAGCAAGATCTCCATTACAATGAAGTTTGGGCCAAATTGTCCCAATGCGGTCGGCATATGGCAACCTATGGCATGCCATATCATTCGATCGGAAATGATGAGAACGAAAGAAGATAGAGCTCTTTTTTAGTTTCTAAATACAACGTTCGAGAAAATCAATTTTTCGATTAAAAAAATTGGGGAAGGGGATAAAAAAGTGAGATAAAAGGATAGAAGTAGATGATCTCAGGGCTTCCGCTACTTTCCTATACCTTCCTCGGGAGGATTAATTTCTTGTTTTCAATATCTTAGCATTGAAAATTCTAGGAACTGTCATAATCGTCCCATTATAGCACGTATGTCACGGAGTTCGAATTTTGGCGGCACTGGCTCGAGGTTTCGCTCTCGATACTTCTATCGTTCGAAGACGGGGGCGGAGCAGAGCAAACAGTGTCGTCATACGAATCATCGCAAGGCAGCCAATGGGATCGAAGATCATAATCGAGCAGCAGATTTGGAAAGTTCGAAGCGGGAACGAAGGAGAAGATTAAGTCAACGTGCGGCTAGCAACGAGGTCGGACCAAAGGTAGACGAGAGCAAAAGCACAAGGAGGAAGGGGCTTTACACGTTGAAACCGAGCGGTGAAGTCCGAGACGGCTTGTGCGTAACCAGTTCTACCCGTTGCTGAAAGCGATAGAAATATCGCCCACGTTATATGTGAGTACTTTGTCGTTAATGGGCTGTGGCTATCGAGAGATAGGCACAGTATTTAGTGACTTATATCAGTGTGAGCATAGAGTCGGCACGAGTATTCGAGGGGCTTGGCGCTGTGGTCTCTGGGCCTATTTAAGCTTCGGGCACGGTTTTGTTTACCAGTGCTAGTGATTTGCGGAAGCCTACTCGTAGTGTCAAAATTTCCTTCGGCTAAGTTAATTAGGTCAAAATTCCTATTTGTGTCCAGTGTTCATTATTAATGATAGTTACAATGTTCTGTGTTTTTTCTGTAGAGCGGCGAACGTAACAGAAATGTGCCTTTTGTAAAGCTTGTTGTTTTCATTGCTCCTATTTGCTAAAGACATTTTGGACTGGACATTAACCTTATTTTTGACCTTTACTTATTAGCATTATTTTGTGCTCTATGTTAATTACGTTCTTAAACAAGTGTTTCTGTGATTTACCAGATGTGACATTGGAACTTGTGAACTCTTAATCATGTGACATGTTATTATTTTCATGGTGGATAATAAGTGTATGTGACTGAATACTTCCTTAAGCTAAAAAAATAGTTTTGTATTATGTGTGGATTTACACTTCGTCAGCCCTTTGATTTTATTTTGTACTTCAAGTAGAAATAGATTTTATTTTTAACTAATAAGCCTGCTTTGTTGTTTATACAGTTGTCTATCTCATATGATAATTAAGAGCTTATTTGTTGTTTTAATAAGAGATCCCTAACTAATTGTGTGTAAGGTTATTTCATGTTTAGAAATTCGGTGAGTCTACCGAGTTGCTTGTTTTGTTATCTACGCTTTAGGATAGGAAGTTTGTAACTGATGTTTTCTTAACCTAGAAGTGTAAGGTTAATTATAAGTTGATCTCGTAGGCAAATGAAGTGTTTTACTTTTGATTGTAAACTGTGTTGCTTATGCCAAATAAGAAGTTGCTTATGTTGAATTTGCTTAGAGCTTAAGGATTTCATTTTATTTTCGTATTGTTTTATTCTTTGAGTTTCCATGTTTTATATTAAATTCATTTTATTTTTATACCCTACCACTGTTTACGTGTGCTTTTTATTTCCACTGCGTCAGCTACTAATTAGCCTGCTCATACACGTTACAACGTACCATTGAACCATATTAATCGATTGGCGAAAAAAGATTTTGAAAATCTTTCATAGGTTTTGAGAAGATCGAATTGCGGAAAGACAGACACACGTTCCCCCACAGTAATAGCATAAAGCACCTTTCAGTACTTAATAAGCGCTAATGCTCTTGCTCAATTTTGCTCTTGCATTAACTACAATAACAAACTACAATACCGAAAGTAATGCAACACAACAGATCCTTATTACAGTTTTTGAAGCGGATTGCGAGGCCTCTATAATTAAAGGTTTTTGGCCTAAACCAGTGATAGCGAATATACTGTAAACTATGGAAATCTGATAATGGTAAGAAACAACAGAAAGAGATATAACACATTCCACAAATATATTTTAATACTCGTATGCGTATTTCGATGACCAAGTCGCCTTCTTCAGTTTAATACAAACGAGTGTACAGAATAATGCACATACGTACTATTACAATAAGTCTGTGAAATTTGTGGTTTCTCTTTCTGTTATTTCTTACCACTACTTTTATTTCTCCCCATATTCTCTCTGTACAATGAGGTAATTATCCCATCGTTTCACAAGCCTCTCAAAATCAGCAGCATAAAATTGTTTGACAGCTATCTGAACCAGGCGGTGACTTTTGTTCAGTTTCATCGCCGGGAAAGTGATGCTGTCACGTGGTAAATGAGCAGCGTCGTAACTTTGAGTAAAAGGAATAAAAGAAAACTTTATTGCCGCTTTTATTACAGTGGAAGCATGAATACGAATTAAATGAATAGATATAGGACCAAAGTCACCGGATGATTTTTCCCGTAACAAAGCAAGGTGTCGGTCCCAACGACGAATTCAGCATCCACAAAATTAAACTAGTCGATAATGACGTTCACTGGATGTGTAGGATAAACTAGTCCTCATGCGGACTAGCGTACTGCAGCACGATGCTCTCTACGCTTTAGAGATCGATCTATGATTGAGTGAGGCTTGGTCTCCGCTTTCGGGAGCGTGACGAAAATAAGGTACACAAATCAATTGGATGAATAGATGGGTCGTTGATAAATGAAGCGCACTACGCTGATGTCTGCAACGTCGCGCTGGTGAGGCTCATCAATAAGAAGACGTTTAAACATGAGCTAATCATATCATAACGACGCACTAGCGACCATAGCACTGTCGCTCACACATAACAAACACAATAAACACTGCATCATAGATAAGTGAAGAGAACTAGAAATTAGATGCAAGGTCGTACGTGGACAGTTAAAAAGCACACTTAATCACTACACTAGGAAGCACAGCTTAGAATCACCAACATATATGAATAATAATAAGTAAAAGCAGCAATATCAGTATAACTTGAAGAATTAGCACTTCTATATGTATAGAATTATATCGATATGTAAGTAGATACGTAGCTACACTATGATGAGAAAAACTAGATATCACTAAACACAACACTAATATAAGTGAACACTACACTGTCGAAAAACTGAAGCACATTATCGTCGATATTTGATTGGCACAAATAACAGCTTAATGGATAAGACACTCAGAGCTAGACAACTTCCGACGAACAATGAACTTGCCACAGCGAATGATAAATGAAGCAAAACACTGTGGGACATTCAGTCATTGGCGTTGTTAGTTCCGGTGCACTGTCTGGTTAAACGCAATGTTCGAATGTCTATTCTCTGGCATTCCCCTTCAGCGTGGAAGCTGTCGCTCTTAGACTCTTCCTTTTCGCAGCAGGTTAAATTCACTGAAGCCAGGTTGAAGGCGTGCGCTCCGCTCGTTGTATTAGGCGTGGCCAGGAAAGTTTGGAGAGGGATTCGTGGAGAATACGGCTCGCAGGTCTCCGCATACGGTGAGCTAGCCTCGGCGCAATTTTTACGGATATCCTCACGGCGAAACTTCCTACTACGCAATTCGTAGTCGGCGGAGGATCTCCGCTTTCTCACCGTCAAATGGTTGTCTCCTCCTCTCCGCCGTTCAATGCGAGTTTTCAAATTGTTCTCCGAATCTTTCCCATTCTAGCCAATGAAATCATCATCTTTCAAGGCGTTTTCTAGTGATTTCCGTGGGAGCTCGCTCCGACCATTTTTACGACGTACTTTTATCTCCGTACGACGATTCTGTCGCCCTCGTCGCTCACTATCGTCCTTCCTTCCTCCACTCGCTTCACGTGATCTTCTCGAGTTGATTCCGTCACTCTCGATGACGTCCGTCAACGATCTCGGGCGATGCCATTTACCACGTGACAGATGCTCAGTCTTCTCGGATCACTAGGACGTATTGCTTACCAGATCACATCCTCATGAAATTTTGTAATGGCATTCGACGGAAGTGACCTCAGCATCTTAAATGTTGCAAAAGTTCAACTGGGAAGTTTTCCAGCATCTTCCTATAGCCCTTAACTTGTTCCAAGCGACTTCCATTTGTTCGGCTTCAAGCTGTACAAAGAGAAATTACCGCTTGATTCAGACAGCAGTCAAAGAATTTTACGCTTCTGGCTTTGAGAGGCTTGTAAAACAATAGGATAAGTGCATCATTGTATATGGAGATTATGCAAAGAAATAAAAGTAGTTTTCAAATCAATATTCTTACTTGTTTCATTTCTATATCCATTTGTAACTTATTTACCGAGTTCCCTTCCTATTCTCTCAATAATAAAAAAAACTAGAAGTTAAAAATTTATCATCTAGGGTTAAATAAAAAAGCATAATCTTCAGAACCGAGTAAAATGGTCTCGAAAAAATAAAAATAAAAAGATACTATAAAAATCTTCGGCTAACGTCAAAAGCTAAAATAAACAGTATTTGACAATTGGTTCCCGTACAAAATCAGCCGACGGCACTTACTGAAGTCGCATCTTCATGATGGAAAAACTAAACCGTCGGACGGGAAGCCAGAAAAAAAGAAGGAAAAAGCACTTTTGTGGGGGTTTTTGCGTGCAAAAGTGCCAAAAACTGGATTTTTAGTTGAATTCTCTTCTCTTTCTTAAGATCTTCAGCTCAGAGCAAAAGCAGGCTGATACATTTCAGATTGTGATGCTTGACAAGTTTCAATGATGACACATGGTAACAGTCCAAGTCAGCACGGTAACAATAATCAACAAAATCAATATTCAGTTATGACCAAATTCCGCAGGATATTATGACAGATATTTATTTATTATTATAAGTCGATTTTCTCTAAATCTATGTAAGATTTTCCAGATGAGTCGAAGCATCGATGAAACTCATCTCCGTAGCCAATGAAAAAGTCAGGCCTCGACACTGAAAAGTCACCTGACCATCTCAGTCCATGCAACAATATAACCTTCATTGTTTCCAACAAACGAAAATACCCTAATTGTTAAAATCCAAGATGGAAACAGTGAATAGTTACATTGTTGTTTGGACTAAGACGGTCAGGTGACTTTTCAGTGTCAGTCTTTTTCGTTGACTATGGCTCACCTCCGAGGCCAGCGAGGTAAGGCCTGGAAGCAAAAAAGTCACCTGACCAACTGGGTGCTAACAACAATCCAACCTTCACTGTCTCTGTTGGGGGGGGGGGGGGGGGCAGTGGGATGCAAATAAGTCACACAGCACTCCGGCATGGTAGACGAACATTCAACAACTTTAATAATAAAACCAAAAGTGAAAGTGAAGGAAACTATACAGTCTCTGGTGTATTAGTAAATGACGTCAACAGTGACGTGACTTTAACGCACAACAAATTACGTCATTGTAGTCTATCATTTCCCCCTTTACACTGACGCAATTTGATGTCTTTCATAAAATATGTTACATTTGTAAACACTTTAGCAAAAATGAACTTTTCCTCCTTTCTGAACATTACACTGCTTAACATTAGATTAATACACACCAATAAACTTTAACGCTTTTTGCAATTTAGAATTACTTACTGGTTTTGTAAAAATGTCCGCACAAAGTTCTGTTCCTGGCTGATATAAAAGTTTGCAATTACCTGAGAGAACCTCATCTTTCACATACATAACAAGGCGAATGAAATGCCGTACCTTGTTGATCATAGCAATACCATCACTCACTTGAATTGCTGCTTGATTATCATTAAACACACTGATTGTTGTTGGCAAGTAATCCATAGCGTCCAACTCTGCTATGAATCCTCGAATCCATTTGAGTTCTTTAATACAGTCATATATTGCAGTCAGTTCACTTTGGCAGGTTGATGTTGATACATGCAATTGTTTCTTGCTTTTCCAAGCAACAACGTTTTCTCCAAGTTTGATGACGTATCCGCTCAATGATTTTTGGTTCCCATTGCCATCATTCCAGCTGGCATCTGCAAATCCTGTTATCAGTCCTGGTTTGTTTGTATAGTGAAGCTGATGGTTTACTGTCCCTTTTACATACTTCAAGACATGTCTCGCAGCATTTAGGTGTATTTGACGGGGATCCTTGATATACTGGGATAACACTGTTACTGCACAAGCCAAATCTGGACGTGTTCATAACCAGGTACATTAGACTTCCCAATATTTCTTGATAAAGGGTACTATTGGCTCGTGGTGAATTTTCATATACTTCCAAATTCTGATTTGGCTTCAACGGTGTTTTTGATGGCTTACAGTTTACCAGTCCAAATTTTGTTAGAATTTCTTTTGCATAGGATTGTTGTGATAATGTCACCTTTTGGTCGTTCCAGTTAATTTCCCATCCTAGCATTGAGTCATTGTTCGTTTCTGTTAATTCGAAGTTTTCTTGTATTTTCTTGATTGTTGTATCAATAACTTTCTGGCTTGTTCCGAAGATCATAATGTCATCGACATAGAGTGCCAAATAAACTATATTCAATTTGTCTTTGAAGATAAAGACACATTGGTCAAATGCTGATTTTTTGAAGCCTATCTGTTCTAGGTACTCTACAAATGTTTTGTACCATATTCTTCCTGATTGTTTCAATCCGTATATTCCTTGTAACAGCTTACAAACGTGGGTGTTTGGATTTTCAAGTTCGAACCCTGTAGGTTGTTCCATTAGAATATCTTCTTCTAATTTACCATACAAGTAGGCTGTTTTCACATCACAACATTTCATGTGATAGTTTTTCATTTTGGCGACAGCTATTAATGTTCGCAAGCTTTCCAAACGTATTACTGGTGAGTAGGTTTCGTTATAGTCTTTTCCGGGATCTTGTGAACATCCTACTCCAACTAAACGTGCTTTAAATTTTTGCACACTCCCATCTGGGTATTTTTTAAGACGGTATACCCACTTACTTTTGATTACTTTCTTCTGTTTTGGGCGTTTAACAATTTTCCAGGTGTTATGTAACGTTAGGGAGGTAATCGCTTCCTGCATTGCTTCTTGCCATTTTTCCTTTTGCAGAGATGTTATTGCGTCTTCATAAGTTTTTGGAGTGACTATTTCTTTTGTCTGAGTCACTGACAGGGAGGTCACTCTGTTTACCATTTCTTGAGTATCTTCTTCATCTGAGTCTGTTTCTGATTCTTCATGGTAGAATGGAATTCCAAACTGTTGATTCCGTTCTTGAATTCTTTGCGATCTTCTCAAAGGTTGAGGAACATTTAGTTCATTTCCCTGTAATGTTTGATCTTCACGGGTTTCCTGGTTAATCATTTCTGGATGGTTATTCAATGGTATGTACTCGAACTGTTCGTTATTCTCGTAAATCTCTTCTTTATTTAACAATTTCGATCCTTTTTCATTTTCAATGAATTTCACATCACGAGTTTCCACACTTCTTTTTAGTTCTGGATCATAAATGCGATAGGCGGCATGCATTCTTGAATAACCAACAAATATACCTTCTTTTGCTTTTGGCAGTAATTTCTTTCGCCTTTGTTTGGGAAGCCAATAATACGCTAGGCAACCAAATGTTTTGAAATGTCTTGCCGTTGGTTTCTTACCGCTATATCGTTCTTCTGGTGTTTCATTTACATTTATTTTTGTTGGGCATGAATTCCGTATGTACGAAGCTGTAGCTGTTGCTTCGGCCCAAAAAGAAAGAGGCAACTCAGCATCAATTAACATTGTTCGTACAGTATCTATCAACGTACGGTTTTCTCTTTCCGCAATCCCATTGCTTTGTGGGGAATATGGGATGGTTGTTTGGTGTTGAATTCCAGATTTGTCTAATAGCTGTTTCATTTCTTCGCACACAAATTCTCTTCCATTATCACTTCGTATCCTTTTTATTTGATTTTCAGTTCTTGCTTCTTCACCTCTTTTGAAGTTTTCTAATTTTTGCGTTGCTTCATTTTTGTGAGTAAGAAAAAAGGTGAATACCTTTCGTGAGTAATCGTCCACTATTGTTAGTATATATCTTTTTCCACTTAGTGATTCAGTCTGAAATGGACCACATAAATCTAGGTGCAAGAGTTCCAAAGGTTTTGTTGACTGATATTTTCCAATGGTTGGAAACGGATTTCTCACCATTTTGCCTTTAATGCAGGCGTCACATGGTGGCATCTTTTCGTCTTTATAGTCTAGTCCATGGAGCATTTGTTTCTTCTTTAGTTGGTCAAGTCCTTTTTCGTTTAGGTGTCCTATTCTTTTATGCCATAACATTTTTGATTCTTTTGCATAAGCTGTACTTTCTTTTAATGAAGTAGTTGTACTGCTTTCCCTTATAGTAGTTTGTGCTTTTTGATCAATAGACTGTTTTGCTACTTTTGCTACATTTGCATCACAGTATTCTTGATTTTGCACATTTGTATTCAATATGTACAAATCATTTTTCAATTTCGCAGTTGCGACGACTTGTCCATCTTGATTTAACACTGTAGCTCCGTTGCTGTCAAAAACTACTGTGTTGTTAGCTCTTGTTATTTTACTGACTGACACAAGATTTCTACGTAAATTGGGAACATGTAAAACATTTGTCAGCATAATGTTACGTTTTGATCCTTGTAAGTAAATTGCTCCCTTTCCTTGGGTTTTGGCAACACTTTCATCAGCCATTTTTACTTGCTCTTCTTTTTCTTCGTAATCAGTGAATAACGTTGTATTCGGTGACATATGAGCTGTCGCTCCTGAGTCTAAAAGCCAATCAGTTAAAGTAGAGTTGTTAGCTCTAACATTCCATGCTTCATTTTGCGATGTAGAGTTATTTGTTGCATTTCTTACTTCTGGTGGTCTTCGTTTTTGCCACGTTTTTCCTCGATTTTCTGTATTGTTTACAGAACGACTATTCTTTTGTGCTTCAGGTGTATTTATCTTGTCATTTTTGAACCAGCAATCTTTTTGTTTGTGACCAGGTTTATTACAGATCCAACATTTGGCAGGATTATACTTCTTTTTACTTTGATATTTTACTCGATAAACACTGTCTGCTAACTTTCTCTGGTTGTCATCTTCATCTTTTTCATCTTGAGCGGCCAATGTTCGTTTTAAAAGATCGATGTTTATATTTTCTGTGGCATTGAATATCATGTCAACTGATCTGTATTTGCGAGAAAGGCCTTTAGAAATATTCAATGCTTCTTCTCTTTCAGTGATGGCGAGGCCTAGTGATCTAGCTTTTTCACATAAT
The DNA here is from genome assembly GCA_023313115.1 of Rhysida immarginata. Classification (NCBI taxonomy): domain Eukaryota; kingdom Metazoa; phylum Arthropoda; class Chilopoda; order Scolopendromorpha; family Scolopendridae; genus Rhysida; species Rhysida immarginata. The sequence continues at coordinate 16,826 of JAHWFO010078659.1, read as the reverse complement.
GCTCTTCCTCGTGTGATGTAATCTATCCACAGTTCATCATCTTTCATGCGTAGTTTCGCCACCTCTCTCCAGATATCCATTTTTTTAATGTCAATATTGGATGCATGCATCTTTGCCAGCTTCTCCCATATAGCTTTTGCAGTAGTGAGAGTGATTATTTGTGCTAACTGGCTGTCTTCTAACGCGCACGTTATATAGCTCATGGCTTTATCGTTTTTTACTATCCAGCCGTTATGTGCTTCTTGCTGTTCAGCGGGCGGCTCAGCCGTTTCGAGTGCTGAATACAATCCTTCTGCTTTGAGGATAACAGTCATTCGATATTTCCATGTTATATAGTTCATGTCATTGAGCTTCGTTATAGCGAATTTGTTAGCTGCTTCCATGATTAAAAGTGAAAGTTTTCAGTGTACTTACTGCGTGGTGTGTGCCTTTCAGCGTCGATCGTTTTTTTTTGTTTTTTTTTTGGAGTTCAACTCGCACAATGTTCACACATAAAGCACTTTAGATGAATCTTTCACAGTTGCACTTCATTAATAACTCGCAGTCTGGACCCATAACCTTTTGTTGGGGGGGGGGGGCAGTGGGATGCAAATAAGTCACACAGCACTCCGGCATGGTAGACGAACATTCAACAACTTTAATAATAAAACCAAAAGTGAAAGTGAAGGAAACTATACAGTCTCTGGTGTATTAGTAAATGACGTCAACAGTGACGTGACTTTAACGCACAACAAATTACGTCATTGTAGTCTATCATTTCCCCCTTTACACTGACGCAATTTGATGTCTTTCATAAAATATGTTACATTTGTAAACACTTTAGCAAAAATGAACTTTTCCTCCTTTCTGAACATTACACTGCTTAACATTAGATTAATACACACCAATAAACTTTAACGCTTTTTGCAATTTAGAATTACTTACTGGTTTTGTAAAAATGTCCGCACAAAGTTCTGTTCCTGGCTGATATAAAAGTTTGCAATTACCTGAGAGAACCTCATCTTTCACATACATAACAAGGCGAATGAAATGCCGTACCTTGTTGATCATAGCAATACCATCACTCACTTGAATTGCTGCTTGATTATCATTAAACACACTGATTGTTGTTGGCAAGTAATCCATAGCGTCCAACTCTGCTATGAATCCTCGAATCCATTTGAGTTCTTTAATACAGTCATATATTGCAGTCAGTTCACTTTGGCAGGTTGATGTTGATACATGCAATTGTTTCTTGCTTTTCCAAGCAACAACGTTTTCTCCAAGTTTGATGACGTATCCGCTCAATGATTTTTGGTTCCCATTGCCATCATTCCAGCTGGCATCTGCAAATCCTGTTATCAGTCCTGGTTTGTTTGTATAGTGAAGCTGATGGTTTACTGTCCCTTTTACATACTTCAAGACATGTCTCGCAGCATTTAGGTGTATTTGACGGGGATCCTTGATATACTGGGATAACACTGTTACTGCACAAGCCAAATCTGGACGTGTTCATAACCAGGTACATTAGACTTCCCAATATTTCTTGATAAAGGGTACTATTGGCTCGTGGTGAATTTTCATATACTTCCAAATTCTGATTTGGCTTCAACGGTGTTTTTGATGGCTTACAGTTTACCAGTCCAAATTTTGTTAGAATTTCTTTTGCATAGGATTGTTGTGATAATGTCACCTTTTGGTCGTTCCAGTTAATTTCCCATCCTAGCATTGAGTCATTGTTCGTTTCTGTTAATTCGAAGTTTTCTTGTATTTTCTTGATTGTTGTATCAATAACTTTCTGGCTTGTTCCGAAGATCATAATGTCATCGACATAGAGTGCCAAATAAACTATATTCAATTTGTCTTTGAAGATAAAGACACATTGGTCAAATGCTGATTTTTTGAAGCCTATCTGTTCTAGGTACTCTACAAATGTTTTGTACCATATTCTTCCTGATTGTTTCAATCCGTATATTCCTTGTAACAGCTTACAAACGTGGGTGTTTGGATTTTCAAGTTCGAACCCTGTAGGTTGTTCCATTAGAATATCTTCTTCTAATTTACCATACAAGTAGGCTGTTTTCACATCACAACATTTCATGTGATAGTTTTTCATTTTGGCGACAGCTATTAATGTTCGCAAGCTTTCCAAACGTATTACTGGTGAGTAGGTTTCGTTATAGTCTTTTCCGGGATCTTGTGAACATCCTACTCCAACTAAACGTGCTTTAAATTTTTGCACACTCCCATCTGGGTATTTTTTAAGACGGTATACCCACTTACTTTTGATTACTTTCTTCTGTTTTGGGCGTTTAACAATTTTCCAGGTGTTATGTAACGTTAGGGAGGTAATCGCTTCCTGCATTGCTTCTTGCCATTTTTCCTTTTGCAGAGATGTTATTGCGTCTTCATAAGTTTTTGGAGTGACTATTTCTTTTGTCTGAGTCACTGACAGGGAGGTCACTCTGTTTACCATTTCTTGAGTATCTTCTTCATCTGAGTCTGTTTCTGATTCTTCATGGTAGAATGGAATTCCAAACTGTTGATTCCGTTCTTGAATTCTTTGCGATCTTCTCAAAGGTTGAGGAACATTTAGTTCATTTCCCTGTAATGTTTGATCTTCACGGGTTTCCTGGTTAATCATTTCTGGATGGTTATTCAATGGTATGTACTCGAACTGTTCGTTATTCTCGTAAATCTCTTCTTTATTTAACAATTTCGATCCTTTTTCATTTTCAATGAATTTCACATCACGAGTTTCCACACTTCTTTTTAGTTCTGGATCATAAATGCGATAGGCGGCATGCATTCTTGAATAACCAACAAATATACCTTCTTTTGCTTTTGGCAGTAATTTCTTTCGCCTTTGTTTGGGAAGCCAATAATACGCTAGGCAACCAAATGTTTTGAAATGTCTTGCCGTTGGTTTCTTACCGCTATATCGTTCTTCTGGTGTTTCATTTACATTTATTTTTGTTGGGCATGAATTCCGTATGTACGAAGCTGTAGCTGTTGCTTCGGCCCAAAAAGAAAGAGGCAACTCAGCATCAATTAACATTGTTCGTACAGTATCTATCAACGTACGGTTTTCTCTTTCCGCAATCCCATTGCTTTGTGGGGAATATGGGATGGTTGTTTGGTGTTGAATTCCAGATTTGTCTAATAGCTGTTTCATTTCTTCGCACACAAATTCTCTTCCATTATCACTTCGTATCCTTTTTATTTGATTTTCAGTTCTTGCTTCTTCACCTCTTTTGAAGTTTTCTAATTTTTGCGTTGCTTCATTTTTGTGAGTAAGAAAAAAGGTGAATACCTTTCGTGAGTAATCGTCCACTATTGTTAGTATATATCTTTTTCCACTTAGTGATTCAGTCTGAAATGGACCACATAAATCTAGGTGCAAGAGTTCCAAAGGTTTTGTTGACTGATATTTTCCAATGGTTGGAAACGGATTTCTCACCATTTTGCCTTTAATGCAGGCGTCACATGGTGGCATCTTTTCGTCTTTATAGTCTAGTCCATGGAGCATTTGTTTCTTCTTTAGTTGGTCAAGTCCTTTTTCGTTTAGGTGTCCTATTCTTTTATGCCATAACATTTTTGATTCTTTTGCATAAGCTGTACTTTCTTTTAATGAAGTAGTTGTACTGCTTTCCCTTATAGTAGTTTGTGCTTTTTGATCAATAGACTGTTTTGCTACTTTTGCTACATTTGCATCACAGTATTCTTGATTTTGCACATTTGTATTCAATATGTACAAATCATTTTTCAATTTCGCAGTTGCGACGACTTGTCCATCTTGATTTAACACTGTAGCTCCGTTGCTGTCAAAAACTACTGTGTTGTTAGCTCTTGTTATTTTACTGACTGACACAAGATTTCTACGTAAATTGGGAACATGTAAAACATTTGTCAGCATAATGTTACGTTTTGATCCTTGTAAGTAAATTGCTCCCTTTCCTTGGGTTTTGGCAACACTTTCATCAGCCATTTTTACTTGCTCTTCTTTTTCTTCGTAATCAGTGAATAACGTTGTATTCGGTGACATATGAGCTGTCGCTCCTGAGTCTAAAAGCCAATCAGTTAAAGTAGAGTTGTTAGCTCTAACATTCCATGCTTCATTTTGCGATGTAGAGTTATTTGTTGCATTTCTTACTTCTGGTGGTCTTCGTTTTTGCCACGTTTTTCCTCGATTTTCTGTATTGTTTACAGAACGACTATTCTTTTGTGCTTCAGGTGTATTTATCTTGTCATTTTTGAACCAGCAATCTTTTTGTTTGTGACCAGGTTTATTACAGATCCAACATTTGGCAGGATTATACTTCTTTTTACTTTGATATTTTACTCGATAAACACTGTCTGCTAACTTTCTCTGGTTGTCATCTTCATCTTTTTCATCTTGAGCGGCCAATGTTCGTTTTAAAAGATCGATGTTTATATTTTCTGTGGCATTGAATATCATGTCAACTGATCTGTATTTGCGAGAAAGGCCTTTAGAAATATTCAATGCTTCTTCTCTTTCAGTGATGGCGAGGCCTAGTGATCTAGCTTTTTCACATAATGCTCTTCCTCGTGTGATGTAATCTATCCACAGTTCATCATCTTTCATGCGTAGTTTCGCCACCTCTCTCCAGATATCCATTTTTTTAATGTCAATATTGGATGCATGCATCTTTGCCAGCTTCTCCCATATAGCTTTTGCAGTAGTGAGAGTGATTATTTGTGCTAACTGGCTGTCTTCTAACGCGCACGTTATATAGCTCATGGCTTTATCGTTTTTTACTATCCAGCCGTTATGTGCTTCTTGCTGTTCAGCGGGCGGCTCAGCCGTTTCGAGTGCTGAATACAATCCTTCTGCTTTATCGAAGACAGTCATTCGATATTTCCATGTTATATAGTTCATGTCATTGAGCTTCGTTATAGCGAATTTGTTAGCTGCTTCCATGATTAAAAGTGAAAGTTTTCAGTGTACTTACTGCGTGGTGTGTGCCTTTCAGCGTCGATCGTTTTTTTTTGTTTTTTTTTTGGAGTTCAACTCGCACAATGTTCACACATAAAGCACTTTAGATGAATCTTTCACAGTTGCACTTCATTAATAACTCGCAGTCTGGACCCATAACCTTTTGTTGGGGGGGGGGGGGCAGTGGGATGCAAATAAGTCACACAGCACTCCGGCATGGTAGACGAACACTCAACAACTTTAATAATAAAACCAAAAGTGAAAGTGAAGGAAACTATACAGTCTCTGGTGTATTAGTAAATGACGTCAACAGTGACGTGACTTTAACGCACAACAAATTACGTCATTGTAGTCTATCAGTCTCCAACAAAAGGAAAAATTCTGATTGTTAACATCCAAGATGGAGACAATGAAGGTTGGATTGTTGCTAGCACCCACTTGGTTAGGCGAATTTTTCGCTTCCTGGCCTTGTTATCTCGTAGGCCTCGGCCAACACCACCTAGACATAAGGCCTGATAACGGAAAAGCCATACATTGTTACATCATCATTAGTCGTATTTCTACCAATAATACGCCCTGAATTTGCACTATCTATGATGATGCAAGAATGTATTCAGTTTCATTGCGGAAGCCTTCTCTCTCGGTGGTCACGACTGTAGTCAGGTGAATTTTTAGTGCCCGGCATGTCGTTTTCGTTGTCTACGGAAGTCATCCGGACGTTTCGCATTTAGTTTTAAGTGGCGGAAATCGGCCCAGCGCTTGGGTGCGTTTTAAGATGGTCGAAATCAGTTCAATGGGATATGTTCTAACGATACTAACTTTTGTTATTACGAATTAATTAATACAAAAAATAATTCTTATTAATGAGCGATGAAGTAATATAACGTTTTTAATAAAAGCACTGTTGGTTCGGGCTTCAAGCACGCATCTGTTACGATCCCTTCTCTTCAAGTAAAAAATGCTTATGAAGAAAGCTTCAACAACAGAAACTTGACTAGTTCCATCAATAAATAATGCTGTTCTACAGGTAAAATTTTTTGCTTGGATGAAAATAGCCGATGTTACATAATTTTGAGCTGTTAAAAACGAAAATTACATTTAATGTGCTGATTGGCTACGGTTCCCTGATACAGGGTGAATCGAAGGTCCCCGAACTCCAAGTTTAAGACGTATTTGCTGCAAAACCATAAAGATATCAGAGTATTGCTGCCTGTAGTATTGTGTGTAACCTTAGGAATGTGCTACGCAACGCGAGAGCATCACGTGACATGACGGTATGGTTCAGTCGGTCATGGTTCTCACGCAAGATCAGAGTCACATTCTTAGAACTTTATTTTGCGGGAAAATCGTACCAACGTTGCATTCAGCGCTTTCAAAGGAAGTTTTCTATGCTCCTATACTGTAACAGAGACAACAACTGTGCATGATCTTGTATACAGGTTTTACGAGGTAGGCTCCGCGTATGATTTCCTAAAAGCTCCCGACGGGCCGTATTTTTGGAGGAGATTCGAACTTCCCTGCAGCGCTCTCCGCTGTAGTCACTTCGGCGGTTATCTCAAGGGAGCCTCGTATTCAGCCTGCCAGAGGGCTACTAAACGTCTAACGCTACGGCCGTACAGAATTTAGTAGTTAAAGAGCTTCGTTCTTTGTATTAGGAAAAACGCATTCCTTACTGCTAAGCTTTAAGATTTTAAACGCAAGAATTTTACTGCATGAATTTGGAATCTGTTTTTGCGTGAGAACCATGACTGACATGACGTCACTGCTCGACCGCGCCCACTCAACGTGGTGCTCTCATGTTGTGTAGCGCGTTCCAAAGGTCACACACAACTGCTTACAAGTAGCAATACTCGGATATCTTTTATGGTTTTGCAGTAAATACGTCTTAAACTTGGAGTTCGGGGGCTTTCGAATCCCACTATATAAGCAACCACTTAACCCTTTATTGATACTGTTACCAAATGGTAACATGCAATAAAAGCATCAAGTATAGCTAATAAAGCCCTCAGCTTTGCTGTTACTGTTCTTTGTGACCATTTGGATACATCAGTGATGTCATTTTTAACTAGTGCTGCCTCCTATTGACTGAAATATAAAAGAAACGTGAATTGAAAGTTTGAGAATGAAGACCATGTGCTCAGATGTGTGAGCGACCTCTGATCACGTGCTGTTTTCTATGTGAATATCTGTAGAAATAAGTAACAGCATACTTTGTAAATTGCATGTGAATTCATTCTTCAAAAGGTAAGATGTAGCAGTGATAATGTATAGGGACATTTATTCAGCTAGTGAATCTCAAAAACACATGTTACCATTTGGTAACACCGATTTCATCAGTTTTCAAAATGGTGGTTATTTTGTTACCAAACGGTAACATTGTCCACTAAATATGTAGTTCTTATAGAAGGAAACTTTCATTTTATTTATAAAAATAGGAAAATATATTTTTACTAACAATTCATTTTCTAAATTTTGCAGACTATGTTTTCCATTATTTTTTTTATGGAAGGCAGATAAGCAGATTCTCAAACTTGTAGTTCCTATTTCCGCACTTCATTCTGATGGATCAGTTAGCTCTGATGATGAGGAATCTGTAGATTTCTCAAACAAATCAATTGATACCCTAAAAATCTTCTGATTTGTGATTCTGACAATGAATCTGATGTTGACGTTTCACGTCTAGCAAATCAAGAATTATTTATACTTGTGAAATGGGCAGACAATATATGTGTTATATTTGCGAGCACGTTCTGCAGACAAGAACCAAACAGTTCTGTATCACGATGGGGTAAAAAAAGCGAAAAAGGTTCCCATTGATTGCCCAGCTGTAGTCAAAGAGCACAACAAACATGTAAACAAATGGGTGGTGTGGATAACCTGATAACATTGTACAGAAGACCAGCAAAAGCAAAACGATGGTACATACCGATTTTTGGATATCTACTTGTTTTTGCAATTGTAAATGCTTATCTGCTATACATGACTAGCAGTAGCAAACACCACTGAAGCATTTTCGTCTTCAAATTGTGGCTACTGTACGGAATTGTGGTAAACCAAAATATGGAAGACCCTCGAGTGAAGATCTAGTCGTACCCCAACCCAAAATTCGAAAACCCATTCATCCCAGGCCAGATGACGATTCTAGATACGAACAAATTGCTCACTGACCTGTTCATTTCTGACACTCGAGGAAGAAGTAAATACTGTCAAAAAGGAACGAGCCGGCTTCGTTGTTAGAAGTTTGAGATGGTGCTCTGTTTGACAGGTGGAAAAAACTGATTTATTATGTTCCACACAAAGGATGGCCATTAAATACGAAGAAAACTTAAATTTTTATATGTTTATGCATTTTAATGGTATATTATGCATATTCCCATTATACTTATGATTTTTGTACATTTGGTTTATATTTTGTACGTGTGTGTGTGTTTGGAACATAGCGTAGAAAACTATTCCTTATAGGAAAAATGTTACCATTTGGTCACAATTAATAATTTTAAAAATATTAAAAACAAATACATAAAACCACACAACTGTTATTTATTGCGATATTAATCCACTTTCTCAATTTAATAATTTTCCATTAGGAGGAACTATGTTTGAACATTAAAGGGCTAATGAAGTAAGGCGTATAATATGAATGATGCAACTTCAGTCCTTTCCTTAAATTCAAGAGAAAAACTAAGAGAGGCCGAAGCGACACAAACTAAAAGTTAAACTAGTGAGAAATTTAAACTTTTAAACGTTTTAAACTTATAGTCTGCAGATTGGATCTTGAGTACTCACCTATTTCACTGCGCATTCATGAAACTAAGCGGTGGTTCTTTATGAGTTTTTTTCTTCTTTGTATTTTTTTTTCTTCTTGTTTTGCTGTCGTTTTGAAACTTTTGTATTTGAACATTTATTTTTCGCAGTATTGATTTTTTTCAACATAAAAGTTATTGTTAACTTTTAGTATATGAAATAATAAAAATAATAATTTTAAAATGACAATATGATAATTTCCATATAATAATGTAAAGATGGAATGTACTTTAAGTGCGTGAAAGTAAATTTGACCATACGGATGTAGTGGCTCCATGTTGCGAGTGAATTGAGAAACACAGCATATTCATGGTATTCAAAATATGAATGAAAAAGTTGTCAATTATACAGAAGATTGAGGTAGTCAACAATAAACAATTTTGTCCTTCTTGCACGATTTTTTGTCACAACATCAAGCACGATTTTTTGTCACGATTGCACGCGCCTTAAAGCAATTAGCTGACAAGGTTATGCTTAAAAAGCTGGCTATCCTGAACACGTTTGGGAAAGGTACAAATGCGCCCTTTCTGATACAGATTTCAGGTATTCCTTAGTACAGGGTGAGTCAAAAGTCGCAGTACACCCTGTTTTTTCGAAAACCTTGCAGGCATTGGGAATTCTGAATATTCCAATAAGGTATGGGTGAGGTGGTCTATCTTTTACAGTGTGTACCGAACATGGCCGCCATCTTGAATTCGGCCATCTTGAATCTAAGTCAATTTTTTTAAATGGAAAGGGGTTCGTTTGATATATCAAATAACGTCAGCATTTTCTGACAATTTCATTCCTGTAAACAGATTTGAAGTAGGAGTTATGGTTCAAAAGTTACAACACACTTTGTTTCATTTTGTAGCAGGTAACTGAAGATGGCTTTGACCACGGTGGAGAGAATTAAAATCATTTTGATGTCCGCAGAACGAAGTTTCCGTGTCATAGCTGCAGTCTGCAGATTTTAACAACCGGCACCCAGAAAGACCTCCAATTTCACATAACACTGTCAGGTGCTTAATTAAGAAATTCCGAGAAACTGGGAGTGTGGTTGACAAGGCACGGAGTGGCCGTCCAATAAATGTTACTGACGAGACAACCTTAACAATGGATTCAGCGCCTTCAAATGTGCCTTGACTAAGAGGGACACACATTAAATGACTGTCCTTTATGGAGAACAGTCCAGCTGTAATTCCAAACAAAATATGTTGTAAATTTTGAACCATAACTGCTACTTCAAATCTATTTACAGGAATGAAATTGTCAGAAAATGTTGATGTTATTTGATATATCACACGACCCCCTTCCCATTAAAAAAAAAAATTGACTTAGATTCAAAATGGCCGATTTCAAGATGGCGGCCATGTTCGGTACATACCGTAAAAGATAGACCACTTCACCCATACCTTACTGGAATATTCAGATTTCCCAATCCCTGCAAGGTTTTCGAAAAAACAGGGTGTACTGCGCGACTTTTGACTCACCCTGTATTTGAAAAATGCAAGAAGCAAGGTCTCGTTATAAGTAAATATACCATCAGAAATGTTATAGAACTAAGCACCAATTGTTGATCAGTAATGTTATTCAGAGGAATAAAGAGCTTCCATGTCAGTAGAAGGGTCGTAGTGAAAAACAAATCAGAAACATATCCCAGACTACCCGTAACAAACCCAATGTAAAGAAAATTCTAATTATGGCGTCCTTAGAAAACACACCTGCAGAGCGGCACACAGACAAGAAGCTGAAAATTTATCAATAAGTGTCGGATAGGACAATTTTATAAACTTGAAACAGTAGTCGACATAAGGATCGTGGTCATCGTCTGAAAATTACGAACGCTTCACCGACGCCAGGAAAATTACGAACCGTAAGTGCTGTATGGTGGATGCTCTTGAATATATGTAGTAAATACACATTTAAATTCAGGTAGAAATTTTATAGTTTTGGCACTTGACCTCTCGAATTTAATGAAATTTGGTATATACAATTGCTCTAGGGAGTTGGTGATGAATGCCAAATATTATTATTTTTTTTTTTCATTTTTATGGAAGTTACGGACATTTAAAATTTTCGAAATTTGAGTGGGGGTCTTATCTATGAAGTACTGTAACTTCAGCTGTATTTTACTTAAAAAGATGTCATTAGTGACATATGAAAGCTCTTTGACTGTAGATTCTATATGAAATTTTTACAATTCTATTACCCATGAGCAAATATTTGAATTTAATAAAAATATTTTATTTATGCAAATTTCTCAAATGGTCGGTATTTCTTTTTTCGTTAAAAAATTATTAATATCTTACACATACTTTCATAAAAACAATACAAAAAATTCAAAACTGTGTTTTGCTCCGTTTTGAAGATATTAATTTTTAAAGTTCGAGTTCCAAGCCACAATACATCCGTTTATATGTTACAGTTCTTCAGATGGATAAGGCATCCTAAGAAATATAAATTTTGTGGTAATATCCGATTGTCTTAAGCTGTTTTTTATTCCTTTCAATGTGAACTCATAAAGTCTTTGAAACTGCAGTTCAAAGATGAAAGATCTTGCACCTTGCGACTTTCACCACTTCCTAAAGAAGAAAAAGCACCTTAAGAGTAGTTGCACGTTGTGAAACACTCTGTTCAATATGGCTGGTGAGATTTGCTGAACTTCAGTTGTGATTTCCTCCTTCAGCTCAGGCAAAGTATGCGGGATGTTTGCATACATTTTACCTTTCAAGGTACCCCAGAGAAAGAAGTCGAGAGGTGTGTGGTCTGGCGAGCGTGCAGGCCAGATGCCACGCGAGATGATTCGATCAGCAAAGACGTCCTGCAGAAAGTGCATTGATGTGTGCGCTGTACACGTTTCCATGCAGTACTGCACACTAACTTTTGAATCACCCTGATATAAGGAAGCCTGTATCAACTTCAGCTGCCTCTGCAATTCATCCTTCAGGGTAACTCAGAAGTGACTGCCTCTGAGGAAGTGTAAAGTAAATATGCTTTCTTTATTACTAGAAATTCGACATCATAGTGCAAATTTATATTTTCTTACTAAATTATCTTCTTATTTAACAGGTGCTCAATACTTTTCTGACTTCTGGAAAAAAAATCTGAAGTTCTAAGAAACATTTTTCCTATTGATATAATTATTATTGTAATGCTATTATTGATTTTATTTTTCGTGTAATTATAATTAATAATACTATTTATATAAATAATAAAACGTATATAAATGAATGGGCCCAAGGTTACACGCTTTCTCTTCCCTGTACGAGCAAACGGAGCAAAGCACAGTTTTGAGTTTTTGTATCGTTTTTATGAAAGTACTAGCTGAAGTACCCGGCGTCGCTCGGAGAAAAATATAGTTTTTCATGTAAAGATTTTTCGATAGAAAAATGGAAGGAAAAATTCTGCGACCTGGGATCGAACCAGGAACCTTGGCTGTCATGGCCGACGCCTCTATCAGTTGTCTCAACCTTGACAACTTATTTGTCTTTAAGACACCTTGAGACGGCATGGCTGTCTGGATGTCTGCGATAATACAACTGGTAAAGGCGTCAGCCATAACAGCCGAGATTCCTGGTTCGATCCGAGGTCGCAGAATTTTTCCTTCCATTTTTCTATCGAAAAATCTTTACCTGATGCTTGTAGGCTTATCTCCAGTTTATAATATCAATTATTATTAATAGTTTTTTCATATTTATGTGTACAGGGAGTTCTCAAATAACGTGTACAAATTTGGGGAGGGGGTGATAGAGGGATCACATCTAAGCAACATTTTCCTCTTTCATTTTTTGCTCAGGGGCATTGATTTTGAGATAACAAATGTTGGACGTCGCGTAGACTTAATATGCCACTCAATCCTTGCTTCTGGATCACGTCAAAATCATGGTCAACCGTGTAATAAAAAGAACAAAAACACATTGCATACAGTACAATAATGTGACTTGTTTTTTTTTATGATTCCCTCTGGCATGAACGCATGCTTTACAACGTCACCGCAAGGACTGAGGTACACGTTCAAATGTTCCTGGTTCTTCGCGAATCTGATCCGCAGCTACGGCGATTCTAGTTACCAGCTCTTCATTGGATCCCACAGGTGTCTCATATACCAATGTTTTTATATTCTGTGGGGACAACTGTTTCCTGCAGGTAGGATTTCAACATTTTTTATCTCAAAAACAATGCCCCAGAGAAAAAAATGAAAGAGGGAAATGTTGCTTAGATTTGATCCCTCTATCACGACCCTCCCCCCCAAGTTTGTACACGTTATTCGAGAAATCCTGTATACAGAGTCCGCCAAAAAATGTATGCACACTTCAGCAAAAGAAAAAACTCTATAAAAGTTCTAATACTAAATTCATGCAGGCTTCTACAATTACGACAGCTGTTCAAAGTGATTATCATTAGCGTTGAGATATTTTGAATAGGGCGAACTGTTGCTCCCGCAAGGAATGATTGTTACTGAAACTCTTAGAATTTTGTTTTTGGAATTTTACAAGCTTCAGCAAAAATCATTCCTCGCCTTTAATATTGGATTTCAACCCCACAAGAACTTCAATTTCATTTACTTCAAATCATTAATACTTCAAATGTAATATAAAAATAATTTATAAACTTAATATGATTAAAATTACTCCTTTCAATACGTTTAATAAATTTTATTCTAAAAAAATCAATATGCGAGTCGCTTAATTTCACGATATATTTTTAATTTTCATTAAAAAAAGTTTTCTTCACGATTAATCAAATACACTGATTTATAAATTGTAGGTTCAGTATGAAATTTCTTAACAATAATGTTAGAATAATAGTACGACACAATTTGAAAGTTAATGAAATTTATAAAATTAATATTCACTCATCGGCTTCTCATTCTTTTGAATGACAAATATTTATAATTCAAGAAGGCCTACATATTTTATTTCAAATGCTATTTATTCTTCTAATTGAATTTCTAAAAAAAATAAATTAAACCTTAAAATCAACAATTACGTAAATATACAGAAGAAAACGAGCAATTCCCTTATAGACATAAGGAGAAACACGGCCTCCCTTGCAACAGCGCCCTCTACGAAATACCTCACGAACCACGGACAAGATTGTAATCATCTCCTAACAATGCTGCCATTGTTCGTCGGATTACCTTTCCTTCTTATACCGTGGTTTGTACGTTTATCGGCCGCCCGTCCGGCAGTCCGCCGTTTGCACGATAACTTGAAAACGGATTAAATTTTTCAAATTCTGTTTTCAGAAATATGACCATTGGACGTATCAACTTTTCACAATTTTTCGTGGACCCCTTCAAGTCGAATTCACGTGCTAAAAAAGCGAGTGTAAAGAATACAAAGATAAAGGCATGTCATATAACAATCGATTTGCCAAGAAGGAATATATTGTTACTTTCTGTTCATCTTTTAAGCATTATTGACATCGGCGCGAGCACGTGAAATCACTTTGTCAACGCACGATTGCTAAAGTCCTCATATTCTATAAGCTTATTATTAAGTAGCGGAAGAATGGAGCTACTTATTGTTTTTATAATGTCAGTCCGTCCCCTTCATAATTTCTACATTTTTTGAGGTAGAAGGTTGAAATTCGGAATGTAGCTTACTATGGGCATGTCCATCTGCACTATTTAGTTTGGTTTTGATTGATACACTGGGGTCGGAATTACGAGGATGGGATTCAGAGAGGGCAACATATCTATGTGCTATTTAGGTACGGATAGGCGTGAAATTCAGTATCCAGATTCCTCTAAGCAAGATCTACTTTACTATGAAGTTTAGGCCCATTTGTTCCAGTGGGGTCGGATTTGCGGATGTGGCAGTCACTTGGTCCTTAGAACTATGGTAACTGATATCTTCATAGTTATCTTTTTTTCGCACGAATAGCCTCAGCCCTTCGGCTACAAAATGGAATATATCCCTGAAGTACGTTTGGGTTGATGAGTTCAACAATGTCTGCGATTCATTAAACGTCTCAAATTTGAAATTTTCTTTATATCTTGGCACAATTACCAAAGAATTCTGCACGAATGTATACGATATGCGGCCCATAATCAGTTAGTCATTTTACCGTAGCTCCTTGCCATACAATAGTTCCACTGTCACATGATAAATTTGTGGAAACTTTCTTTTTAACAGGGAGATCTTATCGAACCAAGATTATGCACCTACTTCTTCAACAAAAGCTCGGTCAGATCCTGGTATTTGGAGAGAAGGTCATTCCATTAGTAGAACTCCAAATGGAGAGATGCCTCTTTCTCATGCCTCCGCGCCTGCTCGAGCCCGGAATAGTATATCCTCGACTTGTCCCATTGAAAACAAAGCTGATTGTTTAGTAATGTTCTCACCTGTAGGCAATTGTCGCCGTTCAAATTTGTAATACCTGCACAGGATGTCAGACGGCGTGCAAAATCAAGTTTCAATATTTAAGTGTTGCGGCAACTATGTACATGGCGTCCATTTTATAGCCAAGCACGTCTTTGGAGTTTTATGCCTGTCCTGTCACTGGCTATTTTTCAGGCTACAGATGTAATTTTGGCTCATAAAGGGAAAAATTTTGACTATAGTTTAATTCCAATCGAGAATGCTGGATAATGATTGTCTAGAAATGATTGGCAATAACATGGCGCTCACAATCGACACCGAGTTGGCTTAACTCTTATCCAAGGTTGGGGCAGAAAAGATTACCCAATTTAAATTTGGCGCCACGCCCACGTCTTTGTAGATGGCGCGGTGAAACGCATATCGCTTATTAAAGCAGTTTAATCCCTTAAGTCATCATGCAGGTTTGGTACCACACAGCACGAAATTCAATGGTAGTGATTCGAGGAATGTTTCCGCAACATGTCATCTCTCGTTGATGTTTAATGGCCTCCACGCTCGCCTGATTTATCGGCATGCAATTTTTTGTTATGGGGTAACAAGGTCTACGCCAGCTGAATAGGTTCATGCAAGCGGAAATTCATCCTTCCGATAGGAAATTCATGCAATTCCAGTGAATTTCATGACGAAAATCGTGGACAACGTCGGACAACGTGCAGAGATGTGCCTTTCCTCCAATGGAGCTCACCTGAATGATGTTATCCTCGTAAAGTGATTTGAAAACGAAATGCTTTTCCATATTTTTTACAATTGTTTGCTTAGTTATCATTAAGTTTTCAAATAAAGTGTTAAACGATTACACATGTCCCATGACGAGTTAAAAGTCCACAAACCCAGCGAGTCAAACGGTGACTCAACTCACGACGAATCGAAAGGCAGAACGCAAGCGAACTCCGCCATCTTGTATATTGGACAAGAATTAATATCACACAAAAAAATTCCTGACACAACCATAGACGATGACAACCTTTTTATACACACATTTGCATTGAAACTGAAGCAACCATAGTGAAGCAGGTGGCAAAATGGTGAAATAGTTTCCGAGAAGAAAACGAGCAGTTTTATTCCATGGTAGCAGCATTGCTCCAGTCAACATAACAATGTGCCGGTACAACAGCATCGTCCAATATTATGAACGATCGTCGAGAAGCATAAGACGCCGTCGACAATAATGGTTATGCGGACTGCGCCATCGAAGGCTGCATTTCATCCAATATTCGTAGTTCTCAGATAAGTGCTCTCTTAAATAAGTGAGTGATGCTTCATTCATGTAAATCGTTGTACTAGAACTCCTATTACACCGTAAATCATCAACCATAAAATTTTACGTGATGAAAACATTATGTCTGATGAGTGTCGTAAGGTGTAGCATGCCAAAACCATTCATACAATTGAGGAATAATCACCGAAACACCGTGTCTCCATAGTTACTTTGTTAATAGTAATAAAGGCCTTGTAGTTAGGCTTGATAATATTATACCAAAAGTCATAGGACCATCGTATGTACGAGGCTCGTCCAGAAAGTAAGTTCCGTTCGGTAATAAAAACAAAACTACTACATATATATTCAAAAATTTTTCTTTACCAGATTCTATGTACCTTTAACTATTTTTCCACATAGTTTCCAAGTTTATTTAAGCACTTGTCATAGCGCTCAATGTACTTCCCCATGATCATTTCGTAGAAGCTGCCGCCGGTGAAGAAAGTCACGCATTTTTCAC
>JAHWFO010078641.1:365-15745 GCA_023313115.1 Rhysida immarginata | reverse complement strand
GTGAAAAAGTTAATTCGTTTTCAAGTTATCGTAATAAATGCTAAGCTCCCTAGGAATAAAAAAATTCTCTTGATTTAGGGACCGAACTGCCCCTTTAATAATCGTCAAACACGTGCATCCTGCACGCACACCATCTCATTAACGTTTAGAGGACGCGCAGAACCGAACCCATGTTCTCAACACGCGTTTTACCAAATGCGAGGATCATTCGTTTCTTCCAGCAATTCAAGACATGATTGAACAGTACATGCAATTCAATACACGCAACGCAATGAATTGTGAGATTGTCTACAGACGGACGGACGGACGGACGGCTGGACAAACCAATCACATAAGCACATTTCTATATATAGAAAATGTGCTAAAAAAAACGTTTAGGAACTGATAAGTAAGTAAAACGTAGCATAAACCAACCCAAGGGAAAATTTGTGAAAAACTGTAAACATTAGTTATAGTTTGGATTGTTGCTAGACCCCCGATGGTCGGATGATTTTTCGCTTCCAGGCCTTGTTATCTCGCTGGCCTCGCTGCCAACGAGAGACAGGCCAGGGCACTCAAAAATTACATGATCATCGGGGTCCAGGCAACAATCTATCCTTCATTGTTTCCAGCAAAAGAAAAATTACTGATTGTTAAAATCCAAGATGGAGACAATGATGGTTGAATTGTTGGTTAGACCCCGATGATCATGTGACTTTTGAGTGCTCTGGCCTATCTTTCGCTGGCCTCGCTGGGTGGCTGAGGCCAACAAGAAATACAAGGCCTTGACGCGGAAGTCACCTGATGATAGCAGTCCGACCAGCAATCAAATTTTCATTATTTTCAACAAACGAAAAAATACTGATTGTTAAAAAGCAAGATGGAAGCAATGATAGTTACATTATTACACGGACTTCTATGGTCAGGTGACTTTTCCGCGTCTGGGCCTATCTCTCTAGTTAGCGGTGACAAATCCAACTGGAAAGACAGGCTGGGACACTAAAAAGTCACATGACCAAAGTAGATCTAGCAGCAATCCAATCTAGATTTTAAACTAGTGTTATTGTTTTAAACAAGCACACAAGGTTCACTATGTCTGCCCCCTATGTCAATGACATGTTGGAAACGTTCCACAGCATGAAGCGTTTCCTAGGGAATGTCTGGGACATGTCGTCAAATGCTGCCTTTCAGCTCAGACATTGATCGTATGCTTTGTTGATAACTTGATCATTCAAATATCAACAGAGCCCAAAAGCGCACGTGTTCAAATCCAGCGAACGTGGAGGCCACTCATCTGGAAAATATCTAGAGAGCCCCGATCATCTCTAAAGTTGGCACGAAGCAGTTCCCTCACTTGTCGACCAATATCAGGAGGAGCTCCATCTTGCATGAAGACGGTGGTTTCCAAGCATCGTCGTTCTCGAATCACATGTGATGAAAGAAGTTCACATTACCGTGCACTTATCAAATATGAGCGAGGCATCTATATATGGCAGTTGTGCGTGTTCACCTCTCCTTTTTGGGTGTAATGTGCTTCGTCTGACCATAGAATTCCACGGCCACAGGTAATCAACATTTATCCTTGCCAGAAAGCGATAAGCAAAGTCAGCGCGTTAAAAGGGATCTTTAGGTTTTAGCTGTTGTGCTATATAAGTCCAGTACGGGTATAATGAAGAATGGACCACAAAACCTTTCACACCGTGGCCCATGGGATGGACATTTTGCGTGCTTTAGCTACAGCCCTTGTTGCAGAATGTTGAGAAGAGAAAGCTCTGTCCACCACGGCAACAGTCGATTCAAACTTCTTTATCACTTTTCGCAACCAATATATGATATGGGCCTTTTTTGCTGCCTTTTTAGATGACAATATGTTCGCAAATTAGCTGGACAACTGCTATCTATTATTCTGGTAAAACACGGTTTACCTGCATTCCGTGTTTTTTCTTGCTTAAAACCATAATCTTTTTTGGAAGCTTTTCAGTAAACATAATATAATGAATAGCTCAATACATTCCATTCTGAGTACGTTGACTTTCTGATTTGAATAAACTTTTGCTAATAAGACCGATATTGAGAATGAGCATATACTATAATCAAACAAAAGACATTGCTTGTTTATTAAAACAATAAAACCAGTTGAAAAATAAAACTAATTTGTCTTTCTTTTTTATCATATTTCCCTATTCTTGGGCTAGTTTTTTTTTCTGTTATTTTTTTTGTCTTTTTGACGCATCGGCTTTAAAGAGCCCATGATCGCTTTTGTTTGATTTCCATCATATAAACTCACTTACCAAAAGTCATGGCACAACTGCCTAATAACGTGTTGGCCCGGATACCGGCGTCTACCATAAGAAAGTCTGCCAGTCTCCGCCATTTACAGACACTGCAAGGCATTGGGAGTATGCAAAAGAGAGAATTTGCTTTGTAGACCTCGAAAAAGCACATGAGAGAATTCCTCGGGTGAAGCTCTGGCAAGTGTTGCAAGAGTATGGAGTGGATGGGCAAATACTGGTTGCTATCATGTCTCTGTACGAAAGATCTGAGATGTGTGTCCGGATAAATGGCATTAAGTCAAGACCGTTCATCGTGGGTGTTGGTCTCTGCGAAGGGTGCATACTGTCTTCCCTATTGTTCATTAGGTTTATGGACAGGATAGACAGGGACAGCTGAGGCGATGGGCGTGTTTGTGTGGACGACTACCTGGTGGATCGGTTGCTGTTTGCTGACGACCTTGTCCTCCTTGGGTCTTCTCGCACGAACCTTCAGCATGCAATAGACCGGTTTGCAGCCAAATGTGAATGTGAAGATGCTGGGATGAAGTTCAGTGTGGCTAAAACCGAGGTTCTGGCCATTTCAAGACAGCCTCTCAGTGCGCTCTTCATGTTAGGGGAGCCTCATTGAGACAGGTGGAGATTGCATTCACAGGATTACATTCACTAGTGATGGACGGCAGGAGAAAGAATTGGATGCTCGGAACGGTGCAGCAAGCTGTGCCAGACGTGAACTATGGCGTTCTGTTGTAACGAAACGTGAGTAGTTAACAAAGCTAAGCTCTCTGTTATCAAATCTATCTTTATCCCCATTCTCTGCTATGGTCATGAGGCTTGGGTAATGACCGAAAGAGTGCGATCGCGGACACAAGCCGCCGAAATGAGATATCTGAGAAGTGTGGCAAGTGTTACCCCACTAGATAGAGTGCACAGCAGCAAAATAAGGGAACCTTTAGGTCTTGAGCCGCTATTTCTCCGCATTGAGAGATCTCAGTTGCGCTGGTATGGCCACTTGATACGGATGCTGCAAACTGGTCTTCCTAGGCAGTTGTCTTTTTCCAAGCCGGTGGGTAACAGACCAAGGGGTCGGCCTAGTACCAGGTGGCTGGACTACATGGAGAATCTGGGTTCAAGTCGCTTGGATATAACCAGGGAGGACATGGGCCTGATGGCGGAAGATCTCGATCGCTGGAGATCCTCCATAAGGCTGCTGCCCTCGCGACCCTAACGGATAAGCGGGTTTGAAAAGTAAGTAAGTAAGTAAGTAAGTAAGTAAGTAAGTAAGTAAGTAAGTAAGTAAGTACGTAAGTAAGTAAGTAAGTAGGAAAGTAAGTGTGGTGTTCTCTAAGATAGTGTCGAGGATATATTTATAGTATGGATATAGACAGGGCCGTCATATAGAAAAGAGGACATTTATGATCCATTCGCTTTGCGATCGCCTGTATGAAGCTTGTTGGGAATGTAATGACTTGCGAGGGCCCACCTTTCATTGTTCTTCCGCCATCTCTGTTTGTACTCTATGTATGCTGTGCCAAAAGGATGTGCCACGAGCTGATGTATTGACTGGTACTGTAAACGAAGGCATACGATACCGTATGCTGGGTGATTCAGCTAGCCAGCCAACTATAAGTTAGGGAGCTGAAAGGAAGACACGTGTACCATTTTTGCTTCATCGAGAGAGCCTGCCCTATCTTTATCGTTTATTATATCTATTTCCTGTTCATTGTTAAAAATTCTTGAAAACGAATGTTCTGTCAATGCGTCATCATTTCAAGATCAATTTTATAATTCTTTGAAATGAACTTTCTATCATTGGATCATTTTATGCTCATCGTTATTGGTGATTTGCACATTGTTACCATTGTTGATGCGAATGCCTTGGCCTATTGTTGCACAAACATTCTTTCATTGTTCGTCATGAGATATATATTGTTGATCCGTGCAGAGTGTTTGTGAATTGCGTGTTAATACCATTGTTGATACCGATTTTTGCACAAACTTTGCCTTACATTGTTGGTCATGAGATATTTCTAATTAATATGCCCATCCAAAAACATGAATACCGAATTTATATCGATAATTTTATGTTTCCGAAATCTGAGGTAGAAAGTGACCTTCCCTATGGTTTCAAGGTCAAGTATGCAAAATTTCATCAAGTTCAGAATTAAAATGTAGATTTGCATAAGAACATACAAACCACAAACAAACATACCTCTTTATATATATACTAGCAGAGAACCCGGCGTTGCCTGGGGTAATTACGTTTGTTAGGGAGCTGAAAGAAAACACCCTTCATTTACGTTTGTACCCCCTTTGCCTCATTGAGAGAGACTGCCTTATCTATATCGTCTATTATATCCATTTCCTGTTCATTGTTAAAAATTCTTGGAAACGAATGTTACACCATTGCATCATCATTTGATGTTCATTGGTATAATTCTTTGAAAAGTACTTTCTATGATTGCATCATCATTTTATGTTCACTGTTATAATTCTTGGAAACGAAAGTCCAGTCATTGCATCATTTTGTTCATTGTTATATTTGTATGAAAAATTTTTTGCTCATTGTTATTGGTGAATTGCGCATTGAGACAATTGTTGATTCGAACACGACGGGCCTATTGTTGCACAAACTTGCCTTGCAATATTGGTCATGAGATATCTGTTGCTGGTCCGAGGGTAGTGTGAATTGCGTGTTGACACCATTGCTGATACCTATTGTTGCACAAACTTTGCAGAGCATTGTTGGTCATGAGATATTTCTAATTAATGCCCTGCCAATAACATGAATATCAATTTTTTTATAAATAAGTATTAAATTTTTGAAATCTGATGTAGACATTGACTTTCATCATGCTTTCAAGGTTACGTATACGAAATTTTATCAAGACCGGAATAAAAATGTAGATTTGTTTTTATACCCACAAACAATCCCACAAACAAACAAACATCCTTATATATATAGATAGAAGACTAGCAGAGGACTCGGCATTGCCGGGGATAATAACGCTTGTAGATAAGCAGACCAACCTCAAAACGTTAAACTAAACCTCCCAATTAGTGAAATAATAAATCAATCACTACAATATAGAGTGAAGGGATTATTGATACTAAGAAAAATACGAAAGACAGTAATTTACCTCTTCACTGAAAAAATCTATTCTAGGTGATATACCCGGACTTCATTTAACGAAAATGGCTCACAATGGATGGACCACTCCAACGATGCCTTCTAGTCTAAATTATTTTTTGCTCACGTATACTTTAGATGTACACTTGATTTCGTTGCCATTTCCTTTCCTCCTTCGATGTCTGGAAGCAAAAGTTGGGCATTCATCACATTGTGTAGTCTAGTGGTCGCCGATTCTTCTATTTACTTGCTTACCATTTGCTAAATACAGCACGGAGCTAAAGTAGTGCTTCCTCTATCGTCTTTTACTCTTTTTCAATAGTCTGCTAACTCAATATCTCCAGTTACTGATCATTTCTAAAGACTTTTAAGAAATTGTTGAGTACTAAGTTGAATTCTCTTTTCTAAGAAAACCCTGAATAATAGGAATTCTATCACGGCCTCCTAGAAACTACCAGGCCTGAACATGACGTCAAACTGTATTATTGAAGCACTAAGATCGTGATGTTGAACTATCTTCTGTAATAGCACTACCAGTTTGACGTAATAATGTTTTATTTTTTCCATGTTCAGGCCTGGTAGTATCTAGAAGGCCGTGGTTCTATGCATTGAATTCATATTGCACAAACTTTGCCTTGCATTGTTAGTCATTAGACATATATTGTTGATCCTTGCATATTGTTGGTGCATTGCGTGTTGACACTATTGTTGATACCTATTGTTGCACAAACTTTAGTGACATTGTTGGTCATGATATATACATCGTTGGTCTTTGCACAGTGTTAGTGATTTGCGTGTTGATACGATTGTTGCTACTTATTGTTGCAAAAACTTTTTCTTGCATTGTTGTTCATGAGATATTTCTCATTAATATGCCCTGCTATAATTTTGATATCGATTGAGGTAGTCAGTGACCTTCCTCTGGCTTTGAAGGTCATGTATGCAATATTTCATCAAGATCAGAATAAAACAGTAGATTTGTAGAAAAAACAAACAAACAAACCCACAATCCCACAATCAAACCAACATCCTTCTTCTATCTTCATCTTCTTTCTATCTAAAGCAGGATGTTTGTTAGTGAGTTTGTGGGTAGGTTTGTTTGTTTTTTATACAAATCTACAGTTTTATTTCGATCTTGATAAAATATTGCATACATAACCTTCAAAGCATGAGGAAGGTCACTGACTACCTCAGATTTCGAAAAAATAATAATTATTGATAAAGAATCGATATTCATGGTTATGGCATGGTTATGGTTATGCCAGCTAGAGCTCGTAATAGGGGTTCATTGAAGTAGTTTTTTGGGGTCATTTTCTCGGAGGTAGCATTTCAAAAATCGAAAAGAATGTCATATTCGTCTTGTGCTCGTGATTCCCGTTCGAATGACGTATTACATGCTTTATATGGTCAATAAAAAAATTTTAAGGGAGGGGGGGTTAGGGTCTCAATAGTCACGTGACTGTTAGACTGATTTCAATCACAAACTAATCAGGTGAGCTCAGGAAGGGTGTCTATCGAAGAGCGAAAGCAGAATTTGAAAAAGTTAAAGCATTCTCGAGTAATCGCCGGACATACAGACAGACAGATAGACAGACGGACAGACACACACACAAACAAAGCGAATCCCATTTAATTCAAAATTCCCATTTAATGCGGAGAGAAAGACTGTGAAATCATAATTAATTATTATTGGGTAATAAGATTGAAAATGTGCAGCATGGCGTCCCTTATGCGCATTATTGTTGAAATAGCATTAAAAGAAATTTCATTACCTTATGGGTAAACCCGCAAAACAATGCTGCTCGGTAAAGAATCAAGGCTGCTGCAAAAAAGTGAGAAATTCAATAAGAACTAAACACCGAATGGCAGTGTAGGAGTAATTTGCACAGCATTAGAATGAAAATGAAAATGAACGCCATGCTTCAGGTCAGTGAGGTAGTGGAGGACCAGAAGGAGGGACGACTAGTCAAGTCAAAAGCTGGAAGTGGTCTGTCCAAAATAAAAAAAACAGTATCCACGGAAAGAACATCAACAATAGTGGGACACAAATCCTCGTGATCACAAAAATTATTCGCGAGGGACAGCTAGCTGCAGACAGTGATAATCACGTGGAGATTTTTTAATTAACATTTATTATAACAATATATATTCAACACTCACTCTGTGCAAAACAGTAAAAAAAACTTAATTACAAATAAAATTATATCCATTTTTACATAAAAAAAATTTAAGTTTTCCCGAACAACTTTTCATTCTATTCAAAATTTTCATAAACGCAATGTTTAACGAGATATTTCAAGATTTATATTTCGGCACTAGAGTAAACTGATAATTTTGGCTCACCAATTGCACAGAGTAACCTGATACTTCTTGTTCCAGATCATTTTGTGTTGATTGGAGGGAGAGTTGGTGTGATCTGAGGCGGTAGTTAAACTCAATTGGTCGGAATCTGCGAGTGAACCTGAACAAAGCACTTTTTGAGGGGTTGGTTGACATGCAATTAGTTGAACACCAAAAGTAAATGTTATAGAGGTCACTCTGAAGGGCTAAGGAGTCATCTTTGTTGACATTTAGTAATATTTGCAGAGTAGAATGAAATAAAACTGGTTACTTTGAGAGACAATTTGGATTATTTATTAAGGAAATCAGGAACGGCAATTTCAGTTCAAAAATATCTTTATTATTTGTAGGCTGGTTATGAAATATATCCTGGATTTTTAGTCCTGACACCTTTAATAACGGTTTTATGAGACACACTGTTTGTTGATTACCTAAAATTGCTGTGGTGAAAACTACTTTCTGGAGAAAATTCAATCTTCCCTGCAGCGCTCTCCGCGGAAGTCACTTCGGCGCATGTCTCAAAAGCTAGGGGCATCGTATTCATCCTCCCTGAAGCTACTAAATGTTTTAAGCTACTGCCATACAGAAGTGGAGTTGTGCAAGCGCAAACCCATGTCGGAAGGTTCGCCCACGCTTCATAGATGCCAGAAGTGTTCGCTGGGCCATCCAGCTTACAACTGCTGACCGGACAGTGGGCCATATCACCATGCGGTCAACCAAGGACGTCCCACAACTTTGTCCGTGACGAGAATTCGGCGAATCTTGGCAGCTGCAGGCTTTGGAAGCAAGAGGCCACGACGCGTTTTCTTGACAGCTATACATTTGTTGGCATCGCCTAGCCTGGGCCAACGAACATCGACATTGGACCGCTGAGGACTGGGGAAGGGTTGACTGGACCAACGAGTCACGGATCAGTTGTCTCGGGCCGATGGTCGTTCGTGTCTGGCGTGAACCACACAAAGCCAGGAACCCCCCTTCTCAGGTAGATGGAGGCTCCATACCGGTCTGGGATATTTTCTCGTGGCATGCAATCGGTCCATTGGTGCATCTGACATCCACTCTGCGTGCTACTTACTACGTCGATCTGCTTGGGGGCCACCTGCACCCCTTCATGACCCCGGTGATCTCCAATGCATGATAAACAGGACGATAAGAATCTTAACAGAGATTAGGCTCACCATAAACGTGGAGAAGTCACACATTATCATTTTTTGGAGAGGTGGGAAAAGGGGCAGGAGAGAAAGTTGGTGGTGGGGAAGGAAAGGAATTAAGATAGTTAATGAATATAAATATCTCGGGGTGTGGTTAATGGCAAAAACCTCCTGGACGAAACAGAAAAAGGCAGTAAAAGAAAAAGCGACTATAGCTATGAGAATGACTTGGGGAATAGGAAAAAGAGCAAATATTACGGATGTGGGGGTAAAAATGAGACTTTCTGATTCGCTGGTGAAGAGTGTTATTTACTATGGGGCGGAGGTGTGGGGGTGGGAATGCGACAAAACCATTGAAACGATACAGAATCAGTATTTAAGATGGATTATAGGCTGGCAAAATAATACACCATTACATATAATGCTAGGGGAAATGGGGAGAATGAGCCTAAAGATCGGAGCATGTAAAAGAACTTTAGATAACATAGAGAGAGTAGAGAAGATGCAGGATGGCAGAATCCCCAAAGGCTGCTGGGAAGCAGTGAGAAAATATTTAAAGAAGGGAAAAATATACAGTGGTTGCAGAAAATGGCTGAAGTGACATCTGACGAGATTGTGAAAGAATGGTTCAGCGATCATGCAAACAGAAGAGAGGCAAATGAGAAGGTTATGCTGGAGTTAGTACAGAGGGAAATAAGCGAAAGGAGCACAAAAATCAAGAAGTCAAGCTATTGCAGCTATTATAGGGAAATAAAGAACACTTGCAAAAAGAAAGATATACGGGTATGAGAATGAAGGACAAGGCTAGGGCATTATGGGCAAGGGCAAGGGCGGGAAATGAATGGAGGGAAAAAAGGGTTTTCAGAGGATGAAAAGAAATGTAGGGTGTGCGGAAAAGCAGAGGAGACGGCGGAACACGTTCTCTTTAGGTGCGAAGAACTGGAAGTTGCAAGAAGAGCACATAATCTAAGTAAAGTGGAAAACTGGGAAAAGATATTATTAGGGGGGAATTCGGTCAATTAGCAAATAGTTAAATTTTTAAAAGAAACAGAGCAGATAAGAGATAGGGACGGAAGAGAAGCAGAAGAATAAAATAGCACGAACCAAAGTAATTTCTGTGGTGTACATGTACAATTAATATATGATAAATGTAACGGTTTTATTGAAACATCTTGTAAGTAAAGGGGCATACGTAGTGAATGTGTATGTAAACAACTGTGAAAGAATATGTATTTTCCACTTTTTGTATATACAAAATAGGAAATAAAAGTGAATTATCTATCTATTTATCTAATAATAACTAAAGGATTTACCATTTTCTTCTGTAAAATAAATTAATTCAGAAAATTGCGCGGGAAAAAATCACTAACTTAGGGGCAGCCATAACGACATTAACATTAACGTTCTTTGCGTTATCGAAATTCTATGGAGATATCATCCGAGAAAATAAAGAAATGATACTCAGTACATTTACCATTATATCTAATTATACGAGGGGCGATTGGTAAGTAAGGTCTCCGTGGCTGTAACTTTTTTATTTGTTAACCGATTTTCAAAATTCTTTTTGTACCTTATACTCATATTTGTTCTCTGTGTAATGCACTATTCATTTTTCGACATAGTCCCTATTCCTTTCCAAGCATTGCGCCAACGCATGACTTGTTGGGTGGAAACTAGCCACGCGTTGGCGCAATGCGTGGAAAGGGATGGGGACTATATCAAAAAGTGAATAGTGCATTTTATAGAAGATAAATGTGAGTATAAGATACGAAAAGAATTTTGACAATTGGTTAAAAAGAAAAACAGTTACAGCCATGGAGATCTTATTTTTCAATCACCCCTCGTATGTTCAGAATATTTCATAATTTTAGTTATTTATAATTAATTTTTAACTACAATATAGTGACTGAAGAAACTTTTTCAATGCTGTTTAGTTTTGTGTTCAACTTTGGATTACCTGAAAGTAAATGTTTATACATTTTATTTTACGATTCAAATAAGACGCATTTAGTGTAATGACAGTTTTGATCAACGTTTCCCACAAACATTGAACTATAACTTTGTTTTTCGAAGAATTGTGCATTTGTTAGTATGCACCATTGGGATAGTTTTATTTTGTTAACGGTCAATTCATACGGTTTTCTTATTTTCTCTGAGTGATTTAAATAAATCATGTACACTACAATATTATTCAATATTAAAATGTCTTTTTTGATATCTTAAATAAAATAACCTGTAGAAATAAGTACTTTCAAGTATTATAGAATCAAATAAAATAACTATACACCATTAAGACTGTTTTGTCAGACACTGTATTATATGTAGTCGGCCTGCAATGATTTTTTCTTCATTTAACGTAAATGTTTAATGTTTAGAGATGTCCATTGACATTTTGCAAGTCGATTTAGAACTATGAAATCAGCAATTTTTGCCTACATAAGAATTTATAATACTATGGTAATCAATTAATAGGTTGTTTCTTTTATCTTCTAGATTAAGAGTAGCATCCCCCACAGAAAGGCAAAATTGAAAACTTGAGAAAAAATTGTTATCACCGTTTTATTATATGATTTCTATGAACCTAAATTTTAAATTAAATTAACAAAAACATTAATTTTTAATTTTTTTGTATTTAAAAACAGCATTTTTGTGTTAAAAAACGCCCCAATTAGCATAAATTTCTTGACAAGTTTATGATGAAGTCATTAGTCTGATTGAGTTGAAATTTTTTTCCTGGTTTTTATTTAATGTGTAGTACATTCTGAACTAGAATTATTGAATTCAGTTTATCCATTCAGATGGGGGGGGGGGGGGAAATGAATAAACCTCTACCATTTTTAGTCACGTTATCTTGCTTAAAACATATTTCAAACTCAAACTAAAAAAGTATTAATTTTCACATACGAATGATTCTCGTTCATTATGTTCCTTGATTATTTAGGAAAAAACTGAAAAATTTTTTTTTCATAATATGTTATTTCTTTAAAAAGATATTACGCCAAAACTGATGGTGATAATGTGAAAATAAGAATGCTGTAAAAATTAAGTTTAAAGTTGAAAGATCAATTTATTTTTGTTTTCATCAATTTTTAAAAACAACCAGCTACATAGCCCTTATTTTCGATTTTCACTGATATCATATCTACAATTAATAAAACACTGAGGACAGGGAAACTGATTAATAAATGTCGCAAACAATTCACAGTCAATAAATCTGTATCCACTGATATTAGCTTCAAAATTCAACTCACTCTTGCAAAAATTGTTGTGAATACCTGATGCGGGTAATTACTTGTTGTGAAGAAGTAATTTCTTCAATAGCGTTTTCATCTGTATCGGCGACACTTCTTCGTAAGATTAATTGTTCGTGAAGCGATTTCCATGAACTGGCCTCTTCTTTGGCAATCGCTTCTTCTACCTGGCTTTATTAATTTTTTATAGTTTATAAAATGTTTAATAAACTAAAGGTGATGTTTGGAACTGAAATTGATCACAAGGTAACAAAGATGACTGAATAACAGGAGAAAGACGCTAATGGAGGCAGACACATGGCTAGTTCACGCACGTTTTGTAAACTGCTTTCTGATTGGCTGATACCACACATAGCTATAACATGCAATACTATCAACAGCTAATAAAATTACTTTTTTCATTGAATTATAAACTTTAAAATAAAGTTATAAAGCTCCATTTTCTTGACCTAGCACAGTTTAAATTTTTTAAAGCGGATAATTAGAACTCAAGTTATAGCAATTTTTAGCACATTTTCTATATATAGAAATGTGCTTATGTGATCGGTTTGTCCAGCTGTCCGTCCGTCCGTCCGTCTGTAGACAATCCCACAATTCATTGCGTTGCATGTATTGAATTGCATGTATTGCAATCTCACAATTCATTCAATCATGTCTTGAATTGCTGGAAGAAACGAATTACCCTCGCATTTGGTAAAACGCGTATTGAGAACATGGGTTCGGTTCTGCGCGTGATCTAAACGTTAATGAGATGGTGTGCGTGTAGGAAGCACGTGTTTGACGATTATTGAAAGGGCAGTTCGGTCCCTAAATCAAGAGAATTTTTTTATTCCTAGGGAGCTTAGCATTTATTACGATAACTTGAAAACGAATTAACTTTTTCACAATCTGTTTTCACCAATCCATTAAAATGCGACAGAGTACGCAGAAGTACGAACGTGAGATAGCAGGAATAAGTACGTGCTCTAATTGCACGTGTTTTAATGGTACCATTATGATACCCTCTTAAACATTTTCTATAACAAGATATGGCATGTAATATATCAAACAAATTGTCACAACATATCATGAACGAATATAAAAGAGTAACTAGTGATAGCAAGTATCAGTCTAATGGCACGTGTACGTGCAAGGATATCTCATGAATGAATATAACGGTATATAGTGATGTCTGAATTGTTTAGTAGTACGTGTTTTAATGTTACCAAGTGGTACCATTGGAACTTTCAATGCTAAGATATGGCATGTAATATATCAAACGACTCGTAACAACATGTAATGTGTGAATATCATGAGAAAATAATGATAATTGTTATTGGTTTAGTAGCACGTGCCCTAATGGTGCACTATGAAACCATATGGTACCATTGGAACTTTCAATGCTAAGATATGCATGTAATATATCAAACGACTCGTAACAACGTGCCATGAGTGAATATCACGTGTAAATAATGATAATTGTTATTGGTTTAGTAGCACGTGCCCTAATGGTGCCCTATGATACCATACGGTAACCTTGGAACTTTCAATGCTAAGATATGGCATGTAATATATCAAACGACTTGTAAGAACGTGCCATGAGTGACTATCACTAGAAAATAATGATAATAGTTAACAGTTTAGTAGCACTTGCCCTAATGGTGCCCTATGGCATGATATGGTACCATTGGAAGTTTCAATTCTAAAACATGGCATGTAATATATAGAACCTCTCGTAACAACATGTAATGAGTGAATATCATGAAAAAAATAATGATAATGGTTATTGGTTTACTAGCACGTGCCCTAATAGTGCCCTATGAAACCATATGGTACCATTGGAACTTTCAATTTTAACACATGGCATGTAATATATCAAACGACACGTAACAAGGTGCCAAGAGTGAATATCACGAGAAAATAATGATAATGGTTATTGGTTTACTAGCAGGTGCCCTAATGGTGCCCTATGAAACCATTGGAACTTTCAATGCTAAGATATGGCATGTAATATATCAAACAACTCGTAACAACATGTAATGAGTGAATATCATGAGAAAACAATGATAATTGTTATTGGTTTAGTAGCACGTGCCCTAATGGTGCACTATGAAACCATATGGTACCATTGGAACTTTCAATGCTAAGATATGCATGTAATATATCAAACGACTCATAACAAGGTGCCATGAGTGAATACTCACGAGAAAATAATGATCATAATTATTGGTTTACAAGCACGTGCCCTAATGGTGCCCTATGATACCATATGGTAACCTTGGAACTTTCAATGCTAAGATATGGCATGTAATATATCAAACGACTCGTAAGAACGTGCCATGATTGACTATCACGAGAAAATAATGATAATAGTTAACAGTTTAGTAGCACGTGCCCTAATGGTGCCCTATGAAACCATATGGTACCATCGGAAATTTCAATGCTAAGATATGGCATGTAATATATCAAACGACTCGTAATAACTTGCCATGAGTGAATATCACGTGTAAATAATGATAATAGTAATGGGTTCAGTAGCACGTGCCCTAATGGTGCCCTATGATACCATATGGTAACCTTGGAACTTTCAATGCTAAGATATGGCATGTAATATATCAAACGACTCGTAAGAACGTGCCATGAGTGACTATCACGAGAAAATAATGATAATAGTTAACAGTTTAGTGGCACGTGCCCTAATCGTGCCCTATGGCATGATATGGTACCATTGGAAGTTTCAATTCTAAAACATGGCATGTAATATATCAAACCTCTCGTAACAACATGTAATGAGTGAATATCATGAGAAAATAATGATAATGGCTATTGGTTTACTAGCACGTGCCCTAATAGTGCCTATGAAACCATATGGTACCATTGGAACTTTTAATGCTAAGATATGGCATGTAATATATCAAACGACTCGTTACAAGGTGCCATGAGTGAATATCACGAGAAAATAATGATAATGGTTATTGGTTCACTAGCACGTGCCCTAATGGTGCTCTATGAGCCATATGGTACCATTGAAACTTTCAATTCTAAAACATGGCATGTAATATATCAAACCTCTCGTAACAACATGTAATGCGTGAATATCATGAGAAAATAATGACAATGGTTATTGGTTTACTAGCACGTGCCCTAATAGTGCCCTATGAAACCATATGGTACCATTGGAACTTTCAATGCTAAGATATGGCATATAATATATCAAACGACTCGTAACAAGGTGCCATGAGTGAATATCACGAGAAAATAATGATAATGGTTATTGGTT
>JAHWFO010078629.1:0-12221 GCA_023313115.1 Rhysida immarginata | reverse complement strand
TATCATCTCCTTCACTTCCTGTATTTCTTCTCTAATTAATTCATTTTCTTTTCTATTGAACCGCACAATTTCCAAGATTTCTTCTATTTTTTTTTCTATATTATTCTCTTTCCCGTCCGCCCCTTCTTCTGTTCTATTTCTTCTCTCTCTGGGACCCTTATCTGGCGTTCTCATAATTAAATTTGAGCTTTTAAAAGCTTCCTCCCCACTTCTCTGTTTAATGTACTCGTCCAACGTACCGTGACTTCCTTTTCTTTCTCTTTCTCCCATCTTGGTTTCTTTTAGGCCAAATTTTCTTATCTTAGTTGAAGTTATCTAATTCACCAGTATTATCTTTGAAGTTACAAGGTTATTCCAGAAACTCCATCATACATTGGCACCATTCAGAAAATCACTCTAATAATTTCTACTCGCCATAAATGTAGAGTGAAGTAAAAGTCGACCTACCTCCCCGGCCACCTAGCGACGACTCCCACTCCTATCCCTACATATTGAGCGCGATAAAACCGGGATTTAAGAAAATTAGAGCATTTTAAAAAGTTTTTCCCTACCTATCCTTACCTATTAAGCGCGATAAAGTGAACTCTTACATTTCACCTTACAATGTGAGAACTCTACTAAGCCATCATCTTTAAGACAAGAAAATCTGGCACAGTTTACAAAAACTAATTCAAGTAAACCATCATAACTATTTGCGATGGTATTAATCTGGCTACAATTTAGACTATGCATAAAATTGTTTAAATATGTGTGTTTGGAAGAATTAAAAGTTCTATTAATACTAGTAGAACAAGAAATTAAGCCTCCCGAAGAAGGTATAGGAAGACCTGAGTTCATCTATTTTTTTATTCCTTCATCTGCACTTTTTATCCCCCCCCCCATCTTTTTAATCAAAAATTGGTTTTCTCGAACCTTGTATTTAGAAAATATAAAAGAATCCTATCTTCTTTCCTTTCTCATCATTTTCGATCGAATGTTATATCACACCCTATATGTTGCCATAAAATTCTAAAGAGTAAGTGATTGCCACCCCCACAATTCCGACCCTATTGGGACAATTTGGCCGAAACTTTACAGTGATGATGATCTTGCTTAGAGGAACCTGCATACCGAATTTCACTCCTTTATATGCATAAATACGCGTAGACCTTTTGGTCCCCTCTAATTTCCGCCCCCGAAACTCCGACCCCAGTCGGCTAATCAAAACCAAACTAAATAGTGAAGGTGCACATGCCCATAGCAAGCTACTTTTCTAATTTCAACCTTCTAACTCAAAAAATGCGGAAATTATGAAGGGGACGGACGGACGGACGGACAGACAGACGGACATTGTGAAAACAATAAGTAGCTCTATTCTTCCGTTACTTAATAATCAGGAACATTAAAATCACCTACTATTAAAAAATTTTCACAAACCGATAACGCAAAAGAAGATGCATTATCTAGAAATAATTTAAAGTCGTTAACAGAAAGATAGGGTGGAATATACACTACTGCAACTAAAAATACAGTTGACCCTAGATCAGTTTTTAAAAACACATAATCAATAAGAGACACACCAGAGTCAAAATAAATTCTAGAGTAATTAATGTTGTTTTTAACAGCAACTAACACACCACCTCTATTCATTTTATTGATAGTTACTGATCTGTCATTTCTTTCAATGGCCATTATAGATGTGTCCATTCAACCAAGTTTCACTTAGTAAAATAAAATCATATGAGTTTGAGTATATGCTGAGAAAAAAAATCAGTCAGTTTTGTTTTGAGACCTCTCACATTTTGATAGAAAAAGGAAATATTATTCATGTAAAACATCTTTAATTTGGATATGCATATGCATATTGATTATGTTAGTTTTATTTGTCAATTGTTATATTTTGTTGGGGCGATAACGATTATTAAACATTTGTATAATACGTCTTTTTGTAAGGTTATATGATCCATTATTAATGATTATAGTCTAAGTTACCTTAGGGATAACAGCGTAATTTTATCTTAGAGCTCTTATCGATGATAAAGATTGCGACCTCGACGTAAGATTAGAATTTTTTTTTGGCGAAAGAGTTTTAGAATGTAGTCTGTTCGACTATTAAAATTCTACGTGATCTGAGTTCAGGCCAGTGTAAGCCAGGTCCGTTTCTATACTCTGCTTTTGTTAAATGGTTATTGTACGTGAGGACCTAACTACTGTAATTTTTACTTATTTTAAATGTATATAGTTTTAATTAGTTGTGTTCTTTATAGTTTATTAAATGTTTAGCATAATTATGTGATTAATTTAGAATTATTAGAAGTTTCTTAAAATAACAAATTTTTGTGATGGAGTTAAGTTCCATATATGAGCTTAACCCTTTTAGTTTTTTTATAGAAGTTTTATATTGTATTTTGTTGATGGTATGTGTGTTGGTAGAAGTGTTTTTTTAACTCTTCTTGAACGTAATTTGTTGGGATATTTACAGATTCGTAAGGGCCCTAATAAGGTAGGTGTTGTAGGCATTTTGCAGCTTTTTCTGATGGTATTAAGTTGTTTACTAGGGAAAATACTTACCCTACTACAATAAATTTTCTTCCGTATTATATGTGCCCTGTAATTAGAATCATATTTTCTTTGGTGGTCTGGATTTTATTTCCTTCAGGGGAGAGTTTATTAGATATGAATTATGGCTTTCTATTTTTGATGTGTATTCTAAGAATGGGGGTTTGCCCTTTAATGGGTTGTGGTTGGTTTTCTAACTCTAAATACGCCCTCTTAGGTTCCTTGCGTTCTCTTGCCCAAACTATTTCTTATGAGGTTAGATTAGCTATTAGCCTTGTTTGTTTTATAATTTTAAGGTTGGGCTATAGATTTAATCTTCTGACTTTATACCAATTAGACCTATGATGTTTGATATTACTTTTTCCTTTATTTTTGTTGTGGGTGGTTACTATGTTGGCTGAAACTAATCGTATTCCGTTTGATTTGGCTGAGGGTGAGTCGGAATTGGTTTGTGGGTTTAATATTGAGTATAGTGGTGGTGGTTTTGCTCAATTTTTATAGCTGAATATGCTAGTATTTTGATGATGAGAATAGTTATTAGAGTCTTGTTTTTTGGTGGTTATGATATGTTTTTATTTTTAAAAATTACTTTTTCTTTTTTATTTGTTTTATTCGAGGTCTGTTGCCTCGTTTTCGCTATGATAAATTGATGTATATGGCTCGAAAATCTTTATTGCCTCTTTCTTTGAACTATTTGTGTGTAATTTTCTGTTTTGATTGGTTTTATGAGATTTTTAGAGGAATAAACCTCTTTTAAGTGCTTTCAAAACACAATTTAAAAATCAGGATATATGATTATCTCAGGTTGTTGCTATTAGTAAGGACATGATAAAGATTGAGAAATGTATAAGATAGTAAAAATTTGCCCAATCATAATATATGGTATTTCTACTGGTCGAGCTCCAATTCATGTTAAAATTAATACTGATGTTACGAAGACTCAGAATATAATTTTTTGTGCTGGGTTGAATGCTGTAGACTTTATTTTTGGATTTATGGATAGAGGTAAGATTATAAGAATTAAGATCGATATTACTTGTGCGATTACCCCCCCCCCCTCCAGTTTGTTTGGAATTGATCGTAAGATGGCATAGGCAAATAGGAAGTACCACGTTGATTGGATATGGACAGGGGTAACTAATGGGTTTGCTGCGTTGAAGTTTTCGGGAGACTCCTAATATATTTGGGTTTTTTATTGCTACTGTTGCTAATAAATAGAGGGTGATAGCAACTCCAAAAATATCTGTTAGTGAAAAAATGTGTGAAAAGGTCTTTTGTCTAGGTTTGATTTTAATCCTGTTGGGTTATTAAACCCTGTTTGGTGAAGAAATAGTAGATGTAAAATTACTAGTGCTGTGATTACGAATGGGAATAGGAAGTGAAAGGTAAAGAATCGTGTTAGGGTAGGGTTGTCGACAGCAAAGCCACCTCATACTCATTGAACTAAGAATGTACCCAGGTAGAGTACTGCAGAAAAAAGATTGGTAATTCCTGTTGCCCCTCAAAATGATGTTTGTCCTCAGGGTAGGACATAACCCACAAAGGCTGTTAGTATGATTACTAATAAAATGACTACACCGATATTTCAAGTTTCTATAAGAATGAAGGAGTTGAAATAAATTACTCGTCTTACGTGTATGTATAGGCAGATGAAGAATAAAGAAGCTCCATTGGCGTGTAAGTTTCGTAATAATCATTCGTAGTTGACGTCTCGTGAGATGTGAATTACTCTGTCAAATGCTAGTCTTGTGTCTGCTGTAAAGTGTATCGCTAAGAATAGTCCGGTTATAATTTGCAAAATTAGGCATAATCCTAGGAGTGTTCCAAAACCTCATACATATGTGATGTTAGATGGGAGGGTAAGTCAATTAATGATCCGTTAATGATTTTAGCCAAAGGGTTTTTCGTATTGATTTTTTCATAAATTTTTTGTTGTAGTGGTCCTATTTTATAATTTGTAATATATGTGATAATGACTAGAGCAATTAATAAATATGCTAGTAGCAGTATATTTAGTTTGAAGCTTTGTTGATATAGGGCGTTCATAGTATTTATTACTGGGTTTATTGTTTATTTGAAGAACTGGGTATAATCAATTAATAAGAGGATTAATGAGGTTGGGATTAATATTGGTAAGACTTTTAATATATTAAATGTTTCATTTGAGGCTAAGGATGAAATATATGAGAATAAGATTAATATTCCTCCTTGGAAGATTAAAATTAGAATATAACCAAACCAAAAATATTCTTTTAAATAGTTTGTGGATGATGTTCTTCAGATATTTTGTATAATGATTATTATGATTATGAACACTGGGAGAGTGATAGTGAGAGTTGCTAGAATTATTAATATAGTGAAGATTTCAAGAAGTAGTTTAAGTAAAATATTAACATTGGAAATTAAAGTTATAGTTTTCTTGATTAATAAATAAATCTTAAGTTTACAGAACTTATGTTTTAATTAAACTATTAGTAATTTATGGATTTTTTATTTTGTAGGGGTTATATTTAATATTTTAGGGGGTTGAATTTTTATATCTAAATAAAAGCATATGCTGATTATATTGTTGAGTTTGTAAATTATAATGTTGGATTTATACTCTTTATTATATTTAACATTTTTAAGAATGTTGGAGGAGGGCATTATCTTAATAATTTTTTTAGGATTTTCAGTGTGTGAAGGGAGGGTTGGCTTAGGTTTATTGGTAATGTTTGTTCATTCTTATGGTAGTGATTTTTTCGGTAATTTTTCTTCTTTATGATGTTAGTAATATCTCTGTTAGGTTTGATACTATTAGTTTTGTTGATTGATTTGTGATTTTTTAATTTTTTTAATGGTTCTTATTTTTACATTAGTTCTGAGTTGTCTGTCTGAGGAAAAAGTTTTTATTTTGATTTTGATACTTTACGATGAAGATTAACTGTTCTTAGAGTGTGAATAAAGTCTTTGATGCTTTTGGCTAGTTATAGGGCTTTAAATAGATTGAAAAGTGTTTTTTTCATTAATATGGTCGTACTGTTATGTTTATTTTTATGTTTAACTTTTATGGTTCTTGATAATATTTATTTTTATATTTTTTTGAAGGTTCTTTAATTCCTATTTTTTTATTAGTTATGGGTTGAGGTTATCCGCCTGAACGACTTCAGGCTAGTTAATATCTTTTATTTTACACTTTATTTGATTCTATGCCTTTTTAAATTTCTTATATGTTTAAATTGGGTTGGAGAGAAGAGTTTTTATGGTATTTATTTTGTGTAGTTATGATAATTTAATTTTGCTCTTAAGTGTGATTTTTGGGTTTTTAATTAAGATGCCTATGTTTACTGTTCATTTATGGCTGCCTAAGGCACATGTCGAAGCTCCAATATCTGGTGTATTATTTGTAGCTTACAAACAGTCACACTGCACAAACAAGTTACTTCAAACAGTTTAAAAAAAAAGTTAATCAACATCTGCAGCCAGAACTAGTGGCGTTGTTGTATCCTCGTCGCCTTGTGGCCTTGGTCGTCCTCGTTCTGCACTAACATTCCCTAGAGCCTCGAATCTTTGAATAATGTGACGCATTGTTTGACGAGATGGATGGCGTTCGTTAGGGTATCTGTCTCCATACAACCTAACTGCAGCATGTAGGTTTCTCCTTGCCTCTCCGAAGCAGAAGATCATGTTGACCATTTCCGGAACTGTATAGCTTGCCATCCTGGAATTGTTCTGTCTTCTGTGTGCTGAAACATGTCTTTTATTTGCTTTTCCGCATAAAAGTGAATGTTAGTATGGTAATTTATGTTAATTTTTTGATTTGCATGCTTTACATGATGGAAATATCAACATTCACTTTTCCTTGTGCAGTGTGACTGTTTGTAAGCTACAAACAGTTCACCACGTGATTGTTGGTGATTGGTTGGTCCGATTTGGATGATTTTTTTTGTTTTGTTTGTTTTTTTATGCTGAACAAGTTTGCAATTGGGTTTTTTTCTCTATCCCTTACGGTTTTTGAGATAAATTTTGAATGTGTCTTAAATTGGCATATTTGGGATGATGAAAAGTGCACCATGGGATAGGCCAACTTCCTATTCATTGGATTCATCAAAATTGACATATCTGCTTCGGTTCAAAAAATAAAATGGGGGGGTTCAGACTTTTTGTATTCACCCTGTATGTATTTCTTTAACTCAGCGTGGTAGGGGCTTGCTTTTTAACCCCATAACTAATTAAGATTCTCGTGAGTATTTATTAGTATTTTATCCTGGGGTTCCTCTAAATTTTTTCGTGTTGAAGTTTGATGTGTTTTTTTGTTTATTTTATTGAATTAGTTTATTTGAATGTAAATTTATGGAGTTAAAGTATGGATTATTTGAATATAAATTTATTCCTGAATTCCGGAGTTGTTGTCGACACCAGGATTGAATGGTAGCTTTGGACCATCTTCTGCAGCACGATAACGCTCGCCCGCAAACAGTTGTCACACACGAGGGGTGTTGCAACGCCTAGAGTTCAAAGATGAAAAACCGCAGTTCAAAGATGAAAGATCTTGCACCTTGCGACTGTCACCACTTCCCAAAGAAAAAAAAGCACTTTAAGGGACATTCAATCCCTAATGACGAGATAAAAGAGCAGTTGCACGTTGTGAAGCACTCTGCTCAATATAGCTGGTGACAATTCCTCCTACAGCTCAGGCAACGTGTGCGGATTGTTTGCATACACTTTACCTTTCAAGGCAGCCCAAAAGAAGCAATCGACAGGTGTTTGGTCTGGCGAGCATACAGGCCAGATGCCACCGAGATGATTCGATCAGCAAAAACGTTCTGCAGAAAGTGCATTGATGTGTGTTGTGTACACGTTTCCATGCATTACTGCACACTAATTTTTGAATCACCCTGTTTAATAAAGCCTGTATCAACTTCAGATGCCTCTGCAATTCATCTCTTCCTTCAGGGTAACTCAGAAGTGACTGACTCTGAGGAAGTGTAAAGTAAATATATTTTCTTTATTACTAACAATTCGATATCATAATTCAAACTTATATTTTCTTACTAAATTATCTTCTTATTTAACCGGTGCTCAATACTTTTCTGACTTCTAAAAGAATCTGAAGTTTCAAGAAACATTTTTTTCTTTTGATATAATTATTATTGTATTGCTACTATTGATTATATTTTTTCGTATAATTATAATTAATAATACTATTTATATAAATAAAAAAACGTAAATAAATGAGTGCTCCCAAGGTTGCATGCTGTCTCTTCCCAGTAAGAGTAGTCAAATCCCTACTACCTGACTCCTGCTGCATGGTGCTCAAGCTTTAAAAATTAATATCTTCAAAACGGAGCAAACCACAGTTTTGAATTTCTTGTATTGTTTTTATGAAAGTATGAGTAAGATATTAATAATTTTTTAACGAAAAAAAGTACCCACCATTTGAGAAATTTGCATAAATAAAATATTTTTATTAAATTCAATATTTGTGCATGCATAATATAATTTTAAAAATTTCATATGGAATCCACAGTTAAAGAGCTTTCATATGTAAGTCTTTCTAAGTAAAATACAACCGAAGATAAGGCCTCCACTCAAATTACGAAAATTTTAAATGTGTGTAATGAAGAAATGAAAAAAAAATAATATTTGGCATTCTTTAATAACTCTCTGGGGCAATTGTATAGATCAAATATCATTAAAATCCGAAAGGTCAATGCCAAAACTATAAAATTTCCGCCTGAATTGTCGTGGAATGACGCATGTGGCAACAATAACTTCGAAGAACAACTCTTTAATTGGGTAGCAAAGGATGCACATGGTCGTTTGTGTCTGTATGCTCTGCAATTTCAGCAAACTGAATGCAGCTATTCACTATATCACGTGTGATTAGGTGGGAATGCGAAATACCAGATAGGGATTAAATATCGTTTAATCACAGTTAAATAAAAAGTAATGATTTACAATGCTGATCACTTGTCAGCCTGTCACGACCGAAATTATGCCTGGCTAAGGTTATTGCACTTTGACCCTCGCCCACTCAGAGCTAGGTATATATCATGTCAGAGAAGGGAGGAAGCGAATAATTAATAAATAAAGGATGTAATGACATTGATAATGAGAACAGTTTCTAATG
Organism: Rhysida immarginata; assembly: GCA_023313115.1. Lineage (NCBI taxonomy): Eukaryota > Metazoa > Arthropoda > Chilopoda > Scolopendromorpha > Scolopendridae > Rhysida > Rhysida immarginata. Next base: position 3,571 of record JAHWFO010078629.1, on the reverse strand, counting down.
AATGCATACTAGATAAAGAGCAATCGAAGCTACAAGTCTCTTCTGGCCTCGGCGAGGCAGCACAGAATTATTGCGTTACTTGCGATGGCCTCCACACGCAATGGATCCAGGTTCTCGTACTTCGTCTTTGGTCTTGATACCACGTAGTGATTGTCACCGCTAACGAGGATGGCGGTGACCCAATCGGGTTTGGGAACTTGGGAACACCGACTAAGTAAAAAGAAACAAACAGTAAAACATTAGACTTAGTTTACAGAAAACTCTCATTGCTTTTTTAGTTCTTTGCAGAGTACATTTCCTTCGGAATAATTTCCCCTTAACTCCCGGCTTTTAGGATTAAAGAAGCAGATAGGTAAACTCATAAATGTTCTTAAGAAGAGCCTTATCTAAACGCTTACCCAGCGCACCGTCGAAGCAAGCAAAGCGCGAATGCTCAAAGAGTTGCCCTTTGTTCGATGACGCTGGTAATGGTCGCAGCCTGTTGAAGAAAGCGCGGATTCGTCTCCGGGTTTCCCTCCCAAGTTGACCCCCCCTCTTCTGCGTTGGGGATAGGCGTTGTGGTGTGTGGATTGGAGTCTCTGTGGCCAAGTCTGGATCTCCAGTGATTATGTCGTCCGGCTAGTTTGTCTCTATGGCAGTCGTTGGCACCACTCCCATCCAGTGAATGCTTACGATGTATGATCCTGCTATTCACTTGGACCTCCGCTTTATTGTCGGCATCACTGCAAGTCTGATGCAAAGGTTCATTATGGGCATAGTTAATATCAACACTGGCCTGAGTTACAGCACCTTGTCGAGCTACGGTGGCCCCTCTTCTTTCGAGGGCAATGCTGTCAGAACATTCTCGTTTCTCGTGCGGTCGTCCTCGATGTCGAGCTGTCTCCAGCAGATCCATCTCTGCCTTTTAACGTCCGTGGGCTGGCGAGGATTTGTTTACCGTACTCGTCTCTCCTCGTCGGCCACGCTGGCAACTCGGCTGCAGACTTCGGGATCCTTCTAGATACCTCTCGTAGCGCCTATGTTCTCTCGTCTGCTTCTTCCTGCATCCCTAGTTCTCTGAAGGCTGTCTCCGTTTGGGCAGGGTGACAGCAATGATGGCAGCTTTTCCTCAGGCATCTCCTGGCTTGTTTCCTTCCATCGGGCTGGCGAGAGACTGTCTGCTGTTGTAGCTGGGGCTGATGTTGTTGCCTCAGCGGACACCCTTAAACGATGATGACAGGCAGGGCGCCCAGGCGCACATGCGTTAAGCATCATACAGCCTCTAAGGGCTGTAAAACTTAATTAAACGCCTTAAAAGGAGGCCCGTTCATTCGCTGGTTGGTCATGTGTAATCCATCGGGAAGGTGATTCGGAATGTGGATTTATTGCAGCCTCCTCCGATGACCATGCATAAGCGTTCAGATGAAGAATAACACTTGATCGTAGCTGGACCTAGCCTTTGCCATTCCAGTTGGAGGAAGGACCTAAGATGGACAGCCCCTCTCCTCCATACCACAGTGGTTGACGAATTAACGTCTTTAAATCTGTTGTTTCTGACCCACCACAGTTCTTGATTCAAAAAGGCGATAGAAGTAGCTAGGTCCAACTTTAAACCAGCGCTGGTGGAGTCGTCCACTTAGAATTGCACACACTGGTAAGGAAACTCTTCCAGGCGAAAATGTTGTTTAAGGCGATTCCAGAAGGATTCTGCCAACGGGCACTCGTAAAATACATGACACACCGATTCGGAGACCCCACAAACCAGGCATCTAGCAGATCCGACCTCTCTCCATAGATAGAGGGGCTGGAGAGTGATAAATCCGTGGTGCAGTAACCACCATTGAATATTAATCACCAGTTTTTCAAAGGCTAGGGTTTTGATGATCTTCACAAACCTCGCCCACGGATAATCTGGGTGCAACCGAACGATGTCAGTTGCTACGCCCTGGTCGGATTGCTGGAAGAACCATGAAAGACGAAGGCTACCCCAGTTTTGTGGGTCTAAATGTCTAAGACCGGGGGATAAAAGACACAAAAATCTTTTGCCACATTGTGTAAACGTCCGGTGTTTTAAGGTTCATCGGCAACGTAGATGGAAGTGGTAACCTGTTCATCTTGAAAAATAATCGCAGGTGCAGGAATACAAAATTCACCCATATTGGAGAAGGGAAGAAAAACACTTGTATCAGAGCAGACATTCTGGCTGCAATCAGATATCGATGAAAGTCAGGTAGTCTTAATTCCCTCTTCTCCACCGGGATAAACATGTATTCTGACCTGAACGGCACTCTCCGGTCCTTCTGACCCCACACATAGTTCACAACAGCGCTGCACACTTTTAGAAGATCTTGTTTGGAAGGCAAGGTGAACAGGCACTTTGAAGTCATAATCGGTATTATATGCGTTTTAACAAACCTCACCTTGACAAACATCGAAGTATCAAATCGAAAATTTTTGTCAAGGCATGAAATACATTTATCAATCACCTGTTGCCAGTGACGGGAGTCTGAGTTCTGGCGAAATGAAAACACGTATCCCAACACTGTCACTTGGCCACACCATGTTGTTGGAAAGTTCTTTAGATCATCGGCTGTCCACTTTCCAATAGCTATACCTTTCGATTTGACGAGGTTGATGGAGCTCCCCATCGAAACACTTAAGCAATCGAAGGTGACTTTATAGACGTTCAGGGAATATGTGTCAGATGCGAAGAGCACCACATCATCAGCATAGGCTAGCATGGGGATGTTGATCGACGCTACTGGTAGATCATATCCCCGAATATCAGGCTGGCGATTCAAATACTGATGCAATGTCTCCAAATAAAAGATGTATATGAGGGTGAATAGCGGACACCCCTGCCTAACACCCTGTGTTAGTTCGAAGAATGACGAAACAGAGCCATTAATCGCCACGCATGATGTGGCCGAATCATACAGAGCCGAGATTATCACAGCAAATTTCTGAAGATGAAGCTGATGAAACACTTGGAAAAGAAATTCGTGATTCACCTTATCGAAGGCCTTTTCCTGGTCAAGGCTGAACATAGCAAGAGTTTTCTGCCGGCTTTGCACTTTTTCCAAAACACATTGCATGGCAATGAAATTATCAGTCATCCGTCGTGATGGTATTGAACAGGATTGTCCCAGATCGAAAAATTCGTCGGTGAACAACTTGAGTCGTTATTGAAAAACACCAGTGAAGACCTTATAATCGGTGTTGAGGAGAGTTATTGGCCTCGACTGGGTCACGAGTTCTGGATCTGGCACTTTGAGGAGCAGAATAATCTTCCGCTTGATAAAAGTATAAACTCCTGGGGAAACCAGAAATAAATATACAAATGGGAAGAAAATATGGATATGATAAATAAAGACAAAGTAAATAACAACTCTTTAACCACAACAAAAATTAAGTAAAAAGAAAAATACAACCTAATCCTAGATGCGCTTTTCGAGGGCGAAGCTCTCATCATTCAGCGAGTGGAAAAGAAGGGAGTAACACACCAGATGATACTGAGTGTGAAAAAGAACAAGACCGATATTTAGAGTCTGACAGCACCAATGACAGAAAGAGTGATAAACCCCACTAAGGG